>CP136064.1:287241154-287796154 GCA_032622095.1 Siphonodentalium dalli | reverse complement strand
ATCACAATCATCACCATCATCATATCATCATCATCACCAGCATCACCATCACCTTTACCATCACCATCACCACCATCATCATCTCATCATCATCATCGCCATCACCTTCACCATCACCATCACCACCATCATCACCATCACCACCATTACCATCACCATCGCCATCACCAGCATCATCACCATCACCATCATCACCATCACCTTCACCATCATCACCATCACCACCACCAACATCACCATCATCATCACCACCATCATCACCATCACCATCACCATCATCGCCATCGTCACCATCACCATCATCACCATCACCACCATCATGATCTCACCATCACCACCATCACCACCATCATCACCATCACCATCATCACCATCATCACCATCACCACCATCATCATCATCACCATCATCACCATCATCAACATCATCATCACCACCATCATCATCACCACCATCATCATCAGCACCATCATCATCAGCACCATCAACATCATCAGCACCATCATCACCATCATCACCACCATCATCAGCAGCAGCAGCAACATCGTCATCATCAACATCATCATCAACATCATCATCATCATCACCATCGTCGCAATCATCACCATCATCACCATCATCACCGCAATCATCACCATCACCATCACCACCATCACCATCACCACCATCATCACCATCATCACAATCACCATCATCATCATCAACATCATCAACATCATCATCATCATCATCATCATCATCAACAGCATCATCATCAACATCATCATCATCATCAACATCATCATCATCAGCAGCATCAACATCGTCATCATCAACATCAACATCATCATCAACACCATCTGATGATCATCATCATCAACATCATCATCAACATCATCAGCATCATCATCATCATCACCATCATCGTCATCACCATCAGCAGGCAGAACACTCATCGTCCGGACGTCATCATCAAATCACCAGCGAAGTCGTCGCTATAACAGAATAACCCCCACCATCATCACCATCATCATCATCATCAACATCACCATCATCATCGTCATCTCATCATCATCATCATCATCATCACCATCATCATCATCACCTCCACCATCATCACCATCACCGTCACCATCATCACCATCATCACCATCACCATCATCACCATCATCACCATCATCACCATCACCACCATCACCACCATCACCATCATCACCATCACCATCATCACCATCATCATCAACATCATTATCATCAACATCATCATCATCATCAACAGCATCATCATCATCATCATCATCAACATCATCATCACCAACATCATCATCATCATCAGCAGCATCAACATCATCATCATCAACATCAACATCATCATCAACAACATCATCATCATCATCAACATCATCAGCACCATCATCACCATTATCACTATCATCACCAACATCACCATCATCATCATCATCACCATCATCGTCATCACCATCAGCAGGCAGAACACTCATCGTCCGGACGTCATCATCAAATCACCAGCGAAGTCGTCGCTATAACAGAATAACCCCCATCATCATCACCACCATCATCATCATCATCATCATCAACATCATCATCATCAACATCACCATCACCATCATCATATCATCATCAGCATCATCAGCATCACCATCATCATCATCATCACCATCTCCACCATCACCATCGTCACCATCACCATCATCACAATCATCACCATCATCATATCATCATCATCACCATCATCACCATCACCTTCACCATCACCATCACCACCATCATCATCTCATCATCATCATCGCCATCACCTTCACCATCACCATCACCACCATCATCACCATCACCACCATTACCATTACCATCGCCATCACCAGCATCATCACCATCACCATCATCACCATCACCTTCACCATCACCACCATCACCACCACCAACATCACCATCATCATCACCATCACCACCATCATCACCATCACCATCATCACCATCACCATCATCACCATCATCATCTCACCATCGTCACCATCACCATCATCACCACCATCATGATCTCACCATCACCACCATCACCACCATCATCACCATCACCATCATCACCATCATCACCATCACCATCACCACCATCATCATCATCACCATCATCACCATCATCAACATCATCATCACCACCATCATCATCAGCACCATCATCATCAGCACCATCAACACCATCAGCAACATAATCACCACCATCATCACCATCATCACCATCATCACCATCAGCAACATAATCATCACCATCATCACCACCATCATCATCATCACCATCATCAGCAGCAGCATCAACATCGTCATCATCAACATCATCATCAACATCATCATCATCATCATCATCATCATCACCACCATCATCAACATAATCACCAGCATCACCATCATCACCACCATCATCACCATCACCATCATCACCATCACCATCATCACCATCACCATCACCATCAATATCATCATCGCCATCACCATCACCATCATCAACAACATCATCTCATCATCACCATCACCTTCATCAACATCCAGGGACGTGGCGACAGGATGGTTTGGGGGCTGTCTGACCCCTCCCCAACAGTTAGAAATTTCATACCTGACACAACATTAGTTAAAAATTTCACACCAACAATAGGTTGAAAATGTTCTTGTAGTTTGATTTTCAAACAATTTATTGGGGGAATTTATTGTATTTAGACCAATATTTGCATATTTTCCTTCTTTTGGTAAATTATTTTGACTGAAATGGCCATCATTTGGAAATTTTCCAACCTTATTTCGGGGGTGTCAGGTTGGAAATTTCCAACACTTGGAAAGTTTGTGTGTTGGTCCATCCCCCGTGGCCAGTCAAAAACTGCTAGTTAATTTACGAAAACAATATTGCCCTAAATTTGGTCAAAATTGTCACTGGAATTGTCATCAGTTGGAAATTTTCCAACCTAAGTCGGGGTGTCAGGTTTGAAATTTCCAAATCTAGGAAGGCTTGATGCGTCTAGATGCTAAGATTTTGCGATTTTCTTGTTCAGATTTCAAATTTTTCGCATACCGGGCCGAACCATGGTTGTCCCGGTGTGTCCTGGTCCCTCCCCCGTGGCCAATAAAAAACTGCTCATTAGTTTAAGAAAACAACATTTTACTACACTTGGTCAAAATTGTGGACTGAAATGGAAAAATTTCAACCTAAGGGTGAGTATGAGGTTTGAAATTTCTAACACTAGGAAAGCTTGAGGTCAGTCTATGGATGCTAGGATTTTGCGATTTTCTTGTTTAGTTTTCAAAATGTTTTCACACCGGGCCGAGCAACCATGGTCGGCCCGGTGTGTCCTGGTCGTGTGCATTTGTCCAACTCAAATGAGTCTTAAATGGTGTTACTTTATTTTATTCCCATTTACATTTGTCTGGAGTTAGACCACTAGATGTTAGGATTATGCAATTTTCAGGTTCAAATATCTGAATATTATCATACCGGGTAGATAAGAACCATGGTTTATGCATAGGCTATTATGCCTGAACAGTTAGGTGCAAGGGGTGAAACTATGCAAAACCTTTGTTTGGTCTGATTCAAGGGGGGTGCAAATGGAATTATGCAAAACCTTGTGTTTTGGTAAAGGGAATTATGCAAAACCTTCTGTGTGTTGGTTTGATTCAAGGTTCAAGGGGGTGCAAAAGGAATTATGCAAAACCGTGTCTTTGGTCTGATTCAATGGGGTGCAGTTGGAATTCCCTAAGGTGGACACACCCCCAACGGAGATCCTCTAGCCACGTCCCTGTCAACATCATTATCATCATCATCATCGTAATCAATTAGTCTTAATGCCCTGCATGATTAATAATTCGAATAAAAGCGCATAAGCTACGCAACGCAGCTAAATGAGCCATGTTCAATTTGCATGATCGATACAAATACATCCTTGACAAAGACACTATAAAATTATTGCCTTCAAATGGGGGGGGGGGTCTGCAGAAAAATTCCAGACACAGTGAGGGATGGGTGGGTGGTTGGAGGTCGGAAAATGGGTGATGCTATTTTAAATGTGCTCACATGTTGCATCATTTCTGAGTATGATATTCCCATATTAGTGACTTGAGAACATTATATGCTATTATGCATCACCCGGTTGGACACGCGTGATTACATTATACCGGTATAGTCAGGAGGCTGATATGTGTACCCTTGCACCCTCCCCCGGGACTTAACTTTACCCCACTCATTTTGTTGTCAGTTAATTAACTAGCATGTATAATAACCAAGTGAGTCATAATTTGCTACCCTTTCGGAAAACGCAGAGAATATATGTAAGAAAATATATATTTTGGTTGCCATTTTGGAAGCCATCTTGAGCAATTTTAGTCTATAAACACCGTAGTGTGACACATTTAAGATAGACCAAAACAATAAAAACTTTCATACCAAAGATAGTTACATTTTACTTGAAAAAATAGTCCAAACATGAAAAGTGATTTTTTGCCGATATTTATGTCGTTTGTGAGAGAAAAATCCAATATTTCTGGTAATGTCAGTGGTAATAATAGTAACATTTAAAAATGTTAGTATTCAATCTATAGAAGGTAGAATAGCCAATGTATACATCAACCACAACTTGTTTTGGTGGCCATTTTGGCAGCCATTTTTAGCCAAAGATATTCTGAGTTAAAATATATGTCATTGTTAACTTGTTAAAGGTGGATTATCTCTTTGTAAACAGGTATTATATACATGTAGTAAATTGTAGTTACCGGGGTGTAAAATATTCAAGTTAGATCTGAATCGAAGACTCCTGTCCGGAAATGCTTCTATCGATTAATATTGATTTTATTTCGAATATTTTCTGGTCTAAAAAGGTGTGGTTGTTAAGCTAACGAACAATAGTGGTTACCGTACTGTTAACAGATGCCAGAAATTTTATTGTGTAATTTTGTCACAAATAAACGTTAATTATACTCATTATCGCTTATAACTATGGCAAAAAAAACAATACAACCAATCAATCTGGGATATTTGACGTTCGGTACGTAGCCATAGGCACAGCCTAATGCTCTATATCGCTATATGGTATCACCCGAATGGTATGTTCTAAAAATAGACAAATAAACGGTCCCAATAAAATATTCGAAATAAAATCAATATTAATTGATAGAAGCCTTTCCGGACAGGGGTCTTCAGTTCATATTTATTATTTTGTACCCACGCAACTATTTCAAATTTGTTATTTAAAGAGATAATCCATCTTTAAGTGATTTTCATACTATCAGTGATAAATAACTTCAGATTTAAATAGACTTAGGCTAATTTCAACTTTAACTTAATTACGGTAGGCCTACCGTACTAAATTTGGTGTTGAAAACTGGTTAAAGGGGTACTGTACGCCAAATGTTGTTGTTGGTTTCTATAGTCTCCGAGTCGGAGAATAAGGTAACAATTTTTTCATTATTAAAAGTCTGTGAGTAGGCCTACGAAGTAGTGTTACGGATGACAAATTTACCGGAATACAAAAATACAAATTGTCGTTGTCGAGTAATTTTTGTACAGTTTTCAACCAAATGAATCAAATAACAGTTATATTATAGGCATAGTCCCATATAATCATTTAAGTTATTGTATCGTCGCTAGTCAGTGAGTTGCTTGAGTGTTCTCCCCGTATCATCATAATATTTTAAGCGATCGTGTGTACACGTGCGATCGGTTTAACAATCCAGTATCCCTCAATTACTTTGTTTGATTACGGAAATTCGTAAATTAATTGACGCCATTTTATGGCTCCAGTCATAAATTCAATTTATATCAAATTTTTAACTTTTAAATTATTAAATTTGTTAGATATCGATTTTAGAAATCTATTATTTTTCATTATCGGGAATACTATCTGGCCCAGAACTCAGTCAAAATTGCGTTAAAATTACCACTTGAGTACACATCCAGAGCAGATTACGGCAGTTATTGGTACTCATCTCGAGAACATAACAAATTTGAAAAATCAATATCTAATAACTCTGAGCTTTGTTTGATGGGTTCCTCGACTCGAATCAAATATTTTTTACCCCCAAAGCCAAAGAAATAGTAATATAGGACCCTCTGATCGGATTGTTGTTGTTGGAATCTGTTGAGATGGGGGCCCTCTTTACGGGTTGAGTACCTTTAAGCTACTTTGACCAAAACAGTCCAGTGGAAATTATATTATTATATTATTTTCTTCCTACACCTCTGTTATCTTATATCCTCCTATACACACACAGACGACCCACCCACTCCCAACTTGAGAAGGCTTCGATCGAAATACCCTGATATGTCACGTTAAAAGCTCTAAAGAAAAATTGCCATAAGGTATAATATAGGGACCTACACGACGTGCCCGCACCCTGATCACATGTCGTCCACGTTTACACCAGCACGTACGTACGGAATGTTGGACTGCACAGAAAACATGTAGCTGCGAGATATTTGGGCGAAGAATTTCGAATGAGAGTAGGCATGTAATGTTAAACACTCCAGCTCGTAATTTACTTAAATCAGCCCAATATTGAATCACAACAAGTAAGGAGTGCGGCGGCACCAACTTTGACATATTGACCTACATAATCACTAGGTCGGGGCAGATTTAGGAAACGATGACGTCATGAATTACGTAAACAAATCGCCTAGCTACCGAACAAGTTTCATTGATTTTGATAAATGTCGACCTTTAATAACGTTGTTCACACATAAATATTCACATAAAGTAACTATAATGGATATAATCCAGGCCTGGGTCCACAATCAGACACATTTGCATGGTGTTTTAATTTTTAATGCGCATTTTCGAGATACGAAACTCACCTCCGAATCTTGGCTAGCTCTAGCATTTATTAAATGTCAAAATGGCAGCAAGTGCGTGGGAGGAGGAGGAAATTTAAACTAGTTTGAACTGTTGTTATCCCTCCTAGTTTTGCACTAGAGCTGACGATTATTTACACATTTGCGATTGGTGAGTAACTTTATCGGATAGTTAATGAGTCAACGTGAATTAGCGATATGATAATTGGCTTTTATTCGGCTGAAAATTCGCTTCAAAAACTACTTCATTGGCAGAATTGGGGGGCAATTTTTTCTGCATTGATGTTGCCTTATTGTGTCAAGTTGTCAGCTGACTCATTTTGTTTAGGCTGGATTCGATCACGATGTGTATTATTGTTTAGAGAGCTTACCAGTATGTATATCAGTAGCTGTTAAGCACACCACATCTTGCACCAGTCTTCAAATTATGAGAACAGTATCTAAAATTATAACCAAAACAAACTATGTCTCAAAGTCACAGATCCACATGTACTCAACTTATGTTTACAAATTCAATATATGAGCAACTCGTGGATTAATGAGTGGTTGTGATTGTTATTTGTTGAATAGTTTGTCAGTTGTAGCACTTTGGCTTTAGATGGCTTTGAGAAAGATCACTCCGCCTCATTTTTGTGGCAGGGATAAGACACTTTGAACACCCTGAAAATCTGGGCAATCTCACATGACTTCCCGTCGAGTAAATTTTGGGCTGAAGTTATTTTTTTTAAATGTACAGCCATCCTCCCCAAGCCCACCCACGCTGCTAGGTTTATTTCCTATAGTGTTCTTGAAATGTGTCTCTCTGTGGTGTGATTCTTTTGGTGTGCCGGTTATTTAGTAAAGGTGATTTCCCTAGGAGGGCTATAGCCCTCCTCAACTTTTACAGTTTTGATATTTTACCTGAGTTAATACTCAGGCCTGGCAGTTTGCAGGAGGGCTGAAAATAGCCCTCTTGGGTTGCCTTATATGTCCTAACAGATTACAGTTTCACAAAGTGAATTTCATGTTGGCGAGTTTTTACCAGCTAACGGGGGGGGGGGGGGGGGGGGGAGGGGAAGTTCTATGATATTGCCAAAATCTGGTCTAGACTGGTCTTTGCAGCATATACATGTATATCCTGCTGGACATAACAAGTGTCCACTTAACCACGGTGCGGTTAGCATTGCCACCGCGGCTAAAATGCAACTACACCGCGGCTTCACCGGCTAACTACAGTTGGGCCGCGCCGCCACAGTGTATTTGCCATGCTGCCATGGTGTAGTTGCCGCGGTGTACGTTCATTAAACTGAAAAAAGACGATACAAACCAGAAATCTAACCACGGTGTACATGCTGTTCGGCCGCGATGTAGTTGCCTTTCGGCCATGTTGTACTTGCCGTTCGGCCATGGTGTACTTGCCGTTCTACCGCAGTGTACTTGCCGTTCGGCCACGGTGTACTTGCCGTTCGACCGCGGTGCTCAAATGTAGTTACAAACTCTACACCACAGCCGAACGGCAAATACACCGCGGTGCCAATGGACACTTGTTTTGTCCAGCGGGGTACATGTACTTATTCCCAAATAAGTAATCCTGTTTTATTATGCCCCCGACTTGAAGTCGGCAGGTATATAGTCGACGTCTCCGTCCGTACAAACATTTCGCATTATTGTTCAGCAACCGCTAGGCGGATTTATCTGATATTTGTTATGGTGATAGAGCAGCATGGGGGAACAGGTACATGTATAGCGCGGGTTTCGTTCACCCATTTTCACCAGAGTTATGGCCCTTTTTTTACTTTAATTAAATTTTCTCTTGTTTTGGGGTTTCCAGATGATTGCGTGAGCTTTGATGGTTCGATTGCAAATCCCGTATTTTTGTGGATCAGTTATATGAAAATCAATGTCAAGTGCGAATTTGGGTATGATCCAATGATTTTTGCCAGAGTTATGGCCCTTTTTTGACTTAGAAAATTCAATTTTTCTCTTGTTTTTTGGGTTTCCATATGATAGCGTGAGCTTTGATGGTTCGATTGCAAATCCCGTATTTTTGTGGATCAGATATATGAAAATACATGTTAAGTGTGAATTTGGGTATGATCTTGATGATTTTTGCCCGAGTTATGGTCCTTTTTTCAGCTTAGAAAATTTAAATTTTATCATCCGTACAAACATTTTGCATTATTGTTCAGCAACCGCTAGGCAGATTTAGCTGATATTTGGTATGGTGAAAGAGCAGCATGGGGGAACAGCTACATGCATAGCGTGGGTTTCGTCCACCCATTTTCACCAGAGTTATGGCCCTTTATTTACTTAGAAAATTAAATTTTTCTCTTGTTTTTGGGGTTTCCAGATGATAGCGTGACTGCTGCGTGAGCTTTGATGATTCGATTGCAAATCCCAGCCGTCCTTCATTTGGGATGGTCATATAGACCTCATCGGATATCCACAGTTTCGTCCATGCTTAATCCGAATTGCTACGGTCGGGGGCAAATGCCATGCGACAGCATACCTCTTGTTAATGAAAATGGTCGTTTCTTTGCAATTTTCGGCGATGATAGACTTAGTAGAATGCTACATTCCACAGGTTGGCATGGAGCGAGAGTACTAACTTGTCAGTTTCATGCACTCGAACAAGTTGCTGATTTGAATTGAAGGGGTCATTAGCTAATTCATTTGCAATATCGCACTCACAAAACACACCAAACTGGGATTAGCGGGCTAACAAACATAAAAAATTGGCAACTTTAAGTTCTTTAACCATAGGAGCTTCTGTGCTTTAATCGAATAGAAAGCTAAGTCTTTTAGACTTATGTGTATGGGATATGTTTATTAACTCAATTTGATGAAACATTGATGGTTTGTGGGAAGTTGCAGAGAGGGAGGGATTTTTAATAGGTTGAATATTGTTCCCAATACAGGGAACTCATGGTTTAATGCAACATGTTATTATGGAATAACTACTTAATTCTACATATTAACTTATACCAAGAATCAATCATATATAATAGTCCTGACTGTAATTTGTATATAATAATTTCTACTACTGGAATAAAGTCTATATCAGATTTATAGAGGTATTATTGACTTAGAATAAATTCCGAATTTACCCCGCTACGGTTAATACGGTATCTATTTTTCCCAATTGCATGGGCCCTGGACCTTTTCCAAAAATACCCAAGATTATCCCTGTCAGATCATCCAGAGGAATGCCGGCTGATACGGACCCTGGCTCTTACGGACCCTGGCTCATACGGACCTCCGGCTCATACGGACCCTGGCTCATACGGACCCCCGGCTTATACGGACCTTGGCTCATACGGACCTCAATTAAAATACACAATTTTATTTGTTATGTTTTATGTTTATTTAAATAAATTTAAATTATGACAACATACATACAGAGAAAACAAAAATATGATGATAAACAAAATCGAACAAAGTTACATCAGACAAACATTATTTAAACTGGGGCGTACAGCTTGGCGGCTTCTTTTAGTATTTTGCTGGCACTTATCCTCATCGACGAGTAGTATCTCCACAATGTCATTAACTTTCCGGTCGTCTCCCTCGTTTTCCTCTCCTGTCGTCTACGAATCTTCCCTTCGGAAACCATCCTGATGTTGGTTGGTGTATCAGCTGCCTCTTCGTTGAGTAGGGTGACTAGTACGTAGAATGGTAGATTTCCCTTTTTCGCCGCATGGTTGAGTCGATTGTGCCAGATAATTGTTGTATAACTCACCTGTGTCACAAACCCGATGCGTCAAACGGGAACATTCAGGTTCAATGCAGCCAATAACCTCCTGACGATGCCGAATAGTATCTCCACATGAAGCACAGTTAGACATTGTGGAATTATGCCAGTCAACAATAAATCAGTTGAATAAAATATATACCAGTTGTGTTTTTACTAACATGTTTTCATAACAAATCAAACTCAGTGGATTCATCCTGATCACCAATCACTGACCATTCATCATCGCATGTCTGTTTATACAATGACATAAAGGGATCACACACGCGTGTTTATACAACGGCGAAGAGATTAATTAACACGATTCAATAAATGCCCTGTCACCATTCACTGACCATTTATCACCGCGTGTCTGTTTATACAACGACATAAAGGGATCACACACGCGTGTTTATACAACGGCGAAGAGATTAATTAACACGATTCAATAAATGCTTTTTTCAAGTCAGAACATCACCGAAATTCTCAATTAATACAGATATATACATAATTATATATTAAATTCATAAATATAAGTAAAATTCATAAAGTTTGAAAATCACCAAAAAAATTACCGAAATTAATACAGATATATGTGTGAAAAGACAATCATAATTTAAATTTATTTAAATAAACATAAAACATAAACAATAAAATTGAGGGTCCGTATAAGCCGGGGTCCGTATACGCCAGGGTCCGTAAGAGCCGGTGGTCCGTAAAAGCCAGGGTCCGTAAGAGCCAGGGTCCGTATAAGCCGCATACCATCCAGAGTTGGCGTACTATGCTTCTGGTATTGGCGAAGCTTATTTTTGTGCCAAATATGGTGAAGGTGGTGAAAGCTTCCATAAGACAAAGTTTCAAAACAATAACTCTAATATGCGAGATTGGTACAAAGAGTGGTCTGACTCCTGTTTTTGCCAGGCCATACTGGGCCATATGGCTTAAATAAACAAATATAAAATACAGTTCCTTGCTAGTTCATTATATTATACCGGTCTCCAGATAGACTATATACATAATATACATATATATATATAAAATACATTTAGGGCTGTTATTTCAATTACCTTGTGCATTATGGGAATTTAAAAAAAAAATATTGACCACCCACCATACCTACCCTAATTTTTTGCCCTCCGATACCAGAAACGAAGGTGTTATTTTATTTGGCATTAGGCCTCATCTACTGGGAAGTATCTATAGTTTCATATTAATATTGTTTTTAGTTACCGGTACCTACCTGTACATGTGTACATGTACTGTACTTTTTCCTTCTGAGACCATTAACTAGTGTAATTAACGAACCACAGCTAAACACACGCATAAGCTAGGATATATCTGTGTCTTTTTAATCCTATAAAATAACTTCATAAATGCGTATTCCCATCAAATAATATTAACTTAAGCTTTATATCGTGGTGTGATTATGATATATTCCACTCCAGACATGCACAAGGGTTTATCGACAGAGTGGGTCCTATAGCAATTTTGTGTATAAATTAGGTCAATCATATCATACATCAAGGCATGTGAGAAATCAGATATTCACAATGCAAACAGACTATGAGCTCACCAACTGATGCAGACTTAAAACCTAAATAAAAAACTTTTAAAAGCCGTTCCTTTTGTACAAATTATTATAGAATATAAACTACCAACATCAAACTGAAAGTATTCAAAAGTCAAGACTGTTGGTTGTTGTCTAGAGGGGAGTATTTTACTGAAATTAACCATTATTAGCTCAACTTTACTTTGTAACATCGCCAGTGGCCATCTGGCATTTCAAAATTCAATCCATTAGCACTGGCCACAGGTCGTACTGTTCGTCTGATCATCATGAAATTTGTCATGGATGTTAATATTGACATGTAGATGGGAACGAGTAATTTTGGGGTCATTCGGCAAAAAAACATGGCGGCCAGCAGCCATCTTGGATTTTACTCTTTGTATGACTAAATTCTTTAGCACGGGCTACAGGTCGTACGTTTAGTCTGATCATCATAAAATTTGTCATGGATGTTAACATTGAAATGCAGATTGGAACGACTCATTTTGGGGTCATTTGGCCGAAAAACATGGCCGCCAGCAGCCATCTTGGATTTTACTCTTTGTATGACTAAATCCTTTAGCACGGGCTACAGGTCGTACCTTTAGTCTTATCATCATAAAATTTGTCATGAATGTTAATAATGAGATGTAGATGGGAACGAGTCATTTTGGGGTCATTCGGCCAAAAAACATGGCCGCCAGCAGCCATCTTGGATTTTACTCTTTGTATGACTAAATCCTTTAGCACGGGCTACAGGTCGTACCTTTAGTCTGATCATCATAAAATTTGTCATGGCTGTTGAAATTGGAATGTAGATTGGAACGACTCATTTTGGGGTCATTTGGCCGAAAAACATGGCCGCCAGCAGCCATCTTGGATTTTACTCTTTGTATGACTAAATCCTTTAGCACGGGCTACAGGTCGTACCTTTAGTCTTATCATCATAAAATTTGTCATGAATGTTAATAATGAGATGTAGATGGGAACGAGTCATTTTGGGGTCATTCGGCCAAAAAACATGGCCGCCAGCAGCCATCTTGGATTTTACTCTTTGTATGACTAAATCCTTTAGCACGGGCTACAGGTCGTACCTTTAGTCTGATCATCATAAAATTTGTCATGGCTGTTGAAATTGGAATGTAGATGGGAACGAGTCATTTTGGGGTCATTCGGACTAAAAACATGGCCGCCAGCGACCATCTTGTATTTCAAAATTCAATCCATTAGCACGGGCCACAGGTCGTACTGTTCGTCTGATCATCATGAAATTTGTCATGAATGTTAATATTGACATGTAGATGGGAATGAGTAATTTTGGGGTCATTCGGCCAAAAAACATGGCGGCTAGCAGCCATCTTGGATTTTACTCTTTGTATGACTAAATTCTTTAGCACGGGCTACAGGTCGTACCTTTAGTCTGATCATCATCAAATTTGTCATGGATGTTAATATTGATATGTAGATGGGAACGAGTAATTTTGGGGTCATTTGGCCCAAAAACATGGCCGCCAGCAGCCATCTTGGATTTTACTCTTTGTACGACTAAATCCTTTAGCACGGGCTACAGGTCGTACCTTTAGTCTGATCATCATAAAATTTGTCAAGAATGTTGATAACAACATGTAGATGGGAACGAGTCATTTTGGGGTCGTTCGGTCAAAAAACATGGCCGCCAGCAGGCATCTTTGATTTTACTCTTTGTATGACTAAATCCTTTAGCATGGGCTACAGGTCGTACCTTTAGTCCGATCATCATAAAATTTGTCATGGCTGTTGAAATTGGAATGTAGATGGGAACGAGTCATTTTGGGGTCTTCGGACAAAACACAATGGCCGCCAGTGGCCATCTTGGGATTTCAAAATTCAATCCATTAGCACGGGCCACAGGTCGTACTGTTCGTCTGATCATCATGAAATTTGTCACGGATGTTAATATTGACATGTAGATGGGAACGAGTAATTTTGGGGTCATTCGGCCAAAAAACATGGCGGCCAGCAGCCATCTTGGATTTTACTCTTTGTATGACTAAATTCTTTAGCACAGGCTACAGGTCGTACCTTTAGTCTGATCATCATAAAATTTGTCATGGCTGTTGAAATTGGAATGTAGATGGGAACGAGTCATTTTGGGGTCATTCGGACAAAAAACATGGCCACCAGCGGCCATCTTGGATTTCAAAATTTAATCCATTAGCATGGGCCACAGGTCGTGCTGTTAGTCTGATCATCATGAAATTTGTCATGAATGTTAATATTGACATGTAGATGGGAACGAGTAATTTTGGGGTCATTCGGCCAAAAAACATGGCCGCCAGCAGCCATCTTGGATTTTACTCTTTGTATGACTAAATTCTTTAGCACGGGCTGCAGGTCGTACCTTTAGTCTGATCATCATGAAATTTGTCATGGATGTTAACAATGACATGTAGATGGGAATGAGTCATTTTGGGGTCATTCGGCCAAAAAACATGGTCGCCAGCAGCAGGGAAGGATCCAGATGTAAATAAAAAACAGATACCTTCCTGCAAATTTTTTACTACCCCCCCCCCCCCCTTGGGTCAACCTCAAGGAGGGTCGATTAATTAGAACATGTACCGGGGAGCTGTAGAATAGACATGGTTCTATTTAATGGTTTCATAAATTTGTGGTTCCACCACTACTGTCCAGCCACCACTGCTAATTGTCCCCCGACGTTTCCGTCGGAGGACTATAGAAATGACCCTCGTCCGTCCGTCCGTGCGTCCGTGCGTCCGTGCGTCCGTGTGTCCGTGCGTCCGAGATTGGGTACCTTCATGGTGTAATCAACTCCTCCTACAGTTTTAAACGTAGAGATTTGAAACTCTGGGATATTGTTCCTAACATGTTGGTGATTTGCAACATCTATAAAGCTAATCAAAAATATAATTTTTTCCATATTTTTGGGGGGGTTTTCGACTTAGAAAATTTGGAACATTTTTGCCTTTTGGATGAGATTGGGTACCTTAATGGTGTAATCAACTCCTCCTACAGTTTTAAATGTAGAGATTTGAAACTCTGGGATATTGTTCCTAACATGTTGGTGATTTGCAACATCTATATAGCTAATCAAAAATATCATTTTTTCCATATTTTTGGGGGGTTTTCGACTTAGAAAATTTTGAACATTTTTGCCTTTTGGATGAGATTGGGTACCTTCATGGTGTAATCAACTCCTCCTACAGTTTTAAATGTAGAGATTTGAAACTCTGGGATATTGTTCCTAACATGTTGGTGATTTGCAACATCTATATAGCTAATACAAAAATATCATTTTTTTCGTGTTTGCATGCATTTGTTCATCGGGTTGTTTTGTCCAAGAAATTTTGCGGTGGTTTGCAACATCTATATACTGTATAACATTGTTGCAAATAGTATCCTACAAACAAATCCAATCATGAAGTTTACCACTCGAGTCGGGGGACATGTGGTCTGCGACCTTTTATTGTTACTTATAATAATAAGAATCAAGTCCATGAAACAGCATTGTAGTCACTTTGATGGGTCGTCAGAAATTGCACATCTGGACTGTATTTAACACATCGCATGATTGAACTTTTGAAAAGGTTAACAATGGGATTTTATTATATAAGCCAACATACATGTACATGTACATGTAAATTACCATAGGTTCATGTACATCTTTACCAGCACTTGTTTCTCAAAATGATCAGTGAGGATGTGTTTTATTTAACAATGTCAACACCTAATAAATCTACACATTCACATTCTAAACCATTTTTAGTGGGATTTTTATTTCTGTGGTTTTCAGGTAAATTGGACCACCACAAATAAATAGAGGGTCTACAATTCTATACGGAATTTATTAACCAAATGCAATAAATTTGAGTTGAGCTTTAGCCGTGATTGAATTAAATTTAGTGGATGAGGTTGAGGCCAAAGAAATAATATTTGTGGTTTGGGTTTCCCTACCTGTCCTATTTTTTACTCACTACCCTAAAGTTTTTTTCATGTTTTTCCAAATAAAATTCTGAAATGTTTTATAAAAACAAATATATATATATATATTTTCAATATCTCAAAATGAGTTATCTCTCATCTTTTTAAGCATTGTTTTTATTACTATTTATCCAAAGAAAATCAAAATTACTGTTATTGAAATCTTGTACAAGATATGAAAATCCATAAGACTGTCAAAATAAATAAAAAATTAATTAAAAAAATAAAATGTAATGCCTTCCTACCGACCCTATTTTTTATGACATGTAATCCAAACAAGATGTTTATTTTCTTTGACCTAATAATTCTGTATAGAATTGCAACGAATTTGAGATCCATTTATTTTATCACAGAATCACATTTTAGCAAAGAAAAACGATCTCGAAACGGCTGGGGTTAAAACAAATTAATATCGATTTCCTTATCGCAACCAAAGAGGAAGTAATGATACTATATTTCCATTTTATATGTGTCTTTTTATGTTGACATAATTGTTCAACCACCCTTATCACCCATGTTTATCTCACAGTTAACAATAATAACCCAACACAAATCAAATATCATAATTATTATAATCTAATTAACATATGTCATAATAATAATTACTAAAATATATGAGGCCAGGTTTTGTGGCTAATTAAGTGATAAATGTGTTAAATGATTGCATCTTTGATGCAATCGTGAATGTCGGCCAGTGAGCAACTTGTATGTTAAATAAACTGTAAACAATTTATCAATTGACATATTGTTTTATGTAGTTAACTTGAAAATAATGTTACCCCTGATGGTGTTGATACGGTATACATGTATGGTATTTATCAATTGGGTTTCAAAATTTCTAGATCAAACAGAAAATAATTAAGTCGGTGCATGACACTCATGTAGGTGTATGGCAGTTATGAGAAAAATAACACTTCACTTCTTTAAAATCTTCTACTACCACCTTTCAAGTGAGTATCGAGATTGTAGATATCAAAGCTCAAATCAGGTCTTGTCTGATGTGACAACCATAGTAGTTGACCAATTTTGGATCTGAGTATCTGAAACCAGTTTTACTTGGAAATCTCTCTGCCCTTTTTGAAGAAGCACAATCAAGTGAATCTAGAAATGTGTTGAGCCACTGTGTTCCACACACTGTCTTAGTACATGCAGTACATGTACAGGTATCTATGATGGCAGAGTTGACCGCTTCTGCAACAAAAGTTTCATGAGGACTAGGTCGTGTTTCACTGTATGACGTAATATTAACAGTTTCGCATGCCTCTTCAGTATCCTCTGTTAATTTAACAGACATATCCTTGTGGGGGGGGGGGGGGGGGGACAGTCCCTGACCCAATGCAGTTTTGAATCACATATCTTACAATGAGTTACAGTCCCATTGAATGCTGTATTTTGTTTACGATGATTCATCGAACAACCGCATCTGCGGTTACCTCTATACATGTAGTTTGGATGCCCTCTGTTGGGAAGAAACTGGCCAGTTACATGTACATAGGTTGTCTTACTTTTTATTATTTTCACGACTGAATCATCATGAGTTCCTGGATGCACTGAACTACATGTACATGTACATGTAGCTCCGAATATTCTCTTGATTGTCTATCTTTCTGTACAAGCGTTGCATTGTCCAATAATTTGAATGCTAAAACCGGATCTGGGAGTTTCATGTCATGTTTCTTTGCCCTGTTATATCGTTGTTTAAAGCCTATGATATAATCGGGCATACATGTGTACTTGTAGTTTCAGTCTTTTTAAAGGTGTCAAATTGAGAGTAGGCGGCAAAAGCTGTGTCAATTTTATTTTTCTCAAACAACTTGTCCAGTTCACCTATTAAAACATCCAGTCCTCCACCCACATTTAGTGTTGCTGCATCTATTTCAAGTGCAACTTCTCTTGGTTTTCATGTTAACAATAGAGCAAGAACCAGAGCTTGCTTTTTTCCTTAAAGCTGCGTGACCAATTTCCACATTACAATATAATTTTTCCCATTGCTCATATGTCTTTGACTCATCAAGACTTGAAGGATTATGTAATTTGCATTCTGAGCTGCCATTGCTATTGTCAATCTCGATCTGTTACCAATGTTAAAGGATTGAATTCTTGGTATATATTTAATTTAATACTTTAACCCTTTACCCAACAAACCGGCCAAAACCGGCCAAATAAAGCTTCAACAGCCTAAAATATCTTCGGTCTGTCTCAATAGAACCATACGAATATGGATATCATTGGAACCGGTTCATTGACCACATTGTGATGGTTACATTTATGCCCTGTGCCAATGCATTCTCTTATATATGCGAGTCGACCATAGGTCGCCTCGCATATATAAGAGAATGCATTGGCCTAAAAAAATCTTTTTTTTCTTACATTCTTTAACAATTTTTAATGTGTTAAGCCAATGCATTCTCTTATATATGCGAGGCGACCTATGGTCGACTCGCATATATAAGAGAATGCATTGGCACAGGGCCGTTCTGTTGGGTAAAGGGTTAATGCACCAAATGCCTGAAAACGTAAATGAACATCATGTGAGGAAATCATATGAAATAACAGGATTAACAAAATGTATTTTTGCAGTAATAATTTTCCACTTTGCAGTGACAAATAAGTACATGAAGGTATATCGCATCGGAGTCAATTAGATATTATCTAGAATAATTTAACAAAAACAGGACCGTGTGTAGCCGCAGACTGGTGACCCGATATCCCTCGCCACAGACAGACGTTGATGGGAACATATTCAACACATGTACATGAAGGCCGCTCTCCACGCTTTCTGTATGGCCGCATGATTAGAACATTTTAATTGCAATTTAATTGAGAATCCATCAAACAGAAGTTACATGTACATACATGTACTCTTAGGTGCTTAATAATAGTGTCAGCACGATTATTATTTTTGAAGAAAATTCCCAATGATCACTGTTATTTGGCATGTATACTATTATTAAAGACATATTATGTACTTGTTTTGGGTGCGTGAAACTGATCAGTTAGTATCCAGGCGCTATGCCAACTCGAGGAATGTACCATTCTACTAACATCGCCGAAAATCTGAAGCAAATCGACCATACCATTCCATAGAAAACATCGTCTGAACTACGCTCAAATGTAAATATTTACTACTCGATTCGGGATGCACATATCTGCGATAAACTAACGAAAACGATTTCGCCATCGAGAGTCACTGCATTTAATTAATACATAAGAATGACAGTGTGTGTTGTAAATTTGGATTAATATTCGTAAAAATAACTACTTTGAGCAAGATTATTCTCAATATCTGTTTGGTCACCCAACTGGAGTGCTTCAGCCTAAATTCCACCCATCACTATTATTGGGCCATCACGATTATTAGGCACCTGAGAGCAGTCATGCAACCAGTTCCATACATGTATATAAATCTCATTAATTTGAGTTTGCAAAAAACATAATTAAGGGGTTTCCATGACTGAACTACGTCAGGAGGTGGAAAGTTTAGATAGAACTACAGTGTACACAGAAAACTACTTAATTGTTAACCCTTTACCCAACAGAAGGGCCCTGTGCCAATGCATTCTCTTATATATGCGAGTCGACCATAGGTCGCCTCGCATACATGTATATAAGAGAATGCATTGGCTTAACTCATTAAAAATTATCAAATTGTTAAAGAATGTAAGAAAAAATGGTAAAAAGTGTTAAAAAAAGATTTTTTTTAGGCCAATGCATTCTCTTATATATGCGAGGCGACCTATGGTCGACTCGCATATATAAGAGAATGCATTGGCACAGGGTATAACTGTAACTATCACAATGTGGTCAAGGAGCCGGTTCCAATGATATCCATATTTGTATGGTTCTATTGAGACAGACCGAAGATATTTTAGGCTGTTGAAGCTTTATTTGGCCGGTTTTGGCCGTTTTGTTGGGTAAAGGGTTAAGCTAGTGGACCAAAGGAAGGAATCTATGCTATGTTGTAATGCATATTATATAACAATAAAAATGTCAAAAAGATGACTTTAAAGGCACGGGCGGCGTTCGTTGCAGAAATATTCATGTTTGTTCAAATCGCCATCAACAGAAGGAATATTAAAATATTAACAGTTTTGTTCATATGCCAAACATAATCTGCACGTAAATAGTATATTGTCGTCAAGACGTACGATGGTGTATGTAAGCTAGAGCCTGCTCGTGTTACAGAAGTTGTGCTTCTGTTTTACATAACACAGCGCAATTCTATTGGTTAATCACACACAAATGATATAAACGCTCTTTATTATTTCCATATCAGGAAAACAATAACACATAACGCTCTGTATGTTTACCATATCCAGATCTAAACAAAAGCTAGGAAACGTAATTTTTTTGCTTTTGTTTACATAACAAAGCAAACAAAACTGACAATAACATACTGTGTATGCCATATTTCTGATTGGTATAAAGAACAAAGTTTGTCTATATTTTACTATTCTTTCTGTTTATGGCAGTTTTTGACGGAAGTGAATATTTTAACAGCATACCCACCACCAAGGCCGCCCGTATCTTTAATCATAGTTTTAGAAGGGAAGAACATTCTCAGCTAAAATTCAAATTGAGTGGAAATGAATAACATCCATAAAAAGTACATGATCTACAATACTACATGTTACTACATGTTACTACATGTTACTACATGTTACTACATGTTACTACATGTTACTACATGTTACTACATGTTACTACATGATCTACAATACTACATGTTACTACATGAATGACAATTTAATTGAGTTGAATACTGCTTCAAGAATCTGAACATTGTATTAGGTAAATTCACTATCCGGGGACCTTATTCTGCAAACGATACTACATGTATTTCCAAGCTTGAATGAAACCTAATGATAGTTTCACATTGCGCAGGCGAAATCAAACAATAACTACCTCACCAGCATGTGAAATGAAGCCTGTAGCATGTGAAATGAAGCCTGTAGCATGTGAATTGAAGCCCGTAGCTAATAACTAGCTATTAATGCACTGATTTTGTGATGCCCTTTCCAGACGGAATACCTGGGGGTCCAATTTCTGAATAGCAACAACCCCAAGATGTCATAAACTTGATATTGTAGGACCTGTTGGTTGATGTCATAAACTTCCTATTGTAGGACCTGTTGATGTGGTGGATAAATATGATATCTGATCAATGAAATGGCCTCTTTATGAGAAACCATGAAAATTGATGCCGATGGAATCTAAGCCATTCACAGGATTCTGCTGACATGTTTTGCACTGTTCTGATGTTGCTACTACAGTAATGCCCTATTAATCGACTCCATAACCACAGCAGAATTATGGGCAACTTTTCAGGATTTAGTCGGAAATATGGCTTGTTGCCATTCATAGGAAAGCTCTCGCCGACTAAATCCTGAAAAGTTACCCATAATTCTGCTGTGGTTAAGGTGTTGATTACTTAGGGCATTACTGTATAATGAAGAGTTCTCATAATTTTCCCCATCTTTAATCTTTATGTTTTCCAGGTTTGCTCACATTTGTGTTTGTTGCATCTGACAGCCCTGACATGTAACTTTATGGTACCAATTGGGTGAATACAGTTTTTCACAGCATTGGTGCGTACCCTATTACAATGCAACTTATTATCATAACATTTGCAATGGGATAACTACTCATCTATGATTCTTTAGTATAGAAAGGGTTACACTTAATATTATCTGAACATTTCCTATGGGATAACTACATGTACATGCACTCATCTATGATTCTTTAGTATAGAAAGGTTAAACTTATTATCTGAACATTTCCTATGGGATAACTACTCATCTATGATTCTTTAGTATAGAAAGGTTAAACTTATTATCTGAACGTTTCCTATGGGAAAACTACTCGTCAACAATTGTTTAGTCTAGAAAGGATTAAACTTATTATTTGAACATTTCCTATGGGATAACTACATGTACATGTATTCATCTATGATTCTTTAGTATAGAAAGGTTTAAACTTATTATTTGAACATTTCCTATGGGATAACTACTCACCTATGAAGAGCGGACGTGCAGGTGGCAGACAACAAACCTATATCACATACATTTGTACATGTAGCCGTTTGTTGGTGGATTCTGATTTTTGGTGTGTGAGAATTTTGTGACAGCTCTACACAGAAAATCAGGTCACCCTGATTTTCTAACCAGAGTTATATCACTTGTTTCTACCAGTACATTGTATTTATAGAAATTTGATGTTTGTTAGTGCGATAACTTGAACAAACATCAACCAATTTCATTCATATTTGGTATGGAACTCTCCAGTCTAACATAACTCAGACCGTGTTTCATTTCAATCAACTTACAGTCTGAAGACTCCCATGGTTAAAATTATTTCAAATGAGAGAAATCTAGCCAATATGCAGCGAGCGATGCCTTGATTGACCTATGAATAGCTTCCTGCAAATTCAATTAATATTCACTTATTCATACAAGGCACACCCACGGCATTTGACTGCATCTCATGAAGTTATCATATAAACTACACGTTAGTATGGTGTACATGTATCTTAACTGACCAAACGTCGTATGTTCAAAATCAAAACTAAGTTAACTAACATATGTTTATTCATAATTGGGAAATGTTCAGACAGAACAAGTATACATAACAGAATTGTATTTGCAAAGATATTTTCAAAAATACTATTTTCTCCTAACCTACGGATATTACGTCACGTGACAAATAAGGATAATTACAACTTCGTAGTAAATTCCAAGTCCGTATTGTAAACAAGGAGATGACGCAACATGACCGTGGTACAGCTCAATAAAATTTATATAGCATGCTTATCGCTATATTTTCATTACATTGGTCTTTATTATATAGCATCTGAATTGCTAAACTTGTATTCTGCATGTACAGTGAAGCAATTAACCGTGAGAGCATTTTAATGCACAGAAATAGTTAGAAGAAGAGTGACAACTCTTAAATGTTTACATGACCTCGGGCGCACGTGTGTAGATCTATGTTTGTAACTGTGTATCGCAATGATAAACACTGCCTTAGGCCTAAAAAAAAAATGTTTCCGTTAACGAGCTGGAAAAAAATTAGGGTAGGTAGGTAGGCTTAACTTTTTTTTTTTTTAACTTTTTTTTTTTCAGTATCTTTAAAAATAACTGTATAATACTTGTCAATAACCCAAACTATGCACTTCTTAGCCCCAATCAGGTTAACCCAAATGACAGGAACTAAAAACTCCAATTCTATCTTACATATGCTTCAATATTTACATATTTACATATATACTAATCTATATACTAATATAGTCTTTGATAATCCTAATATTTCCCATATGGTCTGGTGACAACTGGAGTCAGTCCAGCACCACTGCACTGTCACATATTGGAGTGACCGTCTTCTACCGATCTCTTAATGATGGCTTCACAACCCCACCTTCTCCTCCGCATTCAGTGAAGGATCTAGGTATTTTTTGGGGACACCTGTTTTTGGGCAATGATATGCCAAAGGCATAACCTGAAGGCCTGAGCGGAGGAAGGTTTGGGAGGGGTGACCCCCTGCTGATGGTGGGGGTTCTGCCCCTGGAAATTTTTTGAAAATCCATTGCATTTAGAGCTAATCTAGGGCACTTTGAGTCAGTATTTTGAATTTTACTGAGAGGTCAATTTTATCAAGTTTCTCAAGCATAACTTTGGAAATTTTTATATATGTATGGATTGGAAATGCTTATAACTTATTGTCAGATATCTTTTTGTTCAATGGATTATGCTTATCCTGCTTGAAATGAGACTTACCATTATCACTCTAATTCATATAATAGGCTATTTTAAAATTCAAGTGAGACACATACATAATATACTACATGTAGTACAGAAACAATGTGTATTTAGTTAGTATTTACTATTTATAGTACTAATCTCTATGTTAATTTTTCATTTGGTATTATGAGATCCCACCTGATAACCAGGTTGATTCGATCAAATTGTTAATGTTCCTGTACTGTATTTGATTGAAATGATAACTGAATGATAACAAACCTGAACTGAAACTATTTGAAGTTTTCACAGATGAAAGCTAGATAAAGCCAAGCATACTTTACACTATGATTCCAACTGTTAAACTTAAATCTTTTTGTAAACTAAAATTTCTTATGTCAATATATATAAATGTTTTGCATCTTGTTATGATATGAATTGGGACCTAAATTGAAAAAAAAAAAAAAAATTAAATAAAAAAAATGTTTTTGTTTGTTTTTTTGGTCCAATTTTTTGGGTTTTTGCAATGGCAATAAAAAGTTTAATGTCGGGGGTTTAAAATAGGGTCGGTCGGGTTAGCGGAAACAAACGTCTTTTTTTTTAGGCCTTATGAATATTAATGAGTTTTCACAAAAAAGGGAATTTCCCCTTTCTGAAATTAGATTCCATGCGAGTATTGTCAGACGTAGATGGAAGTAATGAGATGGAGTCTGGATATATATCAGACTGGGAACTCTCATAACAATATCTCGATCGAGGTCGAAAACCAGGTTTGTCCGATTATTTTTACCTGATTTACGACCCTTAGTTTGTCTACTTTTAGCAATTTTAGGAAATTTTAGGTCTGTTAGCGCAATAACTTGAACAAACATTAATCCTTCCATGACTGGAGCTTCCTGAAATTTTGCGAAAACCCTGGGCCAATGCATTAAGTTATAAAGTCTCCCACTGAGAGCTTCACATATATACCGGTACCGGTAATTGAATACATTGGCCTAACAATATTTACCTTGACCTTGTAAGCCAGTGCATTCTATTATATATGCAAGGCTTCCAAGGGAGACTCACATATATAAGATAATGCACTGGCACAGGATCTTTAATGCTGCACCATCCCGGCTCCTGTCGTTAAAGGTTTAATCCATTTCATTCATATTTGGTATTTGGATCTTTTACAACAATATCTTGAACGAGTTCGAAAACCAGATTTTTTCGATCGTTTTTACCTGAGTTACAGCCCATTTCATTCATATTTGCAATATGGATATTTCGCATAAATATCTTGAATAACCCCACATTTATTGGAGAACTGTTTTGAAAATTTACCGGCATGTTTAGGATCACCTCTAGATGCGAGCCATCAAATTTGAAATTTTTTCGATGAAAAACATGGCCACCAGCAGCCATCTTAGATTTGATTCTTTGCATGACTAATGATAGGAGAATCACCTTCAAGTACTGGCCAAGGGGAGATTAACGTTATCTCAATATCTAAGCAACCAGAGACTACAGGCAAGCCTTGAAATAGGATGTCTGTCATTTGCAGAATGAGGTCCCCAGAGGGTGAATTTAGTGATGCTACCCCCGCATAGCAGGCTAGCATCACCAAATTCACCCTCTGGGGACCTCATTCTGCTTACACCTCAGCAGAATGAGGTTCCTAGAGGGTGAATTTGGTGATGCTAGCCCACTATGCGGGGTAGCATCACTAAATTCAACCTCTGGGGACCTCATTCTGAAAATGACAGACACCCTATTTCAAGGCTTGACTACAGGTACATTGAACTACAGTTAAATCTACATGTACCATAGATCATTCCATTTGCTTGAATGACCACTTTCTTGAAACATGCATTTCATTTCAAGAGCAGATATATCGGAAGCCGATAGAAAATGTAGACCGGTCAATGATTTTTTTTTAAACTGCCAAATTATGTGCGCAGCTTTATAAAGCTGCATTTATTGTTCCAAGTTTCATTGAAATACATGGCCACCAGCAGTCATCTTGTATTTTACAGTTTTACTCTTTGTATGACTAAATCCTACAGGGTAAAGAGAATGCACTGGCACAGCATTAAAGATCCAGTGCCAGTGCATCCGATCTTCACCAAACTTCATATTAATCTTCGGGGTGACCAATAGATAGGAGCTATCACATCTTTTTGAATTTCATTGGAAAACATGGACACCAGTGGCCATCTTGGATTTTACTTTATATACATGTACCTGAATATCTCTTCATGTTGTCATCGAGAGCTATGCCTAAAGTAATTGACCACCTCTAATTGACCATTGTCTTATATAGGAAGCCTTGCATATATAAAAGAATGCACTGGCTTTAGTACAAGGTCAAGATAAATATTGTTAGTCCAGTGTATGCTCTTAAACATTAGAGGGTCCCTATGGGAGACTCTATACAAGATAATGCTTTGGCACAGAGTTTTGCAATATTTCAGAAAGCTCCAGTCATTGAAGGGTTAATTGTCCGCCGACCCAACTGGTTCGGAGGACTATTATAATCAGCCTGTCCGTGCGTCCGTCCGTCTGTCCGAGGTTTCCGGATGATAACTTTAGTTACAGTGAAATTTGGTATGTGGGTTTACTAGCAGAAAAGACAGGTCAAGTTCGAATTCTGATTCCGTCCGCCAATTTTCACCAGAGTTATGCCCCCTTTTCGACTTAGAATTTGACCGTCTGTTAACATTTTTGGTTTCCGACCGAATACTCCAGTTTGGATTATTTGATTTGAACCAAAGTTGGTATGTGTATTTCCCAGCTAAAGATACAGGCCAAGTTCGAATTAGGGGTGCCACGATTAATCGTATAATCGATGAACCGTTGATAAAGCCGATAATCGATTACCATTTCCATCGTCGATTAATCTGTGTTATTTATATCGGATGTCAGAAGATGCCGGGTATTATTGAATACCGTGTTTATTTTACA
The DNA here is from genome assembly GCA_032622095.1 of Siphonodentalium dalli. Classification (NCBI taxonomy): domain Eukaryota; kingdom Metazoa; phylum Mollusca; class Scaphopoda; order Gadilida; family Siphonodentaliidae; genus Siphonodentalium; species Siphonodentalium dalli. The sequence continues at coordinate 287,769,419 of CP136064.1, read as the reverse complement.
CAGTTCTATCTACAACCGAGGTGTTAACATCCTTTGATCGCGTACCAAAGAGATTCCAATAACATGAGTACTACTGATATATGTTGCAAACAGTTGGCAGTTCATTTGACGATGCGACATGGTTTCTCGTCGGATCGTTGTATATTCTACAAATTGGCCGCACTGCAGATTTGAACACATTGCGACATCGTTGTATATTTTAATATACTTGAAAGGTGGCAATATGTCTTTGGAATGTGCCAACTGTCACCGTGTTCAATGAACTGAATGCACTCGCCCTTGAATCTGATTGGACCAATGGGAAGTTGATTGACATTCTCTCTAAATCCAGGGAACAATATACATGTACATGTATTAATGGCATTTTAATCAGTGATGTTCTCCCCAATTGCATTGCAAGTGTACTTTGTTTGGATATTATAAGTAGAAATGTATACTTAGAAGTTACTAGTAAAGGCTATCGCATATCGTGTGGTGAATGCAGAATGAAACAGACTGTTATCAAATACTTAAAATTGTTCTGAGTCATGCAATTTGCAGGTGGGGCACACGTTTGTGATTGTTAACCACGCTCTGGAAGTTTGATGAAACTTATAGTTTCCATAACATTTGATTCCTTTATTTACCGTAGGAACAACCGGCGGTCCATTGTTCATTCCTACTTTTGTATCGTTTGTTTATGTATTTGGCTATTCCTAAAACTTAAATTAATCGCTACGTTCGTTCTAATGAACTCACAAATATTATAACCATAACATCACTGAGAACTGTGCTGGTATTCAATACATTGTGCTCATTAGTCATTAACAGTGGTTTATGATGCACTTTATTAACATAAAAATTACATCAGCCAATGTCTCAAATGACCAGCGACAGTGCAGTTATTGAGTTAACGAGCACCCAGGCAATAGGCCATATTACGGTATACTTCCACTGATGTTATTAGGTACGATTAATCGATTATAGTCGATTATTGACGACCGATTATCGATTATCAAAATCAATAATCGTGGCACCTCTAGTTCGAATATGGGTTCCGTCCAATTATTTTTACATGAGTTACGGCCCTTTTTCGACTTAGAATTTGACCGTCTGTTAACATTTTTGGTTTCCGACCGATAACTCCAGTTTGGATTATTTGATCTGAACCAAAGTTGGTATGTGTCTTTCTCCCAGCAAAACACAGGTCAAGTTCGAATTCGGGTTCCGTCCGCCAATTTTCACCAGAGTTATGTCCCTTTTTTACTTAGAATTTTTGCCAATTTGAGGTTTCCGGATGATAACTTTAGTAAATGTGTACTGAATGTAATTAAATTTGGTATGTAGGTTTACTAGACCTAAAGACAGGTTTTTATGCGCAAACAACGGTCGTATCAAGCCGACACTTAGAGGCAGACATGAGGTCTACCGACCTTTTATTATCTTTGTAAGTGACATAGCTTTTGCTTTCAGGTATCATGTTCCCACTGGATCAGTTTCTAATTAACATTGATTTTTTCACTCCTAAGAGACCCTTTTATATTGACATACTTTGTAAAGTACGGATAGGTTATATCAAGTACCGAGAGGTTACATTGTATATTAAGTACCAATAGGTTATATTAAAGGTACTCAATCCAATTTGATGTTCCCCATATCATCAGATTCCAACAACAACATTTTTTGAAATGCCGCTTCAGTTATCAAATCGAGTAATTGCCAAAAAACAATGCTAACCACAGTCAACTGTAGTACAACATTGCCAAAAACCTATTATTTATCAACATATTGTACAACGAAATTTTGCCGGTTTGTGCTGACACAAAAAAGCCTCTTTAGAGTTATCAATATTCATCCGCAATTTGGTCTGGGAATGTCTTCTCGTCGACTGTTTACTGGGCCACATAAAATTATCGGTGGTGAAAAATAATAGATTTCAACTTCAAATTTTTAACCCCCGAAGCCAAGGAAATAATAATTTGCGAGCGTTAATTCGGATTATGCATCTTTTAACATTAATTGTTCTTTTAACCCTTTACCCAACAGAACGGCCCTGTGCCAATGCATTCTCTTATATATGCAAGTCGACCATAGGTCGCCTCGCATATATAAGAGAATGCATTGGCCTAACAATTTTTCATCATTTGTTATTATTTTTTACAATTTTAACAATTTTTTTCTTATATTCTTTAACTCTTTCAGTATTTTGTAGGTTTAGTGCCAGGGAATCTTACGTTTTTCATGGGCATCAAAATTATTACTATGAATACTCGGTGATAGTTTTGAGTTATAACGTGCCCCTAAGGTTTTAACCAATAGGTTATTCAGCTATACTTAAAGACATATTATGCACTTGTTTTGCATGAAACTGATAAGTTAGTATTCTGGTGCTATGCCAACTGGAGGAATGTAGCATTCTACTAACATCACCGAAAATCTCAAGCTTTCCGATGAATGACAACAAGCCATATTTCTGACTAGATCCTGAAAAGTCACCCATAATTCTGCTGTGGTTAAGAAGTCGATTAATTAGGGCATTACTGTATCTCAGCAATCTATAAAGGATTGTACTGTATCTCGGCAATCTATAAAGGATTGTACTGTATCTCAGCGATCTATAAAGGATTGTACTGTATCTCGGCAATCTATAAAGGATTGTACTGTATCTCAGCAATCTATAAAGGATTGTACTGTATCTCAGCGATCTATAAAGGATTGTACTGTATCTCGGCAATCTATAAAGGATTGTACTGTATCTCGGCAATCTATAAAGGATTGTACTGTATCTCAGCAATCTATAAAGGATTGTACTGTATCTCGGCAATCTATAAAGGATTGTACTGTATCTCGGCAATCTATAAAGGATTGTACTGTATCTCAGCAATCTATAAAGGATTGTACTGTATCTCGGCAATCTATAAAGGATTGTACTGTATCTCAGCAATCTATAAAGGATTATACTGTATCTCGGCAATCTATAAAGGATTGTACTGTATCTCGGCAATCTATAAAGGATTGTACTGTATCTCAGCAATCTATAAAGGATTGTACTGTATCTCAGCAATCTATAAAGGATTGTTCCGTATCCCGGCAAAGGATTGTACTGTATCTCAGCAATCTATAAAGGATTGTACTGTATCTCAGCAATCTATAAAGGATTGTACTGTATCTCAGCAATCTATAAAGGATTGTACTGTATCTCAGCAATCTATAAAGGATTGTACTGTATCTCACCAATCTATAAAGGATTGTACTGTATCTCGGCAATCTATAAAGGATTGTACTGTATCTCGGCAATCTATAAAGGATTGTACTGTACCTCGGCAATCTATAAAGGATTGTACTGTATCTCGGCAATCTATAAAGGATTGTACTGTATCTCGGCAATCTATAAAGGATTGTACTGTATCTCAGCAATCTATAAAGGATTGTACTGTATCTCACCAATCTATAAAGGATTGTACTGTATCTCAGCAATCTATAAAGGATTGTACTGTATCTCACCAATCTATAAAGGATTGTACTGTATCTCGGCAATCTATAAAGGATTGTACTGTATCTCAGCAATCTATAAAGGATTGTACTGTATCTCGGCAATCTATAAAGGATTGTACTGTATCTCAGCAATCTATAAAGGATTGTACTGTATCTCGGCAATCTATAAAGGATTGTACTGTATCTCAGCAATCTATAAAGGATTGTACTGTATCTCGGCAATCTATAAAGGATTGTACTGTATCTCAGCAATCTATAAAGGGTTGTACTGTATCTCGGCAATCTATAAAGGATTGTACTGTATCTCACCAATCTATAAAGGATTGTACTGTATCTCGGCAATCTATAAAGGATTGTACTGTATCTCAGCAATCTATAAAGGGTTGTACTGTATCTCGGCAATCTATAAAGGATTGTACTGTATCTCGGCAATCTATAAAGGATTGTACTGTATCTCAGCAATCTATAAAGGATTGTACTGTATCTCAGCAATCTATAAAGGATTGTACTGTATCTCGGCAATCTATAAAGGATTGTACTGTATCTCGGCAATCTATAAAGGATTGTACTGTATCTCAGCAATCTATAAAGGGTTGTACTGTATCTCGGCGATCTATAAAGGATTGTACTGTATCTCAGCAATCTATAAAGGATTGTACTGTATCTCGGCAATCTATAAAGGATTGTACCGTATCTCAGCAATCTATAAAGGATTGTACCGTATCTCAGCAATCTATATAGGATTGTACTGTATCTCCGCAATCTATAAAGGATTGTACTGTATCTCAGCAATCTATAAAGGATTGTACTGTATCTCGGCAATCTATAGAGGATTGTACTGTATCTCGGCAATCTATAAAGGATTGTACTGTATCTCGGCAATCTATAAAGGATTGTACGTATCTCAGCAATCTATAAAGGATTGTACCGTATCTCAGCAATCTATAAAGGATTGTACCGTATCTCGGCAATCTATAAAGGATTGTACTGTATCTCGGCAATCTATAAAGGATTGTACTGTATCTCGGCAATCTATAAAGGATTGTACTGTATCTCGGCAATCTATAGAGGATTGTACTGTATCTCGGCAATCTATAGAGGATTGTACTGTATCTCGGCAATCTATAAAGGATTGTACGTATCTCAGCAATCTATAAAGGATTGTACCGTATCTCAGCAATCTATAAAGGATTGTACTGTATCTCGGCAATCTATAAAGGATTGTACTGTATCTCGGCAATCTATAAAGGATTGTACTGTATCTCAGCAATCTATAAAGGATTGTACTGTATCTCGGCAATCTATAAAGGATTGTACTGTATCTCGGCGATCTATAAAGGATTGTACTGTATCTCGGCAATCTATAAAGGATTGTACTGTATCTCGGCAATCTATAAAGGATTGTACTGTATCTCGGCAATCTATAAAGGATTGTACTGTATCTCGGCAATCTATAAAGGATTGTACCGTATCTCGGCAATCTATAAAGGATTGTACTGTATCTCGGCAATCTATAAAGGATTGTACTGTATCTCAGCAATCTATAAAGGATTGTACTGTATCTCGGCAATCTATAAAGGATTGTACTGTATCTCAGCAATCTATAAAGGATTGTACTGTATCTCGGCAATCTATAAAGGATTGTACTGTATCTCAGCAATCTATAAAGGAGTGTACTGTATCTCGGCAATCTATAAAGGATTGTACTGTATCTCAGCAATCTATAAAGGGTTAATCTATAAAGGATTGTACTGTATCTCGGCAATCTATAAAGGATTGTACTGTATCTCGGCAATCTATAAAGGATTGTACTGTATCTCGGCAATCTATAAAGGATTGTACTGTATCTCAGCAATCTATAAAGGGTTAATCTATAAAGGATTGTACTGTATCTCGGCAATCTATAAAGGATTGTACTGTATCTCGGCAATCTATAAAGGATTGTACTGTATCTCGGCAACCTATAAAGGATTGTACTGTATCTCGGCAACCTATAAAGGATTGTACTGTATCTCGGCAATCTATAAAGGATTGTACTGTATCTCAGCAATCTATAAAGGATTGTACTGTATCTCGGCAATCTATAAAGGATTGTACTGTATCTCAGCAATCTATAAAGGATTGTACTGTATCTCGGCAATCTATAAAGGATTGTACTGTATCTCAGCAATCTATAAAGGATTGTACTGTATCTCGGCAATCTATAAAGGATTGTACTGTATCTCGGCAATCTATAAAGGATTGTACTGTATCTCAGCAATCTATAAAGGATTGTACTGTATCTCAGCAATCTATAAAGGATTGTACTGTATCTCAGCAATCTATAAAGGATTGTACTGTATCTCGGCAATCTATAAAGGATTGTACTGTATCTCAGCAATCTATAAAGGATTGTACGTATCTCAGCAATCTATAAAGTATTGTACTGTATCTCGGCAATCTATAAAGGATTGTACTGTATCTCGGCAATCTATAAAGGATTGTACTGTATCTCGGCAATCTATAAAGGAGTGTACTGTATCTCGGCAATCTATAAAGGATTGTACTGTATCTCAGCAATCTATAAAGGATTGTACTGTATCTCAGCAATCTATAAAGGATTGTACTGTATCTCGGCAATCTATAAAGGATTGTACTGTATCTCAGCAATCTATAAAGGATTGTACTGTATCTCGGCAATCTATAGAGGATTGTACTGTATCTCGGCAATCTATAAAGGATTGTACTGTATCTCGGCAATCTATAAAGGATTGTACTGTATCTCGGCAATCTATAAAGGATTGTACTGTATCTCAGCAATCTATAAAGGATTGTACTGTATCTCAGCAATCTATAAAGGATCGTACTGTATCTCAGCAATCTATAAAGGATCGTACTGTATCTCAGCAATCTATAAAGGATTGTACTGTATCTCGGCAATCTATAAAGGATTGTACTGTATCTCAGCAATATATAAAGGATTGTACTGTATCTCGGCAATCTATAAAGGATTGTACTGTATCTCAGCAATCTATAAAGGATTGAAGTATATCTCAGCAATCTATAAAGGATTGTACTGTATCTCGGCAATCTATAAAGGATTGTACTGTATCTCGGCAATCTATAAAGGATTGTACTGTATCTCAGCAATCTATAAAGGATTGTACTGTATCTCAGCAATCTATAAAGGATTGTACTGTATCTCAACAATCTATAAAGGATTGTACTGTATCTCAGCAATCTATAAAGGATTGTACTGTATCTCAGCAATCTGTAAAGGATTGTACTGTATCTCAGCAATCTATAAAGGATTGTACTGTATCTCAACAATCTATAAAGGATTGTACTGTATCTCAGCAATATATAAAGGATTGTACTGTATCTCAACAATCTATAAAGGATTGTACTGTATCTCGGCAATCTATAAAGGATTGTAATGTATCTCGGCAATCTATAAAGGATTGTACTGTATCTCAGCAATCTATAAAGGATTGTACTGTATCTCAGCAATCTATAAAGGATTGTACTGTATCTCGGCAATCTATAAAGGATTGTACTGTATCTCGGCAATCTATAAAGGATTGTACTGTATCTCGGCAATCTATAAAGGATTGTACTGTATCTCGGCAATCTATAAAGGATTGTACTGTATCTCGGCAATCTATAAAGGATTGTACTGTATCTCAGCAATCTATAAAGGATTGTACCGTATCTCGGCAATCTATAAAGGATTGTACTGTATCTCGGCAATCTATAAAGGATTGTACTGTATCTCGGCAATCTATAAAGGATTGTACTGTATCTCAGCAATCTATAAAGGATTGTACCGTATCTCGGCAATCTATAAAGGATTGTACTGTATCTCGGCAATCTATAAAGGATTGTACTGTATCTCGGCAATCTATAAAGGATTGTACTGTATCTCAGCAATCTATAAAGGATTGTACTGTATCTCGGCAATCTATAAAGGATTGTACTGTATCTCAGCAATCTATAAAGGATTGTACTGTATCTCGGCAATCTATAAAGGATTGTACTGTATCTCAGCAATCTATAAAGGATTGTACTGTATCTCGGCAATCTATAAAGGATTGTACTGTATCTCAGCAATCTATAAAGGATTGTACTGTATCTCAGCAATCTATAAAGGATTGTACTGTATCTCAGCAATCTATAAAGGATTGTACTGTTTCTCAGCAATCTATAAAGGATTGTACTGTATCTCAGCAATCTATAAAGGATTGTACTGTTTCTCAGCAATCTATAAAGGATTGTACTGTATCTCAGCAATCTATAAAGGATTGTACTGTATCTCGGCAATCTATAAAGGATTGTACTGTATCTCAGCAATCTATAAAGGATCGTACTGTATCTCAGCAATCTATAAAGGATGGTACTGTATCTCAGCAATCTATAAAGGATCGTACTGTATCTCAGCAATCTATAAAGGATCGTACTGTATCTCAGCAATCTATAAAGGATTGTACTGTATCTCAGCAATCTATAAAGGATTGTACTGTATCTCAGCAATCTATAAAGGATTGTACTGTATCTCAGCAATCTATAAAGGATTGTACTGTATTTCAGCAATCTATAAAGGATTGAAGTATATCTCAGCAATCTATAAAGGATTGTACTGTATCTCGGCAATCTATAAAGGATTGTACTGTATCTCGGCAATCTATAAAGGATTGTACTGTATCTCAGCAATCTATAAAGGATTGTACTGTATCTCAGCAATCTATAAAGGATTGTACTGTATCTCAGCAATCTATAAAGGATTGTACACTGTATCTCGGCAATCTATAAAGGATTGTACTGTATCTCGGCAATCTATAAAGGATTGTACTGTATCTCAGCAATCTATAAAGGATTGTACTGTATCTCAGCAATCTATAAAGGATTGTACTGTATCTCAGCAATCTATAAAGGATTGTACTGTATCTCGGCAATCTATAAAGGATTGTACTGTATCTCGGCAATCTATAAAGGATTGTACCGTATCTCAGCAATCTATAAAGGATTGTACCGTATCTCAGCAATCTATAAAGGATTGTACCGTATCTCGGCAATCTATAAAGGATTGTACTGTATCTCGGCAATCTATAAAGGATTGTACTGTATCTCGGCAATCTATAAAGGATTGTACTGTATCTCAGCAATCTATAAAGGATTGTACTGTATCTCAGCAATCTATAAAGGATTGTACTGTATCTCAGCAATCTATAAAGGATTGTACTGTATCTCGGCAATCTATAAAGGATTGTACTGTATCTCAGCAATCTATAAAGGATTGTACTGTATCTCAGCAATCTATAAAGGATTGTACCGTATCTCGGCAATCTATAAAGGATTGTACTGTATCTCGGCAATCTATAAAGGATTGTACTGTATCTCAGCAATCTATAAAGGATTGTACTGTATCTCAGCAATCTATAAAGGATTGTACCGTATCTCGGCAATCTATAAAGTAAAGGATTGTACTGTATCTCAGCAATCTATAAAGGATTGTACTGTATCTCAGCAATCTATAAAGGATTGTACTGTATCTCGGCAATCTATAAAGGATTGTACTGTATCTCAGCAATCTATAAAGGATTGTACTGTATCTCGGCAATCTATAAAGGATTGTACTGTATCTCGGCAATCTATAAAGGATTGTACTGTATCTCAGCAATATATATAGGATTGTACTGTATCTCTGAGACTCAGCAATCTATAAAGGATTGTATTGTATCTCGGCAATCTATAAAGGATTGTACTGTATCTCAGCAATCTATAAAGGATTGTATTGTATCTCGGCAATCTATAAAGGATTGTATTGTATCTCAGCAATCTATAAAGGATTGTACTGTATCTCGGCAATCTATAAAGGATTGTACTGTATCTCAGCAATCTATAAAGGATTGTACTGTATCTCAGCAATCTATAAAGGATTGTACTGTATCTCACCAATCTATAAAGGATTGTACTGTATCTCAGCAATCTATAAAGGATTGTACTGTATCTCGGCAATCTATAAAGGATTGTACTGTATCTCAGCAATCTATAAAGGATTGTACTGTATCTCAGCAATCTATAAAGGATTGTACTGTATCTCAGCAATCTATAAAGGATTGTACTGTACCTCACCAATCTATTAAGGATTGTACTGTATCTCGGCAATCTATAAAGGATTGTACTGTATCTCAGCAATCTATAAAGGATTGTACTGTATCTCAGCGATCTATAAAGGATTGTACTGTATCTCAGCGATTTATAAAGGATTGTACTGTATCTCAGCAATCTATAAAGGATTGTACTGTACCTCAGCAATCTATAAAGGATTGTACTGTATCTCAGCAATCTATAAAGGATTGTACTGTATCTCAGCAACCTATAAAGGATTGTACTGTATCTCAGCAATCTATAAAGGATTGTACTGTATCTCAGCAATCTATAAAGGATTGTACTGTATCTCGGCAATCGATAAAGGATTGTACTGTATCTCAGCAATCTATAAAGGATTGTACTGTATCTCAGCAATCTATAAAGGATTGTACTGTATCTCAGCAATCTATAAAGGATTGTGCTGTATCTCAGCAATCTATAAAGGATTGTACTGTACCTCAGCAATCTATAAAGGATTGTACCGTATCTCAGCAATCTATAAAGGATTGTACCGTATCTCGGCAATCTATAATGGATTGTACCGTATCTCAGCAATCTATAAAGGATTGTACTGTATCTCGGCAATCTATAAAGGATTGTACTGTATCTCGGCAATCTATAAAGGATTGTACTGTATCTCAGCAATCTATAAAGGATTGTACTGTATCTCGGCAATCTATAAAGGATTGTACTGTATCTCGGCAATCTATAAAGGATTGTACTGTATCTCGGCAATCTATAAAGGATTGTACTGTATCTCGGCAATCTATAAAGGATTGTACTGTATCTCGGCAATCTATAAAGGATTGTACTGTATCAGCAATCTATAAAGGATTGTACTGTATCTCAGCAATCTATAAAGGATTGTACTGTATCTCGGCAATCTATAAAGGATTGTACTGTATCTCGGCAATCTATAAAGGATTGTACTGTATCTCAGCAATCTATAAAGGATTGTACTGTATCTCAGCAATCTATAAAGGATTGTACTGTATCTCAGCAATCTATAAAGGATTGTACTGTATCTCAGCAATCTATAAAGGATTGTACTGTATCTCGGCAATTTATAAAGGATTGTAATGTATCTCGGCAATCTATAAAGGATTGTACTGTATCTCGGCAATCTATAAAGGATTGTACTGTATCTCAGCAATCTATAAAGGATTGTACTGTATCTCAGCAATCTATAAAGGATTGTACTGTATCTCAGCTATCTATAAAGGATTGTACTGTATCTCGGCAATCTATAAAGGATTGTACTGTATCTCAGCAATCTATAAAGGATTGTACTGTATCTCGGCAATCTATAGAGGATTGTACTGTATCTCGGCAATCTATAAAGGATTGTACTGTATCTCTGCAATCTATAAAGGATTGTACTGTATCTCGGCAATCTATAAAGGATTGTACTGTATCTCAGCAATCTATAAAGGATTGTACTGTATCTCAGCAATCTATAAAGGATTGTACTGTATCTCAGCAATCTATAAAGGATCGTACTGTATCTCAGCAATCTATAAAGGATCGTACTGTATCTCAGCAATCTATAAAGGATTGTACTGTATCTCAGCAATCTATAAAGGATTGTACTGTATCTCAGCAATCTATAAAGGATTGTACTGTATCTCAGCAATCTATAAAGGATTGAAGTATATCTCAGCAATCTATAAAGGATTGTACTGTATCTCGGCAATCTATAAAGGATTGTACTGTATCTCGGCAATCTATAAAGGATTGTACTGTATCTCAGCAATCTATAAAGGATTGTACTGTATCTCAGCAATCTATAAAGGATTGTACTGTATCTCAGCAATCTATAAAGGATTGTACACTGTATCTCGGCAATCTATAAAGGATTGTACTGTATCTCGGCAATCTATAAAGGATTGTACTGTATCTCAGCAATCTATAAAGGATTGTACTGTATCTCAGCAATCTATAAAGGATTGTACTGTATCTCAGCAATCTATAAAGGATTGTACTGTATCTCGGCAATCTATAAAGGATTGTACTGTATCTCGGCAATCTATAAAGGATTGTACTGTATCTCGGCAATCTATAAAGGATTGTACTGTATCTCAGCAATCTATAAAGGATTGTACTGTATCTCAGCAATCTATAAAGGATTGTACCGTATCTCGGCAATCTATAAAGGATTGTACTGTATCTCGGCAATCTATAAAGGATTGTACTGTATCTCGGCAATCTATAAAGGATTGTACTGTATCTCAGCAATCTATAAAGGATTGTACTGTATCTCGGCAATCTATAAAGGATTGTACTGTATCTCAGCAATCTATAAAGGATTGTACTGTATCTCGGCAATCTATAAAGGATTGTACTGTATCTCAGCAATCTATAAAGGATTGTACTGTATCTCAGCAATCTATAAAGGATTGTACCGTATCTCGGCAATCTATAAAGGATTGTACTGTATCTCGGCAATCTATAAAGGATTGTACTGTATCTCAGCAATCTATAAAGGATTGTACTGTATCTCAGCAATCTATAAAGGATTGTACCGTATCTCGGCAATCTATAAAGTAAAGGATTGTACTGTATCTCAGCAATCTATAAAGGATTGTACTGTATCTCAGCAATCTATAAAGGATTGTACTGTATCTCGGCAATCTATAAAGGATTGTACTGTATCTCAGCAATCTATAAAGGATTGTACTGTATCTCGGCAATCTATAAAGGATTGTACTGTATCTCGGCAATCTATAAAGGATTGTACTGTATCTCAGCAATCTATATAGGATTGTACTGTATCTCTGAGACTCAGCAATCTATAAAGGATTGTATTGTATCTCGGCAATCTATAAAGGATTGTACTGTATCTCAGCAATCTATAAAGGATTGTATTGTATCTCGGCAATCTATAAAGGATTGTATTGTATCTCAGCAATCTATAAAGGATTGTACTGTATCTCGGCAATCTATAAAGGATTGTACTGTATCTCAGCAATCTATAAAGGATTGTACTGTATCTCAGCAATCTATAAAGGATTGTACTGTATCTCACCAATCTATAAAGGATTGTACTGTATCTCAGCAATCTATAAAGGATTGTACTGTATCTCGGCAATCTATAAAGGATTGTACTGTATCTCAGCAATCTATAAAGGATTGTACTGTATCTCAGCAATCTATAAAGGATTGTACTGTACCTCACCAATCTATTAAGGATTGTACTGTATCTCGGCAATCTATAAAGGATTGTACTGTATCTCAGCAATCTATAAAGGATTGTACTGTATCTCAGCGATCTATAAAGGATTGTACTGTATCTCAGCAATCTATAAAGGATTGTACTGTATCTCAGCAATCTATAAAGGATTGTACTGTACCTCAGCAATCTATAAAGGATTGTACTGTATCTCAGCAATCTATAAAGGATTGTACTGTATCTCAGCAACCTATAAAGGATTGTACTGTATCTCAGCAATCTATAAAGGATTGTACTGTATCTCAGCAATCTATAAAGGATTGTACTGTATCTCGGCAATCTATAAAGGATTGTACTGTATCTCAGCAATCTATAAAGGATTGTACTGTATCTCAGCAATCTATAAAGGATTGTACTGTATCTCAGCAATCTATAAAGGATTGTGCTGTATCTCAGCAATCTATAAAGGATTGTACTGTACCTCAGCAATCTATAAAGGATTGTACCGTATCTCAGCAATCTATAAAGGATTGTACCGTATCTCGGCAATCTATAATGGATTGTACTGTATCTCAGCAATCTATAAAGGATTGTACTGTATCTCGGCAATCTATAAAGGATTGTACTGTATCTCAGCAATCTATAAAGGATTGTACTGTATCTCAGCAATCTATAAAGGATTGTACTGTATCTCGGCAATCTATAAAGGATTGTACTGTATCTCGGCAATCTATAAAGGATTGTACTGTATCTCGGCAATCTATAAAGGATTGTACTGTATCTCGGCAATCTATAAAGGATTGTACTGTATCTCAGCAATCTATAAAGGATTGTACTGTATCTCAGCAATCTATAAAGGATTGTACTGTATCTCAGCAATCTATAAAGGATTGTACTGTATCTCGGCAATCTATAAAGGATTGTACTGTATCTCGGCAATCTATAAAGGATTGTACTGTATCTCGGCAATCTATAAAGGATTGTACTGTATCTCAGCAATCTATAAAGGATTGTACTGTATCTCGGCAATCTATAAAGGATTGTACTGTATCTCGGCAATCTATAAAGGATTGTACTGTATCTCAGCAATCTATAAAGGATTGTACTGTATCTCAGCAATCTATAAAGGATTGTACTGTATCTCGGCAATCTATAAAGGATTGTACTGTATCTCAGCAATCTATAAAGGATTGAACTGTATCTCAGCAATCTATAAAGGATTGTACTGTATCTCGGCAATCTATAAAGGATTGTACTGTATCTCGGCAATCTATAAAGGATTGTACTGTATCTCGGCAATCTATAAAGGATTGTACTGTATCTCAGCAATCTATAAAGGATTGTACTGTATCTCAGCAATCTATAAAGGATTGTACTGTATCTCAGCAATCTATAAAGGATTGTACTGTATCTCAGCAATCTATAAAGGATTGTACTGTATCTCGGCAATCTATAAAGGATTGTACTGTATCTCAGAAATCTATAAAGGATTGTACTGTATCTCGGCAATCTATAAAGGATTGTACTGTATCTCGGCAATCTATAAAGGATTGTACTGTATCTCGGCAATCTATAAAGGATTGTACTGTATCTCGGCAATCTATAAAGGATTGTACTGTATCTCGGCAATCTATAAAGGATTGTACTGTATCTCGGCAATCTATAAAGGATTGTACTGTATCTCGGCAATCTATAAAGGATTGTACTGTATCTCAGCAATCTATAAAGGATTGTACTGTATCTCAGCAATCTATAAAGGATTGTACTGTATCTCAGCAATCTATAAAGGATTGTACTGTATCTCAGCAACCTATAAAGGATTGTACTGTATCTCAGCAATCTATAAAGGATTGTACTGTATCTCAGCAATCTATAAAGGATTGAACTGTATCTCAGCAATCTATAAAGGATTGAACTGTATCTCAGCAATCTATAAAGGATTGTACTGTATCTCGGCAATCTATAAAGGATTGTACTGTATCTCGGCAATCTATAAAGGATTGTACTGTATCTCGGCAATCTATAAAGGATTGTACTGTATCTCGGCAATCTATAAAGGATTGTACTGTATCTCGGCAATCTATAAAGGATTGTACTGTATCTCAGCAATCTATAAAGGATTGTACTGTATCTCGGCAATCTATAAAGGATTGTACTGTATCTCGGCAATCTATAAAGGATTGTACTGTATCTCAGAAATCTATAAAGGATTGTACTGTATCTCGGCAATCTATAAAGGATTGTACTGTATCTCGGCAATCTATAAAGGATTGTACTGTATCTCAGCAATCTATAAAGGATTGTACTGTATCTCAGCAATCTATAAAGGATTGTACTGTATCTCGGCAATCTATAAAGGATTGTACTGTATCTCAGCAATCTATAAAGGATTGTACTGTATCTCAGCAATCTATAAAGGATTGTACTGTATCTCAGCAATATATAAAGGATGGTACTGTATCTCGGCAATCTATAAAGGATTGTACTGTATCTCAGCGATCTATAAAGGATTGTACTGTATCTCGGCAATCTATAAAGGATTGTACTGTATCTCGGCAATCTATAAAGGATTGTACTGTATCTCGGCAATCTATAAAGGATTGTACTGTATCTCGGCGATCTATAAAGGATTGTACCGTATCTCGGCGATCTATAAAGGATTGTACTGTATCTCGGCAATCTATAAAGGATTGTACTGTATCTCAGCAATCTATAAAGGATTGTACTGTGTCTCGGCAATCTATAAAGGATTGTACTGTGTCTCGGCAATCTATAAAGGATTGTACTGTATCTCAGCAATCTATAAAGGATTGTACTGTATCTCAGCAATCTATAAAGGATTGTACTGTATCTCGGCAATCTATAAAGGATTGTACTGTATCTCGGCAATCTATAAAGGATTGTACTGTATCTCAGCAATCTATAAAGGATTGTACTGTATCTCGGCAATCTATAAAGGATTGTACTGTATCTCAGCAATCTATAAAGGATTGTACTGTTTCTCGGCAATCTATAAAGGATTGTACTGTATCTCGGCAATCTATAAAGGATTGTACTGTATCTCAGCAACCTATAAAGGATTGTACTGTATCTCGGCAACCTATAAAGGATTGTACTGTATCTCGGCAACCTATAAAGGATTGTACTGTATCTCAGCAATCTATAAAGGATTGTACTGTATCTCAGCAATCTATAAAGGATTGTACTGTATCTCAGCAATCTATAAAGGATTGTACTGTATCTCAGCAATCTATAAAGGATTGTACTGTATCTCGGCAATCTATAAAGGACTGTACTGTATCTCAGCAATCTATAAAGGATTGTACTGTATCTCGGCAATCTATAAAGGATTGTACTGTATCTCAGCAATCTATAAACGATTGTACTGTATCTCAACAATCTATAAAGGATTGTACTGTATCTCAGCAATCTATAAAGGATTGTACTGTATCTCAGCAATCTATAAAGGATTGTACTGTATCTCGGCAATCTATAAAGGATTGTACTGTATCTCAGCAATCTATAAAGGATTGTACTGTATCTCAGCAATCTATAAAGGATTGTACTGTATCTCAGCAATCTATAAAGGATTGTACTGTATCTCGGCAATCTATAAAGAATTGTACTGTATCTCAGCAATCTATAAAGGATTGTACTGTATCTCAGCAATCTATAAAGGATTGTACTGTATCTCGGCAATCTATAAAGAATTGTACTGTACCTCACCAATCTATAAAGGATTGTACTGTATCTCAGCAATCTATAAAGGATTGTACTGTATCTCAGCAATCTATAAAGGATTGTACTGTATCTCGGCAATCTATAAAGGATTGTACTGTATCTCAGCAATCTATAAAGGATTGTACTGTATCTCGGCAATCTATAAAGGATTGTACTGTATCTCGGCAATCTATAAAGGATTGTACTGTATCTCAGCAATCTATAAAGGATTGTACTGTATCTCAGCAATCTATAAAGGATTGTACTGTATCTCAGCAATCTATAAAGGATTGTACTGTATCTCGGCAATCTATAAAGGATTGTACTGTATCTCAGCAATCTATAAAGGATTGTACTGTATCTCAGCAATCTATAAAGGATTGTACTGTATCTCGGCAATCTATAAAGGATTGTACCGTATCTCGGCGATCTATAAAGGATTGTACTGTATCTCGGCGATCTATAAAGGATTGTACCGTATCTCGGCGATCTATAAAGGATTGTACCGTATCTCGGCGATCTATAAAGGATTGTACTGTATCTCGGCAATCTATAAAGGATTGTACTGTATCTCGGCAATCTATAAAGGATTGTACTGTATCTCGGCAATCTATAAAGGATTGTACTGTATCTCAGCAATCTATAAAGGATTGTACTGTATCTCGGCAATCTATAAAGGATTGTACTGTATCTCAGCAATCTATAAAGGATTGTACTGTATCTCGGCAATCTATAAAGGATTGTACTGTATCTCGGCAATCTATAAAGGATTGTACTGTATCTCGGCAATCTATAAAGGATTGTACTGTATCTCGGCGATCTATAAAGGATTGTACCGTATCTCGGCGATCTATAAAGGATTGTACTGTATCTCGGCGATCTATAAAGGATTGTACTGTATCTCAGCAATCTATAAAGGAGTGTACTGTGTCTCGGCAATCTATAAAGGATTGTACTGTGTCTCGGCAATCTATAAAGGATTGTACTGTGTCTCAGCAATCTATAAAGGATTGTACTGTATCTCAGCAATCTATAAAGGATTGTACTGTATCTCGGCAATCTATAAAGGATTGTACTGTATCTCGGCAATCTATAAAGGATTGTACTGTATCTCGGCAATCTATAAAGGATTGTACTGTATCTCAGCAATCTATAAAGGATTGTACTGTGTCTCGGCAATCTATAAAGGATTGTACTGTATCTCAGCAATCTATAAAGGATTGTACTGTATCTCAGCAATCTATAAAGGATTGTACTGTTTCTCGGCAATCTATAAAGGATTGTACTGTATCTCGGCAATCTATAAAGGATTGTACTGTATCTCAGCAACCTATAAAGGATTGTACTGTATCTCGGCAACCTATAAAGGATTGTACTGTATCTCGGCAACCTATAAAGGATTGTACTGTATCTCAGCAATCTATAAAGGATTGTACTGTATCTCAGCAACCTATAAAGGATTGTACTGTATCTCGGCAACCTATAAAGGATTGTACTGTATCTCGGCAACCTATAAAGGATTGTACTGTATCTCAGCAACCTATAAAGGATTGTACTGTATCTCAGCAATCTATAAAGGATTGTACTGTATCTCAGCAATCTATAAAGGATTGTACTGTATCTCAGCAATCTATAAAGGATTGTACTGTATCTCGGCAATCTATAAAGGATTGTACTGTATCTCAGCAATCTATAAAGGATTGTACTGTATCTCGGCAATCTATAAAGGATTGTATTGTATCTCAGCAATCTATAAAGGATTGTACTGTATCTCGGCGATCTATAAAGGATTGTACTGTATCTCGGCAATCTATAAAGGATTGTACTGTATCTCAGCAATCTATATAGGATTGTACTGTATCTCTGAGACTCAGCAATCTATAAAGGATTGTATTGTATCTCGGCAATCTATAAAGGATTGTACTGTATCTCAGCAATCTATAAAGGATTGTATTGTATCTCGGCAATCTATAAAGGATTGTATTGTATCTCAGCAATCTATAAAGGATTGTACTGTATCTCGGCAATCTATAAAGGATTGTACTGTATCTCAGCAATCTATAAAGGATTGTACTGTATCTCAGCAATCTATAAAGGATTGTACTGTATCTCACCAATCTATAAAGGATTGTACTGTATCTCAGCAATCTATAAAGGATTGTACTGTATCTCGGCAATCTATAAAGGATTGTACTGTATCTCAGCAATCTATAAAGGATTGTACTGTATCTCAGCAATCTATAAAGGATTGTACTGTACCTCACCAATCTATTAAGGATTGTACTGTATCTCGGCAATCTATAAAGGATTGTACTGTATCTCAGCAATCTATAAAGGATTGTACTGTATCTCAGCGATCTATAAAGGATTGTACTGTATCTCAGCAATCTATAAAGGATTGTACTGTATCTCAGCAATCTATAAAGGATTGTACTGTACCTCAGCAATCTATAAAGGATTGTACTGTATCTCAGCAATCTATAAAGGATTGTACTGTATCTCAGCAACCTATAAAGGATTGTACTGTATCTCAGCAATCTATAAAGGATTGTACTGTATCTCAGCAATCTATAAAGGATTGTACTGTATCTCGGCAATCTATAAAGGATTGTACTGTATCTCAGCAATCTATAAAGGATTGTACTGTATCTCAGCAATCTATAAAGGATTGTACTGTATCTCAGCAATCTATAAAGGATTGTGCTGTATCTCAGCAATCTATAAAGGATTGTACTGTACCTCAGCAATCTATAAAGGATTGTACCGTATCTCAGCAATCTATAAAGGATTGTACCGTATCTCGGCAATCTATAAAGGAGTGTACTGTATCTCGGCAATCTATAAAGGATTGTACTGTATCTCAGCAATCTATAAAGGATTGTACTGTATCTCAGCAATCTATAAAGGATTGTACTGTATCTCGGCAATCTATAAAGGATTGTACTGTATCTCAGCAATCTATAAAGGATTGTACTGTATCTCGGCAATCTATAGAGGATTGTACTGTATCTCGGCAATCTATAAAGGATTGTACTGTATCTCGGCAATCTATAAAGGATTGTACTGTATCTCGGCAATCTATAAAGGATTGTACTGTATCTCAGCAATCTATAAAGGATTGTACTGTATCTCAGCAATCTATAAAGGATCGTACTGTATCTCAGCAATCTATAAAGGATCGTACTGTATCTCAGCAATCTATAAAGGATTGTACTGTATCTCGGCAATCTATAAAGGATTGTACTGTATCTCAGCAATATATAAAGGATTGTACTGTATCTCGGCAATCTATAAAGGATTGTACTGTATCTCAGCAATCTATAAAGGATTGAAGTATATCTCAGCAATCTATAAAGGATTGTACTGTATCTCGGCAATCTATAAAGGATTGTACTGTATCTCGGCAATCTATAAAGGATTGTACTGTATCTCAGCAATCTATAAAGGATTGTACTGTATCTCAGCAATCTATAAAGGATTGTACTGTATCTCAACAATCTATAAAGGATTGTACTGTATCTCAGCAATCTATAAAGGATTGTACTGTATCTCAGCAATCTGTAAAGGATTGTACTGTATCTCAGCAATCTATAAAGGATTGTACTGTATCTCAACAATCTATAAAGGATTGTACTGTATCTCAGCAATATATAAAGGATTGTACTGTATCTCAACAATCTATAAAGGATTGTACTGTATCTCGGCAATCTATAAAGGATTGTAATGTATCTCGGCAATCTATAAAGGATTGTACTGTATCTCAGCAATCTATAAAGGATTGTACTGTATCTCAGCAATCTATAAAGGATTGTACTGTATCTCGGCAATCTATAAAGGATTGTACTGTATCTCGGCAATCTATAAAGGATTGTACTGTATCTCGGCAATCTATAAAGGATTGTACTGTATCTCGGCAATCTATAAAGGATTGTACTGTATCTCGGCAATCTATAAAGGATTGTACTGTATCTCAGCAATCTATAAAGGATTGTACCGTATCTCGGCAATCTATAAAGGATTGTACTGTATCTCGGCAATCTATAAAGGATTGTACTGTATCTCGGCAATCTATAAAGGATTGTACTGTATCTCAGCAATCTATAAAGGATTGTACCGTATCTCGGCAATCTATAAAGGATTGTACTGTATCTCGGCAATCTATAAAGGATTGTACTGTATCTCGGCAATCTATAAAGGATTGTACTGTATCTCAGCAATCTATAAAGGATTGTACTGTATCTCAGCAATCTATAAAGGATTGTACTGTATCTCAGCAATCTATAAAGGATTGTACTGTATCTCGGCAATCTATAAAGGATTGTACTGTATCTCAGCAATCTATAAAGGATTGTACTGTATCTCGGCAATCTATAAAGGATTGTACTGTATCTCAGCAATCTATAAAGGATTGTACTGTATCTCAGCAATCTATAAAGGATTGTACTGTATCTCAGCAATCTATAAAGGATTGTACTGTTTCTCAGCAATCTATAAAGGATTGTACTGTATCTCAGCAATCTATAAAGGATTGTACTGTATCTCGGCAATCTATAAAGGATTGTACTGTATCTCAGCAATCTATAAAGGATTGTACTGTATCTCAGCAATCTATAAAGGATTGTACTGTATCTCAGCAATCTATAAAGGATCGTACTGTATCTCAGCAATCTATAAAGGATCGTACTGTATCTCAGCAATCTATAAAGGATTGTACTGTATCTCAGCAATCTATAAAGGATTGTACTGTATCTCAGCAATCTATAAAGGATTGTACTGTATCTCAGCAATCTATAAAGGATTGTACTGTATTTCAGCAATCTATAAAGGATTGAAGTATATCTCAGCAATCTATAAAGGATTGTACTGTATCTCGGCAATCTATAAAGGATTGTACTGTATCTCGGCAATCTATAAAGGATTGTACTGTATCTCAGCAATCTATAAAGGATTGTACTGTATCTCAGCAATCTATAAAGGATTGTACTGTATCTCAGCAATCTATAAAGGATTGTACACTGTATCTCGGCAATCTATAAAGGATTGTACTGTATCTCGGCAATCTATAAAGGATTGTACTGTATCTCAGCAATCTATAAAGGATTGTACTGTATCTCAGCAATCTATAAAGGATTGTACTGTATCTCAGCAATCTATAAAGGATTGTACTGTATCTCGGCAATCTATAAAGGATTGTACTGTATCTCGGCAATCTATAAAGGATTGTACTGTATCTCAGCAATCTATAAAGGATTGTACCGTATCTCAGCAATCTATAAAGGATTGTACCGTATCTCGGCAATCTATAAAGGATTGTACTGTATCTCGGCAATCTATAAAGGATTGTACTGTATCTCGGCAATCTATAAAGGATTGTACTGTATCTCAGCAATCTATAAAGGATTGTACTGTATCTCAGCAATCTATAAAGGATTGTACTGTATCTCAGCAATCTATAAAGGATTGTACTGTATCTCGGCAATCTATAAAGGATTGTACTGTATCTCAGCAATCTATAAAGGATTGTACTGTATCTCAGCAATCTATAAAGGATTGTACCGTATCTCGGCAATCTATAAAGGATTGTACTGTATCTCGGCAATCTATAAAGGATTGTACTGTATCTCAGCAATCTATAAAGGATTGTACTGTATCTCAGCAATCTATAAAGGATTGTACCGTATCTCGGCAATCTATAAAGTAAAGGATTGTACTGTATCTCAGCAATCTATAAAGGATTGTACTGTATCTCAGCAATCTATAAAGGATTGTACTGTATCTCGGCAATCTATAAAGGATTGTACTGTATCTCAGCAATCTATAAAGGATTGTACTGTATCTCGGCAATCTATAAAGGATTGTACTGTATCTCGGCAATCTATAAAGGATTGTACTGTATCTCAGCAATATATATAGGATTGTACTGTATCTCTGAGACTCAGCAATCTATAAAGGATTGTATTGTATCTCGGCAATCTATAAAGGATTGTACTGTATCTCAGCAATCTATAAAGGATTGTATTGTATCTCGGCAATCTATAAAGGATTGTATTGTATCTCAGCAATCTATAAAGGATTGTACTGTATCTCGGCAATCTATAAAGGATTGTACTGTATCTCAGCAATCTATAAAGGATTGTACTGTATCTCAGCAATCTATAAAGGATTGTACTGTATCTCACCAATCTATAAAGGATTGTACTGTATCTCAGCAATCTATAAAGGATTGTACTGTATCTCGGCAATCTATAAAGGATTGTACTGTATCTCAGCAATCTATAAAGGATTGTACTGTATCTCAGCAATCTATAAAGGATTGTACTGTATCTCAGCAATCTATAAAGGATTGTACTGTACCTCACCAATCTATTAAGGATTGTACTGTATCTCGGCAATCTATAAAGGATTGTACTGTATCTCAGCAATCTATAAAGGATTGTACTGTATCTCAGCGATCTATAAAGGATTGTACTGTATCTCAGCGATTTATAAAGGATTGTACTGTATCTCAGCAATCTATAAAGGATTGTACTGTACCTCAGCAATCTATAAAGGATTGTACTGTATCTCAGCAATCTATAAAGGATTGTACTGTATCTCAGCAACCTATAAAGGATTGTACTGTATCTCAGCAATCTATAAAGGATTGTACTGTATCTCAGCAATCTATAAAGGATTGTACTGTATCTCGGCAATCGATAAAGGATTGTACTGTATCTCAGCAATCTATAAAGGATTGTACTGTATCTCAGCAATCTATAAAGGATTGTACTGTATCTCAGCAATCTATAAAGGATTGTGCTGTATCTCAGCAATCTATAAAGGATTGTACTGTACCTCAGCAATCTATAAAGGATTGTACCGTATCTCAGCAATCTATAAAGGATTGTACCGTATCTCGGCAATCTATAATGGATTGTACCGTATCTCAGCAATCTATAAAGGATTGTACTGTATCTCGGCAATCTATAAAGGATTGTACTGTATCTCGGCAATCTATAAAGGATTGTACTGTATCTCAGCAATCTATAAAGGATTGTACTGTATCTCGGCAATCTATAAAGGATTGTACTGTATCTCGGCAATCTATAAAGGATTGTACTGTATCTCGGCAATCTATAAAGGATTGTACTGTATCTCGGCAATCTATAAAGGATTGTACTGTATCTCGGCAATCTATAAAGGATTGTACTGTATCAGCAATCTATAAAGGATTGTACTGTATCTCAGCAATCTATAAAGGATTGTACTGTATCTCGGCAATCTATAAAGGATTGTACTGTATCTCGGCAATCTATAAAGGATTGTACTGTATCTCAGCAATCTATAAAGGATTGTACTGTATCTCAGCAATCTATAAAGGATTGTACTGTATCTCAGCAATCTATAAAGGATTGTACTGTATCTCAGCAATCTATAAAGGATTGTACTGTATCTCGGCAATTTATAAAGGATTGTAATGTATCTCGGCAATCTATAAAGGATTGTACTGTATCTCGGCAATCTATAAAGGATTGTACTGTATCTCAGCAATCTATAAAGGATTGTACTGTATCTCAGCAATCTATAAAGGATTGTACTGTATCTCAGCTATCTATAAAGGATTGTACTGTATCTCGGCAATCTATAAAGGATTGTACTGTATCTCAGCAATCTATAAAGGATTGTACTGTATCTCGGCAATCTATAGAGGATTGTACTGTATCTCGGCAATCTATAAAGGATTGTACTGTATCTCTGCAATCTATAAAGGATTGTACTGTATCTCGGCAATCTATAAAGGATTGTACTGTATCTCGGCAATCTATAAAGGATTGTACTGTATCTCAGCAATCTATAAAGGATTGTACTGTATCTCAGCAATCTATAAAGGATCGTACTGTATCTCAGCAATCTATAAAGGATCGTACTGTATCTCAGCAATCTATAAAGGATTGTACTGTATCTCAGCAATCTATAAAGGATTGTACTGTATCTCAGCAATCTATAAAGGATTGTACTGTATCTCAGCAATCTATAAAGGATTGAAGTATATCTCAGCAATCTATAAAGGATTGTACTGTATCTCGGCAATCTATAAAGGATTGTACTGTATCTCGGCAATCTATAAAGGATTGTACTGTATCTCAGCAATCTATAAAGGATTGTACTGTATCTCAGCAATCTATAAAGGATTGTACTGTATCTCAGCAATCTATAAAGGATTGTACACTGTATCTCGGCAATCTATAAAGGATTGTACTGTATCTCGGCAATCTATAAAGGATTGTACTGTATCTCAGCAATCTATAAAGGATTGTACTGTATCTCAGCAATCTATAAAGGATTGTACTGTATCTCAGCAATCTATAAAGGATTGTACTGTATCTCGGCAATCTATAAAGGATTGTACTGTATCTCGGCAATCTATAAAGGATTGTACTGTATCTCGGCAATCTATAAAGGATTGTACTGTATCTCAGCAATCTATAAAGGATTGTACTGTATCTCAGCAATCTATAAAGGATTGTACCGTATCTCGGCAATCTATAAAGGATTGTACTGTATCTCGGCAATCTATAAAGGATTGTACTGTATCTCGGCAATCTATAAAGGATTGTACTGTATCTCAGCAATCTATAAAGGATTGTACTGTATCTCGGCAATCTATAAAGGATTGTACTGTATCTCAGCAATCTATAAAGGATTGTACTGTATCTCGGCAATCTATAAAGGATTGTACTGTATCTCAGCAATCTATAAAGGATTGTACTGTATCTCAGCAATCTATAAAGGATTGTACCGTATCTCGGCAATCTATAAAGGATTGTACTGTATCTCGGCAATCTATAAAGGATTGTACTGTATCTCAGCAATCTATAAAGGATTGTACTGTATCTCAGCAATCTATAAAGGATTGTACCGTATCTCGGCAATCTATAAAGTAAAGGATTGTACTGTATCTCAGCAATCTATAAAGGATTGTACTGTATCTCAGCAATCTATAAAGGATTGTACTGTATCTCGGCAATCTATAAAGGATTGTACTGTATCTCAGCAATCTATAAAGGATTGTACTGTATCTCGGCAATCTATAAAGGATTGTACTGTATCTCGGCAATCTATAAAGGATTGTACTGTATCTCAGCAATCTATATAGGATTGTACTGTATCTCTGAGACTCAGCAATCTATAAAGGATTGTATTGTATCTCGGCAATCTATAAAGGATTGTACTGTATCTCAGCAATCTATAAAGGATTGTATTGTATCTCGGCAATCTATAAAGGATTGTATTGTATCTCGGCAATCTATAAAGGATTGTACTGTATCTCGGCAATCTATAAAGGATTGTACTGTATCTCAGCAATCTATAAAGGATTGTACTGTATCTCAGCAATCTATAAAGGATTGTACTGTATCTCACCAATCTATAAAGGATTGTACTGTATCTCAGCAATCTATAAAGGATTGTACTGTATCTCGGCAATCTATAAAGGATTGTACTGTATCTCGGCAATCTATAAAGGATTGTACTGTATCTCAGCAATCTATAAAGGATTGTACTGTACCTCACCAATCTATTAAGGATTGTACTGTATCTCGGCAATCTATAAAGGATTGTACTGTATCTCAGCAATCTATAAAGGATTGTACTGTATCTCAGCGATCTATAAAGGATTGTACTGTATCTCAGCAATCTATAAAGGATTGTACTGTATCTCAGCAATCTATAAAGGATTGTACTGTACCTCAGCAATCTATAAAGGATTGTACTGTATCTCAGCAATCTATAAAGGATTGTACTGTATCTCAGCAACCTATAAAGGATTGTACTGTATCTCAGCAATCTATAAAGGATTGTACTGTATCTCAGCAATCTATAAAGGATTGTACTGTATCTCGGCAATCTATAAAGGATTGTACTGTATCTCAGCAATCTATAAAGGATTGTACTGTATCTCAGCAATCTATAAAGGATTGTACTGTATCTCAGCAATCTATAAAGGATTGTGCTGTATCTCAGCAATCTATAAAGGATTGTACTGTACCTCAGCAATCTATAAAGGATTGTACCGTATCTCAGCAATCTATAAAGGATTGTACCGTATCTCGGCAATCTATAATGGATTGTACTGTATCTCAGCAATCTATAAAGGATTGTACTGTATCTCGGCAATCTATAAAGGATTGTACTGTATCTCAGCAATCTATAAAGGATTGTACTGTATCTCAGCAATCTATAAAGGATTGTACTGTATCTCGGCAATCTATAAAGGATTGTACTGTATCTCGGCAATCTATAAAGGATTGTACTGTATCTCGGCAATCTATAAAGGATTGTACTGTATCTCGGCAATCTATAAAGGATTGTACTGTATCTCAGCAATCTATAAAGGATTGTACTGTATCTCAGCAATCTATAAAGGATTGTACTGTATCTCAGCAATCTATAAAGGATTGTACTGTATCTCGGCAATCTATAAAGGATTGTACTGTATCTCGGCAATCTATAAAGGATTGTACTGTATCTCGGCAATCTATAAAGGATTGTACTGTATCTCAGCAATCTATAAAGG
Organism: Siphonodentalium dalli; assembly: GCA_032622095.1. Classification (NCBI taxonomy): domain Eukaryota; kingdom Metazoa; phylum Mollusca; class Scaphopoda; order Gadilida; family Siphonodentaliidae; genus Siphonodentalium; species Siphonodentalium dalli. The sequence continues at coordinate 287,742,372 of CP136064.1, read as the reverse complement.
ATTGTACTGTATCTCGGCAATCTATAAAGGATTGTACTGTATCTCGGCAATCTATAAAGGATTGTACTGTATCTCAGCAATCTATAAAGGATTGTACTGTATCTCAGCAATCTATAAAGGATTGTACTGTATCTCGGCAATCTATAAAGGATTGTACTGTATCTCAGCAATCTATAAAGGATTGAACTGTATCTCAGCAATCTATAAAGGATTGTACTGTATCTCGGCAATCTATAAAGGATTGTACTGTATCTCGGCAATCTATAAAGGATTGTACTGTATCTCGGCAATCTATAAAGGATTGTACTGTATCTCAGCAATCTATAAAGGATTGTACTGTATCTCAGCAATCTATAAAGGATTGTACTGTATCTCAGCAATCTATAAAGGATTGTACTGTATCTCAGCAATCTATAAAGGATTGTACTGTATCTCGGCAATCTATAAAGGATTGTACTGTATCTCAGAAATCTATAAAGGATTGTACTGTATCTCGGCAATCTATAAAGGATTGTACTGTATCTCGGCAATCTATAAAGGATTGTACTGTATCTCGGCAATCTATAAAGGATTGTACTGTATCTCGGCAATCTATAAAGGATTGTACTGTATCTCGGCAATCTATAAAGGATTGTACTGTATCTCGGCAATCTATAAAGGATTGTACTGTATCTCGGCAATCTATAAAGGATTGTACTGTATCTCAGCAATCTATAAAGGATTGTACTGTATCTCAGCAATCTATAAAGGATTGTACTGTATCTCAGCAATCTATAAAGGATTGTACTGTATCTCAGCAACCTATAAAGGATTGTACTGTATCTCAGCAATCTATAAAGGATTGTACTGTATCTCAGCAATCTATAAAGGATTGAACTGTATCTCAGCAATCTATAAAGGATTGAACTGTATCTCAGCAATCTATAAAGGATTGTACTGTATCTCGGCAATCTATAAAGGATTGTACTGTATCTCGGCAATCTATAAAGGATTGTACTGTATCTCGGCAATCTATAAAGGATTGTACTGTATCTCGGCAATCTATAAAGGATTGTACTGTATCTCGGCAATCTATAAAGGATTGTACTGTATCTCAGCAATCTATAAAGGATTGTACTGTATCTCGGCAATCTATAAAGGATTGTACTGTATCTCGGCAATCTATAAAGGATTGTACTGTATCTCAGAAATCTATAAAGGATTGTACTGTATCTCGGCAATCTATAAAGGATTGTACTGTATCTCGGCAATCTATAAAGGATTGTACTGTATCTCAGCAATCTATAAAGGATTGTACTGTATCTCAGCAATCTATAAAGGATTGTACTGTATCTCGGCAATCTATAAAGGATTGTACTGTATCTCAGCAATCTATAAAGGATTGTACTGTATCTCAGCAATCTATAAAGGATTGTACTGTATCTCAGCAATATATAAAGGATGGTACTGTATCTCGGCAATCTATAAAGGATTGTACTGTATCTCAGCGATCTATAAAGGATTGTACTGTATCTCGGCAATCTATAAAGGATTGTACTGTATCTCGGCAATCTATAAAGGATTGTACTGTATCTCGGCAATCTATAAAGGATTGTACTGTATCTCGGCGATCTATAAAGGATTGTACCGTATCTCGGCGATCTATAAAGGATTGTACTGTATCTCGGCAATCTATAAAGGATTGTACTGTATCTCAGCAATCTATAAAGGATTGTACTGTGTCTCGGCAATCTATAAAGGATTGTACTGTGTCTCGGCAATCTATAAAGGATTGTACTGTATCTCAGCAATCTATAAAGGATTGTACTGTATCTCAGCAATCTATAAAGGATTGTACTGTATCTCGGCAATCTATAAAGGATTGTACTGTATCTCGGCAATCTATAAAGGATTGTACTGTATCTCAGCAATCTATAAAGGATTGTACTGTATCTCGGCAATCTATAAAGGATTGTACTGTATCTCAGCAATCTATAAAGGATTGTACTGTTTCTCGGCAATCTATAAAGGATTGTACTGTATCTCGGCAATCTATAAAGGATTGTACTGTATCTCAGCAACCTATAAAGGATTGTACTGTATCTCGGCAACCTATAAAGGATTGTACTGTATCTCGGCAACCTATAAAGGATTGTACTGTATCTCAGCAATCTATAAAGGATTGTACTGTATCTCAGCAATCTATAAAGGATTGTACTGTATCTCAGCAATCTATAAAGGATTGTACTGTATCTCAGCAATCTATAAAGGATTGTACTGTATCTCGGCAATCTATAAAGGACTGTACTGTATCTCAGCAATCTATAAAGGATTGTACTGTATCTCGGCAATCTATAAAGGATTGTACTGTATCTCAGCAATCTATAAACGATTGTACTGTATCTCAACAATCTATAAAGGATTGTACTGTATCTCAGCAATCTATAAAGGATTGTACTGTATCTCAGCAATCTATAAAGGATTGTACTGTATCTCGGCAATCTATAAAGGATTGTACTGTATCTCAGCAATCTATAAAGGATTGTACTGTATCTCAGCAATCTATAAAGGATTGTACTGTATCTCAGCAATCTATAAAGGATTGTACTGTATCTCGGCAATCTATAAAGAATTGTACTGTATCTCAGCAATCTATAAAGGATTGTACTGTATCTCAGCAATCTATAAAGGATTGTACTGTATCTCGGCAATCTATAAAGAATTGTACTGTACCTCACCAATCTATAAAGGATTGTACTGTATCTCAGCAATCTATAAAGGATTGTACTGTATCTCAGCAATCTATAAAGGATTGTACTGTATCTCGGCAATCTATAAAGGATTGTACTGTATCTCAGCAATCTATAAAGGATTGTACTGTATCTCGGCAATCTATAAAGGATTGTACTGTATCTCGGCAATCTATAAAGGATTGTACTGTATCTCAGCAATCTATAAAGGATTGTACTGTATCTCAGCAATCTATAAAGGATTGTACTGTATCTCAGCAATCTATAAAGGATTGTACTGTATCTCGGCAATCTATAAAGGATTGTACTGTATCTCAGCAATCTATAAAGGATTGTACTGTATCTCAGCAATCTATAAAGGATTGTACTGTATCTCGGCAATCTATAAAGGATTGTACCGTATCTCGGCGATCTATAAAGGATTGTACTGTATCTCGGCGATCTATAAAGGATTGTACCGTATCTCGGCGATCTATAAAGGATTGTACCGTATCTCGGCGATCTATAAAGGATTGTACTGTATCTCGGCAATCTATAAAGGATTGTACTGTATCTCGGCAATCTATAAAGGATTGTACTGTATCTCGGCAATCTATAAAGGATTGTACTGTATCTCAGCAATCTATAAAGGATTGTACTGTATCTCGGCAATCTATAAAGGATTGTACTGTATCTCAGCAATCTATAAAGGATTGTACTGTATCTCGGCAATCTATAAAGGATTGTACTGTATCTCGGCAATCTATAAAGGATTGTACTGTATCTCGGCAATCTATAAAGGATTGTACTGTATCTCGGCGATCTATAAAGGATTGTACCGTATCTCGGCGATCTATAAAGGATTGTACTGTATCTCGGCGATCTATAAAGGATTGTACTGTATCTCAGCAATCTATAAAGGAGTGTACTGTGTCTCGGCAATCTATAAAGGATTGTACTGTGTCTCGGCAATCTATAAAGGATTGTACTGTGTCTCAGCAATCTATAAAGGATTGTACTGTATCTCAGCAATCTATAAAGGATTGTACTGTATCTCGGCAATCTATAAAGGATTGTACTGTATCTCGGCAATCTATAAAGGATTGTACTGTATCTCGGCAATCTATAAAGGATTGTACTGTATCTCAGCAATCTATAAAGGATTGTACTGTGTCTCGGCAATCTATAAAGGATTGTACTGTATCTCAGCAATCTATAAAGGATTGTACTGTATCTCAGCAATCTATAAAGGATTGTACTGTTTCTCGGCAATCTATAAAGGATTGTACTGTATCTCGGCAATCTATAAAGGATTGTACTGTATCTCAGCAACCTATAAAGGATTGTACTGTATCTCGGCAACCTATAAAGGATTGTACTGTATCTCGGCAACCTATAAAGGATTGTACTGTATCTCAGCAATCTATAAAGGATTGTACTGTATCTCAGCAACCTATAAAGGATTGTACTGTATCTCGGCAACCTATAAAGGATTGTACTGTATCTCGGCAACCTATAAAGGATTGTACTGTATCTCAGCAACCTATAAAGGATTGTACTGTATCTCAGCAATCTATAAAGGATTGTACTGTATCTCAGCAATCTATAAAGGATTGTACTGTATCTCAGCAATCTATAAAGGATTGTACTGTATCTCAGCAATCTATAAAGGATTGTACTGTATCTCGGCAATCTATAAAGGATTGTACTGTATCTCAGCAATCTATAAAGGATTGTACTGTATCTCGGCAATCTATAAAGGATTGTATTGTATCTCAGCAATCTATAAAGGATTGTACTGTATCTCGGCGATCTATAAAGGATTGTACTGTATCTCGGCAATCTATAAAGGATTGTACTGTATCTCAGCAATCTATATAGGATTGTACTGTATCTCTGAGACTCAGCAATCTATAAAGGATTGTATTGTATCTCGGCAATCTATAAAGGATTGTACTGTATCTCAGCAATCTATAAAGGATTGTATTGTATCTCGGCAATCTATAAAGGATTGTATTGTATCTCAGCAATCTATAAAGGATTGTACTGTATCTCGGCAATCTATAAAGGATTGTACTGTATCTCAGCAATCTATAAAGGATTGTACTGTATCTCAGCAATCTATAAAGGATTGTACTGTATCTCACCAATCTATAAAGGATTGTACTGTATCTCAGCAATCTATAAAGGATTGTACTGTATCTCGGCAATCTATAAAGGATTGTACTGTATCTCAGCAATCTATAAAGGATTGTACTGTATCTCAGCAATCTATAAAGGATTGTACTGTACCTCACCAATCTATTAAGGATTGTACTGTATCTCGGCAATCTATAAAGGATTGTACTGTATCTCAGCAATCTATAAAGGATTGTACTGTATCTCAGCGATCTATAAAGGATTGTACTGTATCTCAGCAATCTATAAAGGATTGTACTGTATCTCAGCAATCTATAAAGGATTGTACTGTACCTCAGCAATCTATAAAGGATTGTACTGTATCTCAGCAATCTATAAAGGATTGTACTGTATCTCAGCAACCTATAAAGGATTGTACTGTATCTCAGCAATCTATAAAGGATTGTACTGTATCTCAGCAATCTATAAAGGATTGTACTGTATCTCGGCAATCTATAAAGGATTGTACTGTATCTCAGCAATCTATAAAGGATTGTACTGTATCTCAGCAATCTATAAAGGATTGTACTGTATCTCAGCAATCTATAAAGGATTGTGCTGTATCTCAGCAATCTATAAAGGATTGTACTGTACCTCAGCAATCTATAAAGGATTGTACCGTATCTCAGCAATCTATAAAGGATTGTACCGTATCTCGGCAATCTATAATGGATTGTACTGTATCTCAGCAATCTATAAAGGATTGTACTGTATCTCGGCAATCTATAAAGGATTGTACTGTATCTCAGCAATCTATAAAGGATTGTACTGTATCTCAGCAATCTATAAAGGATTGTACTGTATCTCGGCAATCTATAAAGGATTGTACTGTATCTCGGCAATCTATAAAGGATTGTACTGTATCTCGGCAATCTATAAAGGATTGTACTGTATCTCGGCAATCTATAAAGGATTGTACTGTATCTCAGCAATCTATAAAGGATTGTACTGTATCTCAGCAATCTATAAAGGATTGTACTGTATCTCAGCAATCTATAAAGGATTGTACTGTATCTCGGCAATCTATAAAGGATTGTGCTGTATCTCGGCAATCTATAAAGGATTGTACTGTATCTCGGCAATCTATAAAGGATTGTACTGTATCTCGGCAATCTATAAAGGATTGTACTGTATCTCAGCAATCTATAAAGGATTGTACTGTATCTCGGCAATCTATAAAGGATTGTACTGTATCTCGGCAATCTATAAAGGATTGTACTGTATCTCAGCAATCTATAAAGGATTGTACTGTATCTCAGCAATCTATAAAGGATTGTACTGTATCTCGGCAATCTATAAAGGATTGTACTGTATCTCAGCAATCTATAAAGGATTGAACTGTATCTCAGCAATCTATAAAGGATTGTACTGTATCTCGGCAATCTATAAAGGATTGTACTGTATCTCGGCAATCTATAAAGGATTGTACTGTATCTCGGCAATCTATAAAGGATTGTACTGTATCTCAGCAATCTATAAAGGATTGTACTGTATCTCAGCAATCTATAAAGGATTGTACTGTATCTCAGCAATCTATAAAGGATTGTACTGTATCTCAGCAATCTATAAAGGATTGTACTGTATCTCGGCAATCTCTAAAGGATTGTACTGTATCTCAGAAATCTATAAAGGATTGTACTGTATCTCGGCAATCTATAAAGGATTGTACTGTATCTCGGCAATCTATAAAGGATTGTACTGTATCTCGGCAATCTATAAAGGATTGTACTGTATCTCGGCAATCTATAAAGGATTGTACTGTATCTCGGCAATCTATAAAGGATTGTACTGTATCTCGGCAATCTATAAAGGATTGTACTGTATCTCAGCAATCTATAAAGGATTGTACTGTATCTCAGCAATCTATAAAGGATTGTACTGTATCTCAGCAATCTATAAAGGATTGTACTGTATCTCAGCAACCTATAAAGGATTGTACTGTATCTCAGCAATCTATAAAGGATTGTACTGTATCTCAGCAATCTATAAAGGATTGAACTGTATCTCAGCAATCTATAAAGGATTGAACTGTATCTCAGCAATCTATAAAGGATTGTACTGTATCTCGGCAATCTATAAAGGATTGTACTGTATCTCAGCAATCTATAAAGGATTGTACTGTATCTCGGCAATCTATAAAGGATTGTACTGTATCTCAGCAATCTATAAAGGATTGTACTGTATCTCGGCAATCTATAAAGGATTGTACTGTATCTCGGCAATCTATAAAGGATTGTACTGTATCTCGGCAATCTATAAAGGATTGTACTGTATCTCAGAAATCTATAAAGGATTGTACTGTATCTCGGCAATCTATAAAGGATTGTACTGTATCTCGGCAATCTATAAAGGATTGTACTGTATCTCAGCAATCTATAAAGGATTGTACTGTATCTCAGCAATCTATAAAGGATTGTACTGTATCTCGGCAATCTATAAAGGATTGTACTGTATCTCAGCAATCTATAAAGGATTGTACTGTATCTCAGCAATCTATAAAGGATTGTACTGTATCTCGGCAATCTATAAAGGATGGTACTGTATCTCGGCAATCTATAAAGGATTGTACTGTATCTCAGCAATCTATAAAGGATTGTACTGTATCTCGGCAATCTATAAAGGATTGTACTGTATCTCGGCAATCTATAAAGGATTGTACTGTATCTCGGCAATCTATAAAGGATTGTACTGTATCTCGGCGATCTATAAAGGATTGTACCGTATCTCGGCGATCTATAAAGGATTGTACTGTATCTCGGCAATCTATAAAGGATTGTACTGTATCTCAGCAATCTATAAAGGATTGTACTGTGTCTCGGCAATCTATAAAGGATTGTACTGTGTCTCGGCAATCTATAAAGGATTGTACTGTATCTCAGCAATCTATAAAGGATTGTACTGTATCTCAGCAATCTATAAAGGATTGTACTGTATCTCGGCAATCTATAAAGGATTGTACTGTATCTCGGCAATCTATAAAGGATTGTACTGTATCTCAGCAATCTATAAAGGATTGTACTGTATCTCGGCAATCTATAAAGGATTGTACTGTATCTCAGCAATCTATAAAGGATTGTACTGTTTCTCGGCAATCTATAAAGGATTGTACTGTATCTCGGCAATCTATAAAGGATTGTACTGTATCTCAGCAACCTATAAAGGATTGTACTGTATCTCGGCAACCTATAAAGGATTGTACTGTATCTCGGCAACCTATAAAGGATTGTACTGTATCTCAGCAATCTATAAAGGATTGTACTGTATCTCAGCAATCTATAAAGGATTGTACTGTATCTCAGCAATCTATAAAGGATTGTACTGTATCTCAGCAATCTATAAAGGATTGTACTGTATCTCGGCAATCTATAAAGGACTGTACTGTATCTCAGCAATCTATAAAGGATTGTACTGTATCTCGGCAATCTATAAAGGATTGTACTGTATCTCAGCAATCTATAAACGATTGTACTGTATCTCAACAATCTATAAAGGATTGTACTGTATCTCAGCAATCTATAAAGGATTGTACTGTATCTCAGCAATCTATAAAGGATTGTACTGTATCTCGGCAATCTATAAAGGATTGTACTGTATCTCAGCAATCTATAAAGGATTGTACTGTATCTCAGCAATCTATAAAGGATTGTACTGTATCTCAGCAATCTATAAAGGATTGTACTGTATCTCGGCAATCTATAAAGAATTGTACTGTATCTCAGCAATCTATAAAGGACTGTACTGTATCTCAGCGATCTATAAAGGATTGTACTGTATCTCGGCAATCTATAAAGGATTGTACTGTACCTCACCAATCTATAAAGGATTGTACTGTATCTCAGCAATCTATAAAGGATTGTACTGTATCTCAGCAATCTATAAAGGATTGTACTGTATCTCGGCAATCTATAAAGGATTGTACTGTATCTCAGCAATCTATAAAGGATTGTACTGTATCTCAGCAATCTATAAAGGATTGTACTGTATCTCAACAATCTATAAAGGATTGTACTGTATCTCAGCAATCTATAAAGGATTGTACTGTATCTCGGCAATCTATAAAGGATTGTACTGTATCTCAGCAATCTATAAAGGATTGTACTGTATCTCAGCAATCTATAAAGGATTGTACTGTACCTCACCAATCTATAAAGGATTGTACTGTATCTCAGCAATCTATAAAGGATTGTACTGTATCTCAGCAATCTATAAAGGATTGTACTGTATCTCGGCAATCTATAAAGGATTGTACTGTATCTCAGCAATCTATAAAGGATTGTACTGTATCTCAGCAATCTATAAAGGATTGTACTGTATCTCAGCAATCTATAAAGGATTGTACCGTATCTCAGCAATCTATAAAGGATTGTACCGTATCTCGGCAATCTATAAAGGATTGTACCGTATCTCGGCGATCTATAAAGGATTGTACTGTATCTCGGCAATCTATAAAGGATTGTACTGTATCTCAGCAATCTATAAAGGATTGTACTGTATCTCAGCAATCTATAAAGGATTGTACTGTATCTCGGCAATCTATAAAGGATTGTACTGTATCTCAGCAATCTATAAAGGATTGTACTGTATCTCGGCAATCTATAAAGGATTGTACTGTATCTCGGCAATCTATAAAGGATTGTACTGTATCTCGGCAATCTATAAAGGATTGTACTGTATCTCGGCGATCTATAAAGGATTGTACCGTATCTCGGCGATCTATAAAGGATTGTACTGTATCTCGGCAATCTATAAAGGATTGTACTGTATCTCAGCAATCTATAAAGGAGTGTACTGTGTCTCGGCAATCTATAAAGGATTGTACTGTGTCTCGGCAATCTATAAAGGATTGTACTGTGTCTCAGCAATCTATAAAGGATTGTACTGTATCTCAGCAATCTATAAAGGATTGTACTGTATCTCGGCAATCTATAAAGGATTGTACTGTATCTCGGCAATCTATAAAGGATTGTACTGTATCTCAGCAATCTATAAAGGATTGTACTGTGTCTCGGCAATCTATAAAGGATTGTACTGTATCTCAGCAATCTATAAAGGATTGTACTGTATCTCAGCAATCTATAAAGGATTGTACTGTATCTCGGCAATCTATAAAGGATTGTACTGTATCTCAGCAATCTATAAAGGATTGTACTGTTTCTCGGCAATCTATAAAGGATTGTACTGTATCTCGGCAATCTATAAAGGATTGTACTGTATCTCAGCAACCTATAAAGGATTGTACTGTATCTCGGCAACCTATAAAGGATTGTACTGTATCTCGGCAACCTATAAAGGATTGTACTGTATCTCAGCAATCTATAAAGGATTGTACTGTATCTCAGCAATCTATAAAGGATTGTACTGTATCTCAGCAATCTATAAAGGATTGTACTGTATCTCAGCAATCTATAAAGGATTGTACTGTATCTCAGCAATCTATAAAGGATTGTACTGTATCTCGGCAATCTATAAAGGATTGTACTGTATCTCAGCAATCTATAAAGGATTGTACTGTATCTCGGCAATCTATAAAGGATTGTATTGTATCTCAGCAATCTATAAAGGATTGTACTGTATCTCGGCGATCTATAAAGGATTGTACTGTATCTCGGCAATCTATAAAGGATTGTACTGTATCTCAGCAATCTATAAAGGATTGTACTGTATCTCAGCAATCTATAAAGGATTGTACTGTATCTCAGCAATCTATAAAGGATTGTACTGTATCTCGGCAATCTATAAAGGATTGTATTGTATCTCAGCAATCTATAAAGGATTGTACTGTATCTCGGCGATCTATAAAGGATTGTACTGTATCTCGGCAATCTGTAAAGGATTGTACTGTATCTCGGCAATCTATAAAGGATTGTACTGTATCTCGGCAATCTATAAAGGATTGTACTGTATCTCAGCAATCTATAAAGGATTGTACTGTATCTCGGCAATCTATAAAGGATTGTACTGTATCTCGGCAATCTATAAAGGATTGTACTGTATCTCAGCAATCTATAAAGGATTGTACCGTATCTCAGCGATCTATAAAGGATTGTACTGTATCTCAGCGATCTATAAAGGATTGTACTGTATCTCAGCGATCTATAAAGGATTGTACTGTATCTCAGTGATCTAAGCAATCTATAAAGGATTGTACTGTATCTCAGCGATCTATAAAGGATTGTACTGTATCTCGGCAATCTATAAAGGATTGTACTGTATCTCGGCAATCTATAAAGGATTGTACTGTATCTCGGCAATCTATAAAGGATTGTACTGTATCTCAGCAATCTATAAAGGATTGTACTGTATCTCAGCAATCTATAAAGGATTGTACTGTATCTCAGCAATCTATAAAGGATGGTACTGTATCTCGGCAATCTATAAAGGATTGTACTGTATCTCAGCAATCTATAAAGGATTGTACTGTATCTCGGCAATCTATAAAGGATTGTACTGTATCTCAGCAATCTATAAAGGATTGTACTGTATCTCAGCAATCTATAAAGGATTGTACTGTATCTCAGCAATCTATAAAGGATTGTACTGTATCTCGGCAATCTATAAAGGATTGTACTGTATCTCGGCAATCTATAAAGGATTGTACTGTATCTCAGCAATCTATAAAGGATTGTACTGTATCTCGGCAATCTATAAAGGATTGTACTGTATCTCGGCAATCTATAAAGGATTGTACTGTATCTCAGCAATCTATAAAGGATTGTACTGTATCTCGGCAATCTATAAAGGATTGTACTGTATCTCAGCAATCTATAAAGGATTGTACTGTATCTCGGCAATCTATAAAGGATTGTACTGTATCTCAGCAATCTATAAAGGATTGTACTGTATCTCAGCAATCTATAAAGGATTGTACTGTATCTCAGCAATCTATAAAGGATTGTACTGTATCTCAGCAATCTATAAAGGATTGTACTGTATCTCGGCAATCTATAAAGGATTGTACTGTATCTCAGCAATCTATAAAGGGTTGTACTGTATCTCGGCAATCTATAAAGGATTGTACTTTATCTCGGCAATCTATAAAGGATTGTACTGTATCTCGGCAATGTATAAAGGATTGTACTGTATCTCAGCAATCTATAAAGGATTGTACTGTATCTCGGCAATCTATAAAGGATTGTACTGTATCTCAGCAATCTATAAAGGATTGTACTGTATCTCAGCAATCTATAAAGGGTTGTACTGTATCTCGGCAATCTATAAAGGATTGTACTTTATCTCGGCAATCTATAAAGGATTGTACTGTATCTCGGCAATGTATAAAGGATTGTACTGTATCTCAGCAATCTATAAAGGATTGTACTGTATCTCAGCAATCTATAAAGGATTGTACTGTATCTCAGCAATCTATAAAGGATTGTACTGTATCTCAGCAATCTATAAAGGATTGTACTGTATCTCAGCAATCTATAAAGGATTGTACTGTATCTCGGCAATCTATAAAGGATTGTACTGTATCTCAGCAATCTATAAAGGATTGTACTGTATCTCGGCAATCTATAAAGGATTGTATTGTATCTCAGCAATCTATAAAGGATTGTACTGTATCTCGGCGATCTATAAAGGATTGTACTGTATCTCGGCAATCTATAAAGGATTGTACTGTATCTCAGCAATCTATATAGGATTGTACTGTATCTCTGAGACTCAGCAATCTATAAAGGATTGTATTGTATCTCGGCAATCTATAAAGGATTGTACTGTATCTCAGCAATCTATAAAGGATTGTATTGTATCTCGGCAATCTATAAAGGATTGTATTGTATCTCAGCAATCTATAAAGGATTGTACTGTATCTCGGCAATCTATAAAGGATTGTACTGTATCTCAGCAATCTATAAAGGATTGTACTGTATCTCAGCAATCTATAAAGGATTGTACTGTATCTCACCAATCTATAAAGGATTGTACTGTATCTCAGCAATCTATAAAGGATTGTACTGTATCTCGGCAATCTATAAAGGATTGTACTGTATCTCAGCAATCTATAAAGGATTGTACTGTATCTCAGCAATCTATAAAGGATTGTACTGTACCTCACCAATCTATTAAGGATTGTACTGTATCTCGGCAATCTATAAAGGATTGTACTGTATCTCAGCAATCTATAAAGGATTGTACTGTATCTCAGCGATCTATAAAGGATTGTACTGTATCTCAGCAATCTATAAAGGATTGTACTGTATCTCAGCAATCTATAAAGGATTGTACTGTACCTCAGCAATCTATAAAGGATTGTACTGTATCTCAGCAATCTATAAAGGATTGTACTGTATCTCAGCAACCTATAAAGGATTGTACTGTATCTCAGCAATCTATAAAGGATTGTACTGTATCTCAGCAATCTATAAAGGATTGTACTGTATCTCGGCAATCTATAAAGGATTGTACTGTATCTCAGCAATCTATAAAGGATTGTACTGTATCTCAGCAATCTATAAAGGATTGTACTGTATCTCAGCAATCTATAAAGGATTGTGCTGTATCTCAGCAATCTATAAAGGATTGTACTGTACCTCAGCAATCTATAAAGGATTGTACCGTATCTCAGCAATCTATAAAGGATTGTACCGTATCTCGGCAATCTATAATGGATTGTACTGTATCTCAGCAATCTATAAAGGATTGTACTGTATCTCGGCAATCTATAAAGGATTGTACTGTATCTCAGCAATCTATAAAGGATTGTACTGTATCTCAGCAATCTATAAAGGATTGTACTGTATCTCGGCAATCTATAAAGGATTGTACTGTATCTCGGCAATCTATAAAGGATTGTACTGTATCTCGGCAATCTATAAAGGATTGTACTGTATCTCGGCAATCTATAAAGGATTGTACTGTATCTCAGCAATCTATAAAGGATTGTACTGTATCTCAGCAATCTATAAAGGATTGTACTGTATCTCAGCAATCTATAAAGGATTGTACTGTATATCGGCAATCTATAAAGGATTGTGCTGTATCTCGGCAATCTATAAAGGATTGTACTGTATCTCGGCAATCTATAAAGGATTGTACTGTATCTCGGCAATCTATAAAGGATTGTACTGTATCTCAGCAATCTATAAAGGATTGTACTGTATCTCGGCAATCTATAAAGGATTGTACTGTATCTCGGCAATCTATAAAGGATTGTACTGTATCTCAGCAATCTATAAAGGATTGTACTGTATCTCAGCAATCTATAAAGGATTGTACTGTATCTCGGCAATCTATAAAGGATTGTACTGTATCTCAGCAATCTATAAAGGATTGAACTGTATCTCAGCAATCTATAAAGGATTGTACTGTATCTCGGCAATCTATAAAGGATTGTACTGTATCTCGGCAATCTATAAAGGATTGTACTGTATCTCGGCAATCTATAAAGGATTGTACTGTATCTCAGCAATCTATAAAGGATTGTACTGTATCTCAGCAATCTATAAAGGATTGTACTGTATCTCAGCAATCTATAAAGGATTGTACTGTATCTCAGCAATCTATAAAGGATTGTACTGTATCTCGGCAATCTCTAAAGGATTGTACTGTATCTCAGAAATCTATAAAGGATTGTACTGTATCTCGGCAATCTATAAAGGATTGTACTGTATCTCGGCAATCTATAAAGGATTGTACTGTATCTCGGCAATCTATAAAGGATTGTACTGTATCTCGGCAATCTATAAAGGATTGTACTGTATCTCGGCAATCTATAAAGGATTGTACTGTATCTCGGCAATCTATAAAGGATTGTACTGTATCTCAGCAATCTATAAAGGATTGTACTGTATCTCAGCAATCTATAAAGGATTGTACTGTATCTCAGCAATCTATAAAGGATTGTACTGTATCTCAGCAACCTATAAAGGATTGTACTGTATCTCAGCAATCTATAAAGGATTGTACTGTATCTCAGCAATCTATAAAGGATTGAACTGTATCTCAGCAATCTATAAAGGATTGAACTGTATCTCAGCAATCTATAAAGGATTGTACTGTATCTCGGCAATCTATAAAGGATTGTACTGTATCTCAGCAATCTATAAAGGATTGTACTGTATCTCGGCAATCTATAAAGGATTGTACTGTATCTCAGCAATCTATAAAGGATTGTACTGTATCTCGGCAATCTATAAAGGATTGTACTGTATCTCGGCAATCTATAAAGGATTGTACTGTATCTCGGCAATCTATAAAGGATTGTACTGTATCTCAGAAATCTATAAAGGATTGTACTGTATCTCGGCAATCTATAAAGGATTGTACTGTATCTCGGCAATCTATAAAGGATTGTACTGTATCTCAGCAATCTATAAAGGATTGTACTGTATCTCAGCAATCTATAAAGGATTGTACTGTATCTCGGCAATCTATAAAGGATTGTACTGTATCTCAGCAATCTATAAAGGATTGTACTGTATCTCAGCAATCTATAAAGGATTGTACTGTATCTCGGCAATCTATAAAGGATGGTACTGTATCTCGGCAATCTATAAAGGATTGTACTGTATCTCAGCAATCTATAAAGGATTGTACTGTATCTCGGCAATCTATAAAGGATTGTACTGTATCTCGGCAATCTATAAAGGATTGTACTGTATCTCGGCAATCTATAAAGGATTGTACCGTATCTCGGCGATCTATAAAGGATTGTACCGTATCTCGGCGATCTATAAAGGATTGTACTGTATCTCGGCAATCTATAAAGGATTGTACTGTATCTCAGCAATCTATAAAGGATTGTACTGTGTCTCGGCAATCTATAAAGGATTGTACTGTGTCTCGGCAATCTATAAAGGATTGTACTGTATCTCAGCAATCTATAAAGGATTGTACTGTATCTCAGCAATCTATAAAGGATTGTACTGTATCTCGGCAATCTATAAAGGATTGTACTGTATCTCGGCAATCTATAAAGGATTGTACTGTATCTCAGCAATCTATAAAGGATTGTACTGTATCTCAGCAATCTATAAAGGATTGTACTGTATCTCAGCAATCTATAAAGGATTGTACTGTATCTCGGCAATCTATAAAGGATTGTACTGTATCTCAGCAATCTATAAAGGATTGTACTGTATCTCAGCAATCTATAAAGGATTGTACTGTATCTCAGCAATCTATAAAGGATTGTACTGTATCTCGGCAATCTATAAAGAATTGTACTGTATCTCAGCAATCTATAAAGGACTGTACTGTATCTCAGCGATCTATAAAGGATTGTACTGTATCTCGGCAATCTATAAAGGATTGTACTGTACCTCACCAATCTATAAAGGATTGTACTGTATCTCAGCAATCTATAAAGGATTGTACTGTATCTCAGCAATCTATAAAGGATTGTACTGTATCTCGGCAATCTATAAAGGATTGTACTGTATCTCAGCAATCTATAAAGGATTGTACTGTATCTCAGCAATCTATAAAGGATTGTACTGTATCTCAACAATCTATAAAGGATTGTACTGTATCTCAGCAATCTATAAAGGATTGTACTGTATCTCGGCAATCTATAAAGGATTGTACTGTATCTCAGCAATCTATAAAGGATTGTACTGTATCTCAGCAATCTATAAAGGATTGTACTGTACCTCACCAATCTATAAAGGATTGTACTGTATCTCAGCAATCTATAAAGGATTGTACTGTATCTCAGCAATCTATAAAGGATTGTACTGTATCTCGGCAATCTATAAAGGATTGTACTGTATCTCAGCAATCTATAAAGGATTGTACTGTATCTCAGCAATCT
Source organism: Siphonodentalium dalli (assembly GCA_032622095.1). NCBI lineage: Eukaryota > Metazoa > Mollusca > Scaphopoda > Gadilida > Siphonodentaliidae > Siphonodentalium > Siphonodentalium dalli. The sequence continues at coordinate 287,725,734 of CP136064.1, read as the reverse complement.
ATAAAGGATTGTACTGTATCTCAGCAATCTATAAAGGATTGTACCGTATCTCAGCAATCTATAAAGGATTGTACCGTATCTCGGCAATCTATAAAGGATTGTACCGTATCTCGGCGATCTATAAAGGATTGTACTGTATCTCGGCAATCTATAAAGGATTGTACTGTATCTCAGCAATCTATAAAGGATTGTACTGTATCTCAGCAATCTATAAAGGATTGTACTGTATCTCGGCAATCTATAAAGGATTGTACTGTATCTCAGCAATCTATAAAGGATTGTACTGTATCTCGGCAATCTATAAAGGATTGTACTGTATCTCGGCAATCTATAAAGGATTGTACTGTATCTCGGCAATCTATAAAGGATTGTACTGTATCTCGGCGATCTATAAAGGATTGTACCGTATCTCGGCGATCTATAAAGGATTGTACTGTATCTCGGCAATCTATAAAGGATTGTACTGTATCTCAGCAATCTATAAAGGAGTGTACTGTGTCTCGGCAATCTATAAAGGATTGTACTGTGTCTCGGCAATCTATAAAGGATTGTACTGTGTCTCAGCAATCTATAAAGGATTGTACTGTATCTCAGCAATCTATAAAGGATTGTACTGTATCTCGGCAATCTATAAAGGATTGTACTGTATCTCGGCAATCTATAAAGGATTGTACTGTATCTCGGCAATCTATAAAGGATTGTACTGTGTCTCGGCAATCTATAAAGGATTGTACTGTATCTCAGCAATCTATAAAGGATTGTACTGTATCTCGGCAATCTATAAAGGATTGTACTGTATCTCAGCAATCTATAAAGGATTGTACTGTTTCTCGGCAATCTATAAAGGATTGTACTGTATCTCGGCAATCTATAAAGGATTGTACTGTATCTCAGCAACCTATAAAGGATTGTACTGTATCTCGGCAACCTATAAAGGATTGTACTGTATCTCGGCAACCTATAAAGGATTGTACTGTATCTCAGCAACCTATAAAGGATTGTACTGTATCTCAGCAATCTATAAAGGATTGTACTGTATCTCAGCAATCTATAAAGGATTGTACTGTATCTCAGCAATCTATAAAGGATTGTACTGTATCTCAGCAATCTATAAAGGATTGTACTGTATCTCGGCAATCTATAAAGGATTGTACTGTATCTCAGCAATCTATAAAGGATTGTACTGTATCTCGGCAATCTATAAAGGATTGTATTGTATCTCAGCAATCTATAAAGGATTGTACTGTATCTCGGCGATCTATAAAGGATTGTACTGTATCTCGGCAATCTATAAAGGATTGTACTGTATCTCAGCAATCTATAAAGGATTGTACTGTATCTCAGCAATCTATAAAGGATTGTACTGTATCTCAGCAATCTATAAAGGATTGTACTGTATCTCGGCAATCTATAAAGGATTGTATTGTATCTCAGCAATCTATAAAGGATTGTACTGTATCTCGGCGATCTATAAAGGATTGTACTGTATCTCGGCAATCTGTAAAGGATTGTACTGTATCTCGGCAATCTATAAAGGATTGTACTGTATCTCGGCAATCTATAAAGGATTGTACTGTATCTCAGCAATCTATAAAGGATTGTACTGTATCTCGGCAATCTATAAAGGATTGTACTGTATCTCGGCAATCTATAAAGGATTGTACTGTATCTCAGCAATCTATAAAGGATTGTACCGTATCTCAGCGATCTATAAAGGATTGTACTGTATCTCAGCGATCTATAAAGGATTGTACTGTATCTCAGCGATCTATAAAGGATTGTACTGTATCTCAGTGATCTAAGCAATCTATAAAGGATTGTACTGTATCTCAGCGATCTATAAAGGATTGTACTGTATCTCGGCAATCTATAAAGGATTGTACTGTATCTCGGCAATCTATAAAGGATTGTACTGTATCTCGGCAATCTATAAAGGATTGTACTGTATCTCAGCAATCTATAAAGGATTGTACTGTATCTCAGCAATCTATAAAGGATTGTACTGTATCTCAGCAATCTATAAAGGATGGTACTGTATCTCGGCAATCTATAAAGGATTGTACTGTATCTCAGCAATCTATAAAGGATTGTACTGTATCTCGGCAATCTATAAAGGATTGTACTGTATCTCAGCAATCTATAAAGGATTGTACTGTATCTCAGCAATCTATAAAGGATTGTACTGTATCTCAGCAATCTATAAAGGATTGTACTGTATCTCGGCAATCTATAAAGGATTGTACTGTATCTCGGCAATCTATAAAGGATTGTACTGTATCTCAGCAATCTATAAAGGATTGTACTGTATCTCGGCAATCTATAAAGGATTGTACTGTATCTCGGCAATCTATAAAGGATTGTACTGTATCTCAGCAATCTATAAAGGATTGTACTGTATCTCGGCAATCTATAAAGGATTGTACTGTATCTCAGCAATCTATAAAGGATTGTACTGTATCTCGGCAATCTATAAAGGATTGTACTGTATCTCAGCAATCTATAAAGGATTGTACTGTATCTCAGCAATCTATAAAGGATTGTACTGTATCTCAGCAATCTATAAAGGATTGTACTGTATCTCAGCAATCTATAAAGGATTGTACTGTATCTCGGCAATCTATAAAGGATTGTACTGTATCTCAGCAATCTATAAAGGGTTGTACTGTATCTCGGCAATCTATAAAGGATTGTACTTTATCTCGGCAATCTATAAAGGATTGTACTGTATCTCGGCAATGTATAAAGGATTGTACTGTATCTCAGCAATCTATAAAGGATTGTACTGTATCTCGGCAATCTATAAAGGATTGTACTGTATCTCGGCAATCTATAAAGGATTGTACTGTATCTCGGCAATCTATAAAGGATTGTACTGTATATCACCAATCTATAAAGGATTGTACTGTATCTCGGCAATCTATAAAGGATTGTACTGTATCTCGGCAATCTATAAAGGATTGTACTGTATCTCGGCAATCTATAAAGGATTGTACTGTATCTCAGCAATCTATATAGGATTGTACTGTATCTCAGCAATCTATAAAGGATTGTACTGTATCTCAGCAATCTATAAAGGATTGTACCGTATCTCAGCAATCTATAAAGGATTGTACCGTATCTCAGCAATCTATAAAGGATTGTACTGTATCTCAGCAATCTATAAAGGATTGTACTGTATCTCAGCAATCTATAAAGGATTGTACTGTATCTCAGCAATCTATAAAGGATTGTACCGTATCTCGGCAATCTATAAAGGATTGTACTGTATCTCAGCAATCTATAAAGGATTGTACCGTATCTCGGCAATCTATAAAGGATTGTACTGTATCTCAGCAATCTATAAAGGATTGTACTGTATCTCAGCAATCTATAAAGGATTGTACTGTATCTCGGCAATCTATAAAGGATTGTACTGTATCTCAGCAATCTATAAAGGATTGTACTGTATCTTGGCAATCTATAAAGGATTGTACTGTATATCACCAATCTATAAAGGATTGTACTGTATCTCGGCAATCTATAAAGGATTGTACTGTATCTCGGCAATCTATAAAGGATTGTACTGTATCTCGGCAATCTATAAAGGATTGTACTGTATCTCAGCAATCTATATAGGATTGTACTGTATCTCAGCAATCTATAAAGGATTGTACTGTATCTCGGCAATCTATAAAGGATTGTACTGTATCTCAGCAATCTATATAGGATTGTACTGTATCTCAGCAATCTATTAAGGATTGTACTGTATCTCAGCAATCTATAAAGGATTGTACTGTATCTCAGCAATCTATAAAGGATTGTACTGTATCTCACCAATCTATAAAGGATTGTACTGTATCTCAGCAATCTGTAAAGGATTGTACTGTATCTCGGCAATCTATAAAGGATTGTACTGTATCTCGGCAATCTATAAAGGATTGTACTGTATCTCAGCAATCTATGAAGGATTGTACTGTATCTCGGCAATCTATAAAGGATTGTACTGTATCTCACCAATCTATAAAGGATTGTACTGTATCTCAGCAATCTATAAAGGATTGTACTGTATCTCAGCAATCTATAAAGGATTGTACTGTATCTCGGCAATCTATAAAGGATTGTACTGTATCTCAGCGATCTATAAAGGATTGTACTGTATCTCAGCGATCTATAAAGGATTGTACTGTATCTCAGCAATCTATAAAGGATTGTACTGTATCTCAGCAATCTATAAAGGATTGTACTGTATCTCGGCAATCTATAATGGATTGTACTGTATCTCGGCAATCTATAAAGGATTCTACTGTATCTCGGCAATCTATAAAGGAATGTACTGTATCTCGGCAATCTATAAAGGATTGTACTGTATCTCAGCAATCTATAAAGGAATGTACTGTATCTCGGCAATCTATAAAGGATTGTACTGTATCTCGGCAATCTATAAAGGATTGTACTGTATCTCAGCAATCTATAAAGGATTGTACTGTATCTCGGCAATCTATAAAGGATTGTACTGTATCTCGGCAATCTATAAAGGATTGTACTGTATCTCGGCGATCTATAAAGGATTGTACTGTATCTCAGCAATCTATAAAGGATTGTACTGTATCTCGGCAATCTATAAAGGATTGTACTGTATCTCGGCAATCTATAAAGGATTGTACTGTATCTCAGCAATCTATATAGGATTGTACCGTATCTCAGCAATCTATAAAGGATTGTACCGTATCTCAGCAATCTATAAAGGATTGTACCGTATCTCAGCAATCTATAAAGGATTGTACCGTATCTCAGCAATCTATAAAGGATTGTACTGTATCTCAGCAATCTATAAAGGATTGTACTGTATCTCGGCAATCTATAAAGGATTGTACTGTATCTCAGCAATCTATAAAGGATTGTACCGTATCTCGGCAATCTATAAAGGATTGTACTGTATCTCAGCAATCTATAAAGGATTGTACCGTATCTCGGCAATCTATAAAGGATTGTACTGTATCTCAGCAATCTATAAAGGATTGTACTGTATCTCAGCAATCTATAAAGGATTGTACTGTATCTCGGCAATCTATAAAGGATTGTACTGTATATCACCAATCTATAAAGGATTGTACTGTATATCACCAATCTATAAAGGATTGTACTGTATCTCGGCAATCTATAAAGGATTGTACTGTATCTCGGCAATCTATAAAGGATTGTACTGTATCTCAGCAATCTATATAGGATTGTACTGTATCTCAGCAATCTATAAAGGATTGTACTGTATCTCGGCAATCTATAAAGGATTGTACTGTATCTCAGCAATCTATATAGGATTGTACTGTATCTCAGCAATCTATAAAGGATTGTACTGTATCTCAGCAATCTATAAAGGATTGTACTGTATCTCAGCAATCTATAAAGGATTGTACTGTATCTCACCAATCTATAAAGGATTGTACTGTATCTCAGCAATCTGTAAAGGATTGTACTGTATCTCGGCAATCTATAAAGGATTGTACTGTATCTCGGCAATCTATAAAGGATTGTACTGTATCTCAGCAATCTATGAAGGATTGTACTGTATCTCAGCAATCTATAAAGGATTGTACTGTATCTCACCAATCTATAAAGGATTGTACTGTATCTCACCAATCTATAAAGGATTGTACTGTATCTCAGCAATCTATAAAGGATTGTACTGTATCTCGGCAATCTATAAAGGATTGTACTGTATCTCAGCGATCTATAAAGGATTGTACTGTATCTCAGCGATCTATAAAGGATTGTACTGTATCTCAGCAATCTATAAAGGATTGTACTGTATCTCAGCAATCTATAAAGGATTGTACTGTATCTCGGCAATCTATAAAGGATTGTACTGTATCTCGGCAATCTATAAAGGATTGTACTGTATCTCAGCAATCTATAAAGGATTGTACTGTATCTCACCAATCTATAAAGGATTGTACTGTATCTCAGCAATCTATAAAGGAATGTACTGTATCTCGGCAATCTATAAAGGATTGTACTGTATCTCGGCAATCTATAAAGGATTGTACTGTATCTCGGCAATCTATAAAGGATTGTACTGTATCTCGGCAATCTATAAAGGATTGTACTGTATTTCGGCAATCTATAAAGGATTGTACTGTATCTCGGCGATCTATAAAGGATTGTACTGTATCTCGGCAATCTATAAAGGATTGTACTGTATCTCGGCAATCTATAAAGGATTGTACTGTATCTCGGCAATCTATAAAGGATTGTACTGTATCTCGGCAATCTATAAAGGATTGTACTGTATCTCGGCAATCTATAAAGGATTGTACTGTATCTCGGCAATCTATAAAGGATTGAAGTATACTTTGTACTTTTCGTTGTTTGAAATTTCAGTTATTTGTTTTTCTTTTAGCATAAAAATGGGCAGAGTATTGATATTCCTTCTGGCCACATTCGGGGAAGTTATTAATTATCACACCCATCCGCGATAAAATTAAAACTATAAACAATGCCCTAAATAATCAACTCCTTAACCACAGCAGAATTATGGGTAACTTTTCAGGATTGAATCGGAAATATGGCTTGTTGCCATTCATCAGAAAGCTCTCACTGAGAGCTTTCTGATGAATGGCAACAAGCCATATTTCCGACTAAATCCTGAAAAATTACCCATAATTCTGATGTGGTTAAGGAGTCGATTATTTAGGGCATTGCTATACATGTACCATATTGTTAAATACATGTATTGGCAACTTTATAGTGACATAGCCACAAAGAAATTCCTACTCTCAACGTTCACTTCTGCCCAAATGTAACAATCCTATAATATTTACATAACCCGTCTGTGTTACACTAAATCCTGATCGGTGATTGGTTAACTGCCAATTAGGTCACCCAATTCATACCCCAATAACACAGACCGCAACACCTGCCGGTATTTGATCTAATCTGACTTAAACGGAGTCAGCAGAATAATTGGGCATGCTTTTCAAAGTTCATCCATATTGCATCTGCAGCCAGTTATCTACATGTACAATGTATATCGATCACGTTTTCATTGCTGAGTCCTTGGAAATCTTATATTCAGCTGACTTAATGTACTGTGTTGGCTCAATTTCTAGGCAGATTTTGTGAAAATAAGCTAAATCAAAAAGATATATAGAGGATCTACAACGAGTCCCCAGTTCATAGTGGAATTTACAAAACAAGTCCGGACCGAGCCTTTGACGAGGTTCAGACCTAATTTACTGGACGAGTTTTCTAAATTCCACTATAAACTGGGGACGAGTTGTCGATTCTATTTATTACATGATACAAATATGGCTTGTTGCCATTCATCGGAAAGCTCTCCCCAAGAGCTTTCCGATGAATGGCAACAAGCCATATTTCCGACTAAATCCTGAAAAGTTACGCATAATTCTGCTGTGTTTAAGGAGTCGATTACTTAGGGCATTACTGTACATATTACATGTTTGAAACAAGCCTGAGTTTAGTGTGACTGTCATCTGCAGAATGAGAGACCCCAGAGGGTGAATTTAGTGACGTTATTCCTCAGCAGGCTAGCAACACTAAATTCACCCTCTGGGGACCTCATTCTGCTTTGGCCTCATCTTCTCTGGAAAGTTTCTTTACTATAGTATTATCAAATTTCTATAGAATCTTCTTCATATAGATTCTATTTCTTTTTATACCCCCACTTTCGAAGAAAATGGGGGGTATACTGGATTGACTGCATCCGTCCGTCACGCTTTCTCCATCCGTTTGTCCGTCCGTCCGTCCGACCTCATAACTTGAACAACTATGAACCGATTTCAATAATTTTGTGTATGCAATCTCCTTAGGACAGTCTCTCCGCATGATGCTAATTGCGGTTCGGTCCGACTTAATAGCTTTAACAAATATGAACCGATTTCAATAATTTTTGGTATGCATGCTTCTCACAATAGCCTCTCTACATGATGCGGCTAGGGATTGGCTCAGACTGTTTTTCGTAATATTACACCTCATTTTCGACTTATTTTGACTTATTCTGTCTGACTTAATAACTTTAACAAATATGAACCGATTTGAATAATTTTTTCTGTACAAGCTTCTTGTGACACCATATCGATATTATTAGTCCGAATTTTTCTTTAAAGTTAAAAATCTTTTTGGTTGAGTTTACGGATAATGCGGATTGAATTTACCACGGTGGGGGTATACTAGCACTTGAGTGCACACCTCTTGTTTAATTCAGATTCTCTATATCCCCAAATTGGCAGGTCTACGACACATTGAATAATCGAGGTTCCCAATGGGTGTCATCACAATATTCACCATTTGGGAACTTCAATCTGAGTCAATGTCTCCCATAGCAGATGAGGCCATGTAGAATGAGGTCCCCAGAGGGTGAATTTGGTGATGCTAGTCCTCTGTTCAGGATAGCATCACTAAATTTACCTTCTGGGGACCTCATTCTGCAAATAAACTTAGGCCTGGACAAGACAATAGTATAGTCAAGCCTGCAAATAGTGTGCCTGTCATTTGCAGAAAGAGGTCCCCAGAGGGTGAATTTAGTGATGCTACCCCTCACTGTGGTCTAGAATCACCAAATTCACCTTCTGTGAGCCTCATTCTGCTTAGGGCTCATCTTCTGAAAAGTATCTAAATTAACCTTGTTTTTCCCTTCTGAGAAGTTTCTATATCTGCTAATTTGCAGAAGATTAATTGCACAATCGAGGTGACTAATGGGTGAACATTTCTGATCCTAGGTCTCCCATAGCAGTTGAGGCCTAAGCAGAATGAGGTTCCCAGAGGTCATTTGGGATAGCAGCACTAAAGTCACCCTCTGAGGACCACATTCTGTAAATGTCGAGACACACTAAATCCAGTTAAATTTATTCACCCATCGGTGGGTGATGTTTGTGAATCAAAAACTAAAGTTAGAAGCTCTTGACCAATCAGAAAGCATGTTGTGACAATTATTCAACTTATGGTACAATTCTGATTATAGGTACAAACAATAAACAATGACAGGAAGCTGTTTGAAATCGACACGGAGCAGATAGATCATTGGATGTCAAACAAAAGCCTTACTAGAGATGTGGCCCTAAAATATATGCTGCTTCTACCATATGTTTGGTAAGTACAAGCCTGCAAATAGCGTGTCTGTCATTTGCAGAATGAGGTTCACAGAGGGTGAATTTGGTGATGCTATCCTGCACAGCAGGCTAGCATCACCAAATTCACCCTCTGGAGACCTCATTGTGCTTAGGCTTCATCTTATGGGAAGTATCTATAGTATCAAATTAATTTGTTTTTAGTTACATTTCCCTTTTAGGAAGTTTCTATATCCCCTAATTTGCAGAAGATAAAATTCATAATTGAGGTGCCCAATGGGTGAACATCACCAACTTCAACTGTGGAACTTCAATCTGATCCTAGATCTGCCATATCAGTTGAGGGCCTAAGCAGAATGAGGTCCCCAGAGGGTGAATTTAGTGATGCTAGCCCGCTATGTGGGATAGCGTCACTAAATTCACCCTCTGGGGACCTCATTCTGCAAATGACAGACACGCTATTTGCAGGCTTGGGTAAGTAATATGAATCGTACGTGACACGTAGTGGAGCAACCACACATGATGTGCCTCCAATTTGCCTTTTTTCGGCGACATAACGCTGAGAATAATTTATGTAACATCATGCAGTGGTCACGACGGAGACGACATGCCAAATTGACAAGACGTGTCGTGGATTGTAAAATCTTGTCTGGATTATCGTCATGACTTCTTCATTTTTCGTTTTCATTAAGCTGACCAACGAAATTGGTCTAAATGAAATTAATAGACTTAAATCACATGTGAATTCTTCGTAAGTTGTGAAGTAGTTACTTGCATTTTTATCGCAATGCTTCATTTCCAATTCTGCGTTTTTTTTCAATCTCTACACGGTTGCTAACCGGAAGTCACGTGACAATTCCTCCAAAATCTATACCCACGATCTTGAAAAATCACTGATGGATATAGAAAAAATTATATGACGTCATTCACCTGCCTTTAATAGGTATAAGCACCCTTGGTGGTTACTATTATATGATGTCATTCACATGCCTTAGGTACATGCACATTGTATAAGCACACTTGGTGGTTGCTATAATTCTACTGGGGACATTGCCCTGAAAAAATGATGGATGAAAGTATTTGTCCATCAAAATCAATATATTTATAGTAATGCTCTAAATAATCGACTCCTTAACCACAGCAGAGTTATAGGTAACTTTTCAGGATTTAGTCGAAAATATGGCTTGTTGGCTTCATCGGAAAGCTCTCGGCGAGTACTTTCAGATGAATGGCAACAAGCCATATTTCCAACTAAATCCTGAAAAGTTACCCATAATTCTGCTGTGGTTAAGGAGTCGATTATTTAGAGCATTACTGTATAATTATACCCCTACCCCCCGCAACGAATTTAGGGGGGGTATACTGGAGTCAGCTTGTCCGTCGTCCGTCCGTGGACACAAATTTGTCCGGAGTTTTTCTCATACGTTTTTTGATCAATTTCCGTGAAACTTGGCACAGGCATCAACCACCATGGGAACTTGTGCACCTGCGATTATGAAAGTATTTGTCCATCAAAATCAATATATTTATAGTAATGCTCTAAATAATCGACTCCTTAACCACAGCAGAGTTATAGGTAACTTTTCAGGATTTAGTCGAAAATATGGCTTGTTGGCTTCATCGGAAAGCTCTCGGCGAGTGCTTTCAGATGAATGGCAACAAGCCATATTTCCAACTAAATCCTGAAAAGTTACCCATAATTCTGCTGTGGTTAAGGAGTCGATTATTTAGAGCATTACTGTATAATTATACCCCTACCCCCCGCAACGAATTTAGGGGGGTATACTGGAGTCAGCTTGTCCGTCGTCCGTCCATCGTCCGTCCGTGGACACAAATTTGTCCGGAGTTTTTCTCATACGTTTTTTTATCAATTTCCGTGAAACATGGCACAGGCATCAACCACCATGGGAACTTGTGCACCTGCGATTATGACGCCTGTCCGACTTTTTTTGGTGGAGTTATTTCCCTTTTTCAACTTAGAATTTTTTTGCAACATGTAAAATTTTGTCCGAGCTTTTATTCCTACATTTTTAGGTCAATTTTTTTATAACTTGGCACAGATATTTAGTACCATGGTAACCTGTGCACCTGCGATTATGACGTCTGTCTGGCATTTTTTGGTGGAGTTATCCCCCTTTTTCGACTTAGAATTTTTTTGCAACTTGCCTAATTTTGTCCGAGCTTTTATTTCTACATTTTTAGGTCAATGTTTTTTAATCTTGGCACTGATATTTAGTACCATGAGAACCTGTGCACCTGTGATTATGATGTCTGTCCGACTTTTTTTGTGGAGTTATTCCCCTTTTTCGACTTAGAACATTTTTGCAAAATGCATAATTTTGTCCGAGCTTTTATTCCTACATTTTTCGGTCAATAGGTTTAAGATCACTGTTAGGTTTGTGCACCTGCAATGGGAACTGTTATCTTATTATTTTAACTAAATGTTTACTGACATGTGAAACATCTTAGTATTTTAAAAACAGGGGGGTATCCTTAGTCCTATTGGGACAGTCACACCTCTAGTTTTATGGTGGTGGCAGGAAGATGACCTGACAGGTCATGTCACCTCTGAATGGCAAATCTCATGTGTCAGGGCTTATATTTAATCAGTATTTCGAGAATCCATACATACCGTACTTTTTCACGAGAATCCAGGGTAATTTATGAGAATATTTACGAGAATCTAGATTTGGATTCGCGCCGAAATATAAGCCCTGTGTTTTTCTTTAAACTTTTATCAGTATTATTGTGAGGATTTTGTTTGAGTCAGGGTTTGGGGTGGGGGGAAGATGTCCAGGCCAGGATATCTCCCCCCCACCAATCACCTACATGACAATAAATCGTCTTACCCTGTATGGTTTTATCGCTTAGTTTGCTTTACAGTATATAGTCATGAAATGGGAGAAATTAACTTCTTCCAAGAAAAAGGTGTTTGAGTCAGGGTTTGGGGTGGGGTGGGGTAAATGTCCAGGCCAGGATACCCCCCCCCCCCCCCCCCACCACCACCAGCACCTACATTGTACATGACAAAAAAATCCTCTTATGGTTTTATTGGTTATTTTGCTCTATATAGTCATGAAACAGCGAGAAATTAACTTCTTCTGAGAAAAAGTTGTTTGAGTCAGAGTTTTGGTTGTGTTTTCAGCAATGAACAAACTGACCTCAGTCCGCAAATGTCAGACACACTATATCCAGACTTGGCTGTAACCTCTTTTTGATCTGGGGCATTTTTGAAAAGTATTATTTGTACTAGATAGCTGCAGACATCAAATTGCATTGTTGAATTGAATTGCACAATTGCTCTTGCATGCCATCGCATGCCTGGAATTGAGAAGTATTGCCCCCATGATCTTGGTTAAGTTTACTCATTATAAACTAATAAAATGCAGCACAGTAAGGGTTGGGATAACAACGATCATCGTAGAAGTCATACTAGTAGCATCAAAGGTTTACTGTCACTGAAGTGCTTTTATTTAACCCGGAAACCCGTACGGATCAGGGCATTCTCAGAAATCAGGAGAATAAAAAAACAGGTGGTAGTCACTGTTGTTTGATGTCACTGACATCAAAGAATGAATCTCAGGTTACACCAGGTTACCAGACATTTACGACACTGTGATTGGCTGGCTATTGGAGCTTCGGAGTTCCATACCAGTTAACCCCAGTAGGGCCAGTACATAAGCTAGACATACAACTATGTAATAAAGTTCCCGAACCGGTACAGTACTGGACCGCCATCGGTGTGCCGGTCCAATGACGGCGGTCTGGCCCTGGACTGCGGACCGTACCATTTTTTTTTCGGTCTGTTCCACATCCCTAACCGGTATTTTTCAAAATAGAAAGACTGGTGCCATGACGTGGTTAGTATCTATTGATGTAAACATATTTTTATTTCCAAATCCAAATAAATAACATAATATACAGATGACATAAATATACAACATATAAGAGATAATGTATGGAAATGAGGATCAGACAATAAGCCTGAGGGCTTATATGAAGTCTTCTCCTCTTTGGCGACATGTCCCTTCCCCAATAAGTGAGGGAGGGGTATCGATCAGACGGGAAGGGATTGAAATAATGGTTTAGAAGAAGTGGAGATATATAACTAAATTTGAGTTAGGGATGGAAAAAAGAAGAATATAGTGTTAGGGATAGCATGATGTAGGGAGAGAGAGAGAGAGGGTGAGAAAGTAGACAGTAGGGGGACAGATGAATCGTGAAATGATGACAGTGTTGGGGAGTTTTTAATAATTGAGTTGTTGCGTGGTTACAATTATGCTCGTCTATTGGACAAGGCTCTGCCAAATCCCCCGAACAGACATAAACAGTTTGTGACAGCATTAGCTAAATATTTTATTAGCTCAACTTTACTTTGTAAAGTTTGAGTTATTGCCATGGGTTGGTATCCGTTGTCCGCGTGTGTGATTTGTCAACAATTTCCTTTAGCACGGGCTACAGGTCGTACCTTTTGTCGGATCATTATAAAATTTGTCATAGCTGTTGACATTGATATGTAGATGGAAACGAGTCATTTGGGGGTCATTCGGGAAAAAACATGGCCGCCAGCGACGATCTTGGATTTAAAAATTCAATCCATTAGCACAGGCTACAAGTCATACTGTTCTTCTGATCATCATGAAATTTGTCATGGATGTTAATATTGACATGTAGATGGGAACGAGTAATTTTGTGGTCGTTCGGCCAAAAAACATGGCCGCCAGCAGCCATCTTGGATTTTACTCTTTGCATGACTAAATCCTTTGGCATGGGCTACAGGTCATACTTTTGGACGGATCATCATGAAATTTGTCATGGATGTTAACAATGACATGTAGATGGGAAAGAGTCATTTTGGGGTCATTCGGCCAAAAAACATGGCCACCAGCAGCCATCTTGGATTTTACTCTTTGCATGACTAAATCCTTTGGCGCGGGCTACAGGTCGAACCTTTAATCGGATCATCATGAAATTTGTCACGGATGTTGACAATGACATGTAGATGGGAACGAGTCATTTTGGGGTCATTCGGCCAGAAAACATGGCTGCCAGCAGCCATCTTGGAGTTGACTCTTTGCATGACTAAATCTTTTGGCACAGGCTACAGGTCGTTTCTTTGGTCGGATCATTATGAAATTTGTCGTTGACATTGACATATAGATGGGAACGAGTCATTTTGGGGTCATTCGGCAAAAAAACATGGATGCCAGCGGCCATCATGGATTTCATAATTCAGTCCATTAGCATAGACTACATGCCGGAGTGTTCGTCTGATCATCATGAAATCATGTAATTCAGCCATGTTTTTCGGCCATAAAACATGGCCACCGGTAGCCATCTTGGATTTTACTCTTTGTATGACTAAATCCTTTGACACAGGCTACAGGTCGTATCTTTGGTCGGATCATTATAAAATTTGTCGTTGACATTGACATTCAATCCATTAGCATCGGCTACAGGCCGTACTGTTTGTCTGATCGTTATGAAATTTGTCATTTATGTTAATATTGACATACAGATGGGCACGAGTCATTTTGGGGTCATTCGGCCCTAAAATATGGCCACCAGCAGCCATCTTGGATTTTACTCTTTGCATGACTAAATCCTTTGGCAAACCATACATCCACTTCCCTCATCCGATCATCACCAAACTTCATATTAATCTTGATATTGATCTACTAGATGGAAGCTATCAAATGTTTTTGAATTTCATTGGAAAACATAGCCATCAGCAACCATCTTGGATTTTACTTTATATATCTCTTCATGTTGATAATCTAGTATTAGTACTATTACTTAGACCTTTCAACTTTCCGCATTCCTAATCGCTCCATTAACTTTAACACATGAAATTATTCCCTTCCAAGTTGAGCTACAGTGTCATTGACACTTTCATTTATGAAAAACATGACCGCCAGCATTCATCTTGTATTTTACTCTTTGCATGACTAAATCATTTGGCACACCTGCAACGACATCCCTCGTCCGATCATCACCAACTTGTATGTGCATCTTCAGAGTAACCTCTAGATGGGATACATCGATTATTTTCCAAAATTTGTTGAAAAATATGGCTGCCAGCGTTTACTCTTTCATGACTAAATCCTTCGTCACAACCTACAGGTCACTGCCCACATCCCTCATCCTATCGTCACCAAACTTCATAATGATCTTCAGAGTGACCTCTAGAAGGGAGCCAACAATATTTTCTGAATTTTGTTTAAAAAATATGGTTTCAAGTGGCCATCTTGGATTTAATCTTTTCATGACAAATCGTTTGCCACATCCTACATGCCACATCCCTCATCCAAACTTCATATGTTTCTTTGGGGTGAACTCTAGATGGAAACTGTCCAATTTTTCCAATTTGTTAAAAAACATGGCCATCTGGAGCCACCTTGGATTTCATATTTGAATACATCAGCAATCAGCCCACATTTATTGGAGAAATATTTGAAATGAAAGTAATTCATTTACTCAATACAATCCATTTCCTGAAACTTTTTTACTTTCCTTCTTTTTACCATTCTATTGACTGCTCAGCATAAAAATAATGCCTCCCCAAGTGTTGAGCTACAGTGTCATTGTCACTTTCAATAGCTCAACTTGACAAAGTCAAGTTTAGGCTATTGCCATGGGTTGGCAACCGTCTGTGCTTACGTCTTTCCGTCCATCTGTAAACAATTTCTGTTAGCACACTATACAGGTCCATCTCTCATCCGATCATCCCTAAACTTCATATGGATGTTCGGGCTGACCTCTAGATGGGAGCCATAATTTTTTTTCAGACATTTATTTTAAAAACATGGCTACCAGCAGCCATCTTGGATTTCCAATTTGAATCCATTGGCACAGCTTGCATCCCGCATTTATTGTAGAACTGTTAAAAAAATTTACAGGCATGTTTAGGATCACCTCTAGATGGGTGCTATCGAATTTGAACAATTTTAGATGAAGAACATACAGGTACTAGTGGCCACTGGCAGCCATCTTGGATTTTCATCTTTGCATCCTTCGGCACACCCTACTGGCCACATCCCTCATCCGATCATCAACAAACTTCATATGGATCTTCGTGGTGACCTCTAGATGGGAGCCATCAAACAGGCCTGGCATTCTGAGGCGAGCGATAAAATCGCTCGCCTACCGCCCGCCTGAAAATAATCCAGGCGGACGAAATAACGCCCTCCCAAACGGCAAAACATCGCTCTCCAGGACCCGGGTGTAAGTAATGATCTATGTACTAACAGAGTCGGCAACGAAGTGTTAAACGATGTCGGTATGGGACCTTTGATCTATAAGCCGCATTCCGACTGTCCCTGGCGAAATGTACAAGCGATATTGATTACGTTGTAGCAACATTTCAACCGGAAGCACGTGCCTCTGTGAAATAGACACACCGTTCAGCGTTATGTCACTTTGAAGTATTGCGTCATGCCTCCCACGCAACTGGACAGTGCTATATAATGTCAGGCATCATTGAGGCATTGTTAGAACTTGTTATTTTGTGTAATGAAAACAACAAACTCAGCAATTATTGTAATAGTTTAATACTGACATGTACTTTATTTTTATCAATACTGTACATGTGGAGTGGAATATTTACTATGTCTGATTTTGGCAAACATTTTCGCCCTCCTGTGCTTGGCACAAATAATAGCCCTCCTAGACCTTTTCAGGAGGGCGATTTTTAGCTCTCCTAGATTTCTGAGAATGCCAGGCCTGATCAAAGTTTTCCGAAATTCGTTAAAAAACGTGGCCACCAGCAGCCATCTTGGATTTCAAATTTGAATCCATCAGCACAGCCTGCAGCCTGAAGCCGCATTTATTGGAGAATTTTTTTTCAAAATTTACAGGCTTGTTTAGGATCACCTCTAAGTGGGAGCCATCAAATTAAATTTTTTATTATGAAAAAATTGGCATCCGGCAGCCTAATTAAAAGGGGTTTATTAATTGGAGCATAGATGTACCTGCGTAATTTGCATATAAAATTTCGTTATGAAAGTAGTACCAACCAAATAAAGCTACGTTGACATTGCAGCAGATTTGTATTAACGCTTCTGACAAATACTGTTTGACAAATACATATTATCACTACAGTGAATTGACTTGGTTGTAGACATATCTCGTTAGAGAGGTATGGTCTTAACTCTCCTGCCTATTAACACTACCTCGATGACGCTGACAGGTCACCGGTTCACAAATATCTGTTAGAAATAACAAAATATTGCTTCAGATTTAATTCTCCTATCCTATTTACACTCACTCTATGACGTCAACAGGTCACCGGTTCACAAATATCTGTTAGAAATTACGAAATCTTGCTCCAGATTTAACTCTCCTACGTATCAACACTCAATAGATGACGTCAACAGGTCACCGGTTCACAAATAGCTGTTAGAAATTACGAAATCTTGCTCCAGATTTAACTCTCTTATCCTATTTACACTCACTCGATGACGTTGACAGGTGTCTGGAAATGACGAAATATGCTCCAGATTTAACTCTCCTATTATATTTACACTCAATCGATGACGTCAACAGGTCACAATTAAACTACTTATATTCACTGGTAAAACTCTTGAAATGTGATGTTCCCGTCAAACAACGTGCTGATTGAATATACCAATGACCTGTCATCAGTGGGAACTCACATTTCTCTCTAGTGTGTAATATGATAAAATGTAATAAGAAAACATACCGGTAACATCACATCTCATTTTCTCCATCCACAGATGCAAGATGTTTGTAAACAAAGTCAATGGGATTCAGTCGGAACCTGCGATTATAAAGTTCTGTGAATGTGGACTTGCCATGTCTCACTCATTGCCACACAGAGACTCAGCCAGGATCCATACAAGGGTGCTGTAAGAGTGAGTATACCATTTACCTGTGATTTAAGGGTGCTGTAAGAGTGAGTATATCATTTACCTGTGATTTAATGTAAGAGTGAGTATATCATTTACCTGTGATTTATGGGTGCTGTAAGAGTGAGTATATCATTTACCTGTGATTTATGGGTGCTGTAAGAGTGAGTATATCATTTACCTGTGATTTAATGTAAGAGTGAGTATATCATTTACCTGTGATTTAAGGGTGCTGTAAGAGTGAGTATATCATTTACCTGTGATTTAAGGGTGCTGTAAGAGTGAGTATATCATTTACCTGTGATTTAAGGGTGCTGTAAGAGTGAGTATATCATTTACCTGTGATTTAATGTAAGAGTGAGTATATCATTTACCTGTGATTTAAGGGTTCTGTAAGAGTGAGTATATCATTTACCTGTGATTTAAGGGTTCTGTAAGAGTGAGTATATCATTTACCTGTGATTTAAGGGTGCTGTAAGAGTGAGTATATCATTTACCTGTGATTTAATGTAAGAGTGAGTATATCATTTACCTGTGATTTAAGGGTGCTGTAAGAGTGAGTATATCATTTACCTGTGATTTAATGTAAGAGTGAGTATATCATTTACCTGTGATTTAAGGGTGCTGTAACAGTGAGTATATCATTTACCTGTGATTTAAGGGTGCTGTAAGAGTGAGTATATCGTTTACCTGTGATTTAAGCCAAATAAAAAATAATTGAGTCTCAGACACCCCTGCATTGAAATAAATGGCCCGCATTGGTTGTTTTATTTTTATTTTTATACGCCTGTTTGAAAAAACTGTCGTATTATGTAAATGGGTTGTCCGTCCGTCCATCGTCCGTCGTCTGTCCGCTTTTGGTTTCCAGATGATAACTTTAGATTGAATCAAAATGAACTGAACCAAATTTGGTATATTAGTTTACCACCCCAAAATACAGATCAAGTTCGAATATGGGTTTCATCCGCATGATTTTGACTGGGTTTTCCCCTTTTTCGAATTAGATTTGACCTGATATGCGGTTTCAACTTTTTTTTTACTTAGAAAATTTCTCACTTTTTCTGTTTCCGGATGATATCTTAAGTTTGGATCCTTTAATTGCAAATACCGTTTTTATGTGGATCAGTCATATCAAGATACAGTTTGAGTTCGATGATTTTTCCTAGAGTAAAGGACTTTTTTCGGCTTAGAAAATTCAATTTTCCTTGTTTTTTCTTTGGTTTCCGGATGATAACTCAAGTTTGGATTGTTTAATTGGAAATTCTGTTTTTTTGTGGGTCGTTCATATCAAAATACAGGTCAAGTTCGAATTTGAGTTTGATCCAATGATTTTTCCCAGAGTTATGGGCCTTTCGACTTTGAAAAACATTTTTTATAATTTTCTGTATGAGGATACCTTCATGGTGTAATCAACTCTTACAGTTTTGATCGTAGATATATGAAACTTCAGAGATGTGCAACATGTATATAGATGACGGAAAAATTATTTCTTTACAGAATTATTAACCCTTGCGACTTAGAACATTTCAACATTTTTTTAATTTCTTTAACAAATCGGCATCGACTGCGCACGTTGTTGGGGAACACCGTGGTCGGCTGACCTTTTATCTAAGTTGGTATTACTATTTTTCTGCATTATTTTGTACATCTGTATCATGTCATACCTCTCTCTTCGATATTCTAAGTTGGAATGGAGCTTTCCATAGAGGGCACACCCACAGCGGTAGTACCACCCACTGGTATTAAGACTTGATCCACATAAATATTGTCTGTTACCCGAAATCGACTTCCGAAGTGAACACATCAGCACTTGCCCTCATTTAACTGTCTGAAACAGACTCATGTATATGATTCGTGCAAATTTTGATATTTTAAACTGTTTGATTTAAACAAATTTATTTATATTCAATTTTTTTTTTTTTTTTTTTAGATTGAACTCTAATCTGCTGTTGAAAAAAAAAAACATTTTAATTTTCTTTTTAGATTTTTAGATTGGAACTTTAAAATTTTGTTTAATTTTAATTTTGTTTAAAATAAAATAAAAAAATTTAATTTTAAAAAAAAACAATTAAAAAATTTTCTATTTAGATTATTAGACTGAAACTTAAGCTAAAAAATTGAAAATTTTGAAAATCAAATTAAAAAAAAATTTGTTTATAAATTTTAATTTAAAAAATAAGGCCGTTATAACATCTGCCGGGGTACACCGAGGCACCACACCAAATTTGGTTGAAATCGGTCAAGGGCTCTGTTAGAAAAATTGCATAAAGACCAGAACAGACAGACAGATCACTGAACTCTTTAATATATCTAAAGCAGAGAACACACATTCGTTTTGCCATTAAATGTGAAAATTATAACAAGTGTCATGCTAAATGAAAAACATTGTTATAATCACGGATACATTTATAACATAATACCGCAAATATAAATCTCAGTATATTATGATTTGACAACAAAAAAGTTGTTTGAATATAGCCAATTTAACACTGAAAGTGTGCATGGATATCAAAATTAGGGTGAAGAAAGATGGCAGCAGAATTTTCAATGCAGCCATTGGTCGGCTCAGTCGCTGATTGGTCGAAAATATCCGCTAATAAATATTTGATTGACAGCTGTGGAAAGGTTCATTCCCATCTCTTTCAATCATTCTCTGTAATCCTTATTTTTCATTCCTTCCACCATTTTGGTTGATCTTCTCTGGTTTCTTTCTACCATTGTTCTGTATTTTTACGTGTACCCATACCATTGTATGGGACACATAGTGTTGACGTCCGGATTGACCACTCATTGTTCATTTGTCTCTCTATCCGTCTGTCTGTCTGTCCGTAGACAATTTATGCATAGTGCAATAAATCAAACATTTACTCTCTGATCAGAATCAAATTTTTCTGTGAGTTTCTCATCCCAAAATACAAATCACGGTCGATTATGGATTTGATCCGATTGATTTTGTTTACAGATTTATGGCCCTTTTTCGACTTAGAATTATCCAGTTTTGAGATTTCCTGATGATAATTCAAGTAACAAATAATTAATATAGGTTTCCTACTGTGAAATATAAGAGAACTTCATCACATGCAGACAATGTGATTTATCATACCTCGATGTCAATTGTTACTGAGTATTAGTGATCAAAAGCAAACCTGATATTCCTCCAGCATTCTCATACTTGGGGCTATACATGTAGATATCTGGTTTCAAGTCCGGGGCTTTAGGGGTCTCAAACGGTCCCCCTCAGCAGATTTCCTTAATCCTTGGTATGGGGCATTGTTATAAGACCTAGTTTATAATTGTTCATATGAAAGGTCAAGGTTGAGTGAATATTAGGAGCCACCGAGGGGTCAGAAGATTAACATTGAGGTCTATGGGGTTTTTATGGATTTCATCTCGAGAACAGAAATCAATGCTTTTCTACGTATGAAAACAATCTATTGAGTATGGTACTATAGAGCATTTGAAAAAGGGATCTTCAATTTATCTTGTCAGGGGCTTCAGGGTACTCGTATTTAAATTCGCGCAGTACTATGTTTCGCTCAATTTTAAATTCGCGCACCATTCTGCACGAATTCAAAACTGACAAAAATATTTTCGTAAAATGCTTTATTTCGATGAAAGTTTCAGATCTTAATCGTTAATGAAGATATGTGTGCATATTAAACACCATCATGGTGGCTTTACATCGTGTATAATTTATCATAACTACATCATCAATGTCTTGTGAAGACGGCTGTTGATACACTCCAAATAATTATTCTGATATTGAAATAGATATAAACATAATTGAAATGAACTCAAAAGAAGTAAAACCACATCCTCGTATAAAAAAAACTTACATCAGAAAAAAATTGTCTGTCGTTTGCAGAATGAGGTCCCCAGAGGGTGAATTTTGTGACACTATCCCGCATAGTGGGCTAGCTTCACTAAATTCACCCTCTGGGGACCTCATTCTGCTTTGGCCTCATCTTCTCTGGAAAGTTTCTTTATTATCAAATTTCTATAGAAACTTCTTCACATAGATTCTATTTCTTTTTTAGTTTAGTTTCTCTATATCCTCAAATTGGCAGATGACACATTGCATAATCAAGGTTCCCAATGGGTATACATCACTATATTCACCATTTGGGAATTTCAATCTGAGTCTATGTCTCCCATAGCAGATGAGGGCATGCAGAATGAGGTTCCCAGAGGGTGACTGTGGTTATGCTAGCCCGCTGTGCCGGATAGCATCACTAAATTCACCCTGTGGGGGACCTCATTCTGCAAATGACAGGCACATTAAAATTAGGCTTGAGCATGAACACTGTAATCCTAGGTACATGTAGATGCGTGTAACAGGTTTAAATGTACTCAATCCAATTCGATGTCCCCATCAATCAGATTCCAACAACAACAACATATTTTAGAAATTCTGTGCGCTACTAATGGTGCACATTTTGGCGCTTTCGATGCGCTACTAATGGCGCATGTTTTTGGTGATTTCGGCACGCTACTAATGGGGCATGTTTTGGCGCTTTATGAGCTTATGGCACACTACTAATGGCACACGCTACTAATGGCGCATGTTTTTGGCGTTTTCAGCGCGCTACTAATGGCGCATGTATTGGCGCTTTCGGTGTGCTACTAATGGCGCACATTTTGGCACTTTCGATGAGCTACTAATGGCGCATGTTTTTGGCATTTTCGGCATGCTACTAATGGCGCATGTTTTGGTGCTTTCTGAGCTTTCCGCTTGCTACTAATTGCGCACATTTTGGCGCGCTACTAATGGCGCATGTTTTTGGCATTTTCAGCGCGCTGCTAATGGCACATGTTTTTGGCGCTTTCTGAGCGCCATTAGGAAGTGGCCCTAAAAGTTTTCCATAGTTTTCAACATGTCTGCGAATTCCAATTGATTTTCTGTTGAAATACATGGGCTTAATACATGATACATAATAACTTTAATACTCTTACATTATTTGGAGTTTATAAATCCATTATAATTTTATGACATAAAACATATTTAAAATTTCACTCAGGCTGGCAGTGAACAGGTATAATGAGATTCCAACAAAAACATTTGTAGAAATGCAGCTTCAGTTACCAGAATCGATTACAGTAATGCCCAAAGTAATTGACCACTTAACCACAGCAGAATTATGGGTAATTTTTCAGGATTTAGTCGGAAATATGGCTTGTTGCCATTCATCGGAAAGCTCTCGGCGAGAGCTTTCCGATGAAGGGCAACAAGCCATATTTCCGACTAAATCCTGAAAAATTACCCATAATTCTGCTGTGGTTAAGTGGTCAATTACTTTGGACATTACTGTAGTTGCCCAAAAATAATGCTAACCACTGTCAACTATAGTATAAAATGGCTGAAACGTGTTATTTATCAACATGCTGTTTGACAAAATTTGGCCTTATTATCAACACAAAGCCTCTTGATTTTAGTGTTATCCATCTTCATCCGCAATTTGGTCCGAGACTGTCGACTCATTGTCTTTTTACAGGGCCACTAATAAGTCTCAATGGTGAAAAATATTAGATTTAAAAAATTGATATCTAATACCTCTGAGCTTTGATAGGTGGGTTCCTCGACTCAAATAAAATATTTTTTACCCCCGAATCCAAATAAATAGTAATTGAGGGGCTCTTAATCGGATTATGCTTTTTTAATAAACCTTGTTTTGTTTTTAGGTCTACGACTCATCATGATGGGTTGTTCTGAACATAACCTAGAGATTGCAAAATCACAAGGGGAAAGAACTGCTGCCAGGCCGACAAACATCCCAACAGAGGGCGCTTCACCTCACTCTCATGCAGGTTTCATGGAACTGAGTCAAGGAGCGCATGCATCTGCTCAGTCGGGCATCGTACACATGGACAGTGGAATTCATGTATCCAACGAAGCGGCGGAGGTTCTACATCCCCGAAGCAGCTTTATGCAATCAACTGAACCCCTGAGTCCATCACCTCACCATCAACAGACCAGTTTTACAGGACAAGATGATACACTGATTGTTTCACCGCATCGGCAGCAAAGCTTGAGTGCATCACCACATTGTCAACAAAGCGGTTTCATGCGACAAGATGATACCTTGATTGCATCCCCACACCACCAACAAAGCATTTTTTCTCGACAAGAAGATACCCTAAGTGCTTCACCACACCATCAAAGCGGTTTTATACGACCAGACGGTAGTGAAATGCTACATGGTCAGCAGCAGACTGGATTTATGGAAATCAAGCACAGAGAAAATTTACAACCAATCTTTGCCACGGAAACTTTACAGCCGCAAACTGGTTTCTTGGAAGTTAGTCACAGAAGCGGCAGTTTATCAAGACAAGCAGCCGTGTCACCGGATCATATACCCGGGACCCACCAACAGGGTGGGTTAATGGATATCACTCGCAGGGACGTAGGACTGGTGAGACAAAGGAACTTACATACGAATGCAGTAATCAGTGCTCAGAGTATGTCAATGGATTCCAGCAGCAGCGCTGCGGTGCGTGATGACACACCGCTGATAAAGTCAGCAGAAATTCGAAGTCCTTTGCGCACTAGACCTACATGTACTCTTTCTAGTTTTGAAGATGTTCAAAGCAGTTATAGTCTGGGGAAGACGAAGGTACGATCTGATAAGCCGATTCTCATGGGTCCGTTCTCTGATATTAGCGCCTCAAATTCTGAGGAGAGCGAAGGGAGCCGAGAACAGTCGCCGTTTGCTTCACATGACAGGAAATCTACTCTGTCGCCATTAATTTCAAGTTCGTCAAGCTTCGAGGGTTCGTCACTTCAGGTTTCTAAATCCCCGTCACGCTGTTCAAGTGATAGGGAGCAATCTGGGGAACACGAACTGAAGGTCGCGGCTCCTAAACGTGCGAAATCCGACTCGGACCTCCAACAACAGGTGTTGCATCATGGTTATAAAAAATATCTCCAAGCTCGTTACATGTCAAGTTCCTATTCCAATCCGGACCCTGAATCAGCGAATGCGTCGACTGACGACCCCGACATCGATAGAGGAGGTACGTTTGATGAAACGGGAGATGATGTTTTCATGGAAGTGCAATCTAGAGACGATGACAGTGCTCCAAGTAACGCCTCTCAGAGTGACGTTTTACAACAAAGAAGGACAAGGCCTCTCGCGTTAACTAATCAGGCGGAGCCGTTAGATTTATCGCCGGCTCCCGACGATCCTGATGTGTCTGCCTTTGCACAGTCAACCGACTTTAAAAGTCCATCGTCCATCCAATTCTCACCAACGACACCCCTCTCTAGATCTCATATAGAATACTATTCTGGTCTTGTTTCACCTCAGTCGCCACTCTGCCCGGTTCCAGAAAGAGGTCAAGTATTCTCGTTTAATTTCCCAGGATCCCCTGCTCAATCCGAGGATTTTCTATCGCCTGGGCCTATGTCACCAGGATATTTCAAGTTTCCGCCACTGCTGAGCCGAATGTCCGATGTTAACCGTCTAGCTGTCTCACCAAGAGCATATTATCCATCAAGTCCCATTGCTACGACAACGCAAGGTGACTCTACAGGCAGCCTATCACCGAAAATTAAACGCGAGGGACATATTCGCTCATACTCTGATTCTGATGCAGGGTATATCTGCCCTGCGTGCGGACAAGCGTTTCCATCATACGACAATCTGGCGAAGCACATGGCGAAGCATTTACCGACGGAAACTATTCGCTCTGCTGATAATAATAAAGTTCATTATTGTAAAGTTTGTAATCGGTCATTCTCGCGTAGCGATATGTTAACACGTCACATGCGATTGCATACTGGTATTAAACCTTATGAATGTTCTGACTGCGGACAAGTGTTTAGTCGTAGCGACCATCTTAACACTCATAAACGAACTCATACGGGAGAGAAGCCATACCGTTGTCCTCAGTGTCCTTATGCTGCGTGTCGCCGCGACATGATTACTCGCCACATGCGTACACATACAAAACGAAATGTAAAGACGAAAAAATACCTGTCTGTTCCCGAACGGGAAAGCGACATTCGAAAAAGTTCATTATCGAGTGTAGAAACATCGGATTCCCAGGTGTCAAATCGGACATGCTCTCAGTCGAGTTTAGATAGTTTCGAATCAGATTCGAGTTCGAAGAAGTTTTCTTTCAGTAGTGACAGTTTTGAAAGTGATCGTCCGAGTGTTATTCTGACTCAAGTTGATAGCATTCCTGGAACCGATAGTGGCCTTGTATCCGAATTTTTGTGTCCGCGAAAATCCTTCAACATTGATCATGCGTTTCGACACAGACGGTCTCGTAACTGGTCTGTCACCAGCGGCGAGAGTCTGGAACCTGATGAGGGTGTGACGAAGCAAGATTCCATGACAGACAGTGCAATTTTCGAGGACGAAGAAGACGAGAAAATCTTGCATGCTGATTATTACGATCGTGATTCTACCCCAATTGAAACAGAGAGAATCGAACGTTTCCATATATCATCCCAGGAGAATGTCGAAAACAGTTCATCTCACTCTGCTCACGACAACTCGCAAGCATAATTTTGTGTGCTATTTATAGAAGTGGAGCATGCCATTTGATAAGATAGGGATTAAATTAGAGAGAACCATCCTCGGAGAGAGAGAGACATCGGCAGGGATCGGCCAAGAGGTTTAACCGTTTGAGTGCCACGGGCCGATCTCATCGGCCCTAATTTACGGTGTGTAAAATCGGCCCTAAAAATAACTCAAAACTATCACCAAGTATTCATAGTAATAATTTTGATGCCCATAAAAACATAAGATTCCCTGGCACTAAACCTACTAAATAAGTCTGTTAAAGAATATAAGAGAAAATTATTAAAATTGTAAAAAATTGTAAAAAATAATAACAAAAGATGAAAATGCATTCTCTATGGTCGACTCGCATATATAAGAGAATGCATTGGCACAGGGTATATGGGTTGATACAAAAATCGGACCTGGCACTCAAAAAGGGTTAAGGCCAAAAAAAATTAAAATCTTTTTCTCAGACTCCTCCCTCATCACTGAGTGTTTCTTTTAAAAAGTCTCGTTAGAAATATTTGATTTGAACAAAATTTTTATTTTGGTTTGTTTCTGGAGTATGTTTTTCAGATTTTGAGAAAAAAACATTAAAATTAATAGCCTCCCTCTCTCATCTCAAAATTAATAGCCTCCCTCTCTCATCTCCAAATTAATAGCCTCCCTCTCTCATCTCAAAATTAATAGCCTCCCTTCCTCATCTCAAAATTGAGATCTAATTGCCTGAGATAGATTGATTTTCGTTGTTCAAATCCAATATTTATAAGAGGAAATATTGGGGTAAAAATGGCTGACAAGGCTCTTTAACACTTTCAGTGCCAGGGGCCGATCTCATTGGCCCTAATTTACGATCTGTAGAGCTCTAAAAAAAATACATTTTTGTTTTTTCTTAGATTTTTTTTTTTTGGGTATGCTTAAGCATGCTATAGCGAATTGGATAAAACCTTAGACGCATGTTATAACTCAAAACTATCACCAAGTAATCATAGTAATAATTTTGATGCCCATGAAAAACTTAAGATTCCCTGGCACTAAACCTACAAAATAAGTCTGGCACTGAAAGAGTTAAAGAATATAAGAAAATATTATTAAAATTGTAAAAATAATAACAAATGATGAAAAATTGTTAGGCCAATGCATTCTCTTATATATGCGAGGCGACCTATGGTCGACTCGCATATATAAGAGAATGCATTGGCACATGGGTTGATACAAAAATCGGACCTGGCACTGAAAGGGTTAAAAGATATTATAAATGAGGAGTGAGGTGCCTGAGTACACAGAATATTTTGTTATTCAGCCTTATGGCAATGAGATAACTTATCAGTCGTAAGTCGGGATTTTTTTACCCTGTGCCAATGCATTCTCTTATATATGCGAGTCGACCATAGGTCGCCTCGCATATATAAGAGAATGCATTGGCCTAACCATTTTTTATCATTTTTTTAAATAAATGTTTCTTACAATTTTTAGGACTTAAAATAAAAAACATCCATTACCCTGCATGGAGCCCCACACATATATAGAAGCATATAGAAGAGTGTCGTCTGCTCATGTTTGTCTGGGGCTCTGTATGGGTGAAATTATAAAATTGTTAAAGAATACAAGAAAAAATTATTAAAATTGTAAAAAATTGTTAGGCCAATGCATTCTCTTATATATGCGAGGCGACCTATGGTCAACTCGCATATATAAGAGAATGCATTGGCACAGGGTAAAAAAAATCCCGACTTACGACTGGATTTGATATGGCGGGTCACATATACTATCTCTATTTTAACATAAACAGGTCTGGCAAATCTCATTTGGTCATATATAGATATTATAGGTAAAATTTACTGTCAGTGATGAATGAATCTGATGAAAGAGAGATAATCCAATTCACAATTATTTTACAATTGTAAGAGCCACGTTCGACTACTTCTAACCCTTTGATGTCAGGAGCTGCGCTGGTGCAGCATTAACGATTATATGTGACCCGCCATATCAAATCCAGTCGGGATTTTTTTTACCCTGTGCCAATGCATTCTCTTATTTATGCGAGTCGACCATAGGTCGCCTCGCATATATAAGAGAATGCATTGGCCTAACAATTTTTTTACAATTTTAATAATTTTTTCTTGTATTCTTTAACAATTTTATAATTTCACCCATACAGAGCCCCAGACAAACATGAGCAGACGACACTCTTCTATATGCTTCTATATATGTGGGGGGCTCCCTGCAGGGTAATGGATGTTTTTTATTTTATGTCCTAAAAATTGTAAGAAACATTTATTTTCAAAAAATGATAAAAAATTGTTAGGCCAATGCATTCTCTTATATTTGCGAGGCGACCTATGGTCGACTCGCATATATAAGAGAATGTATTGGCACAGGGTAAAAAAATCCCGACTTACGACTGGATTTGATATGGTGGGTCACATATATGCAAGTCTCACATGTGGAGCCTCTCATATATAAGAGAATACACTGGCTTATAAGGTCAAGATAAATATTGGTAGGCAATGCATTCTCTTATATATGCAAGGCTCCCTATGGAAGATTCGCATATACAGGAGATTACATTGGCACAAGGTTTTTCGCAAAATTTCAGGAAACTCCAGTCATAGACGCAGTATCGAATTGGAAGTATGTTACGATTTAATATGATTAGATATCGACGATAGAGCTGTCTTATCTTGTTGCATAATTATATTTATATTTAGAGAATGTTATACTGTTAACAGAAGAGCCATGGTTTAGATATCTGAATTTGGTCACTATTGGGTTTCCCTTTCATGACGGGAGCTGCGCCTGTGCAGCATAAAAGATCCTGTGCCAGTGCATTCTCTTATATATGCGAGTCTTTAATAGGGAGCCTTGCATAAATGAGAGAATGCACTGGCTTACACTGTCAAGGTAAATATTGTTAGGCCAGTGTAATCTCTTAGATATGTGAGGCTCCCTGTGGGAGACTTGAATATTAAGATAATGCATTGGCACAGGGTTTTCGCAAAATTTCTGGAAGCTCCAATCATGGGAGGGTTAATAAGGGAGGTAACTCCAGTCATGGCAGGGTTAAAGAGACTAAAGTCCTTCGAAGTGGAATAATATAAAAGTCTCTAAAACAAACATCATTAAAGGTACTCAATCCGATTTGATGGTCCCCATATCATCAGATTCCAACAACAACAACACAATTTGTTAAATGCCGCTTCAGTTATCATAATAGATTAATTGCCCAAAAATAATGCTAACCACAGTCAACTATAGTATAAAATTGCACAAAACCTGTTACTTATCAACATTTTGGTCAACAAAATTTTGCCGGTTTGTCAAATATCTGACACAAAAAAGCCACTTGATTTTAGAGTTATCCATCTTCATCTGCAATTGGTCAGATAAATTCCTCTCGTCGACTGTTTACTGGGCCACTTAAAATTAAAATAATAGATTTTAAACATCGATATCTGATCACTCTGAGCTTTGATGGGTGGGTTCCTCGACTCGAATCAAATATTTTTTACCACTGAAGCCAAAGAAATAGTAATTTGGGGTGCTTAATCGGATTGAGTACCATTAACAAGTACATGAAAAAATAGATTGACTTTTGTTCTTATTTTGATTATTAATAATTCTCCAATAATGAGATTTTTTATGTCAAAGCCATACAGTTATGTAAACAATACAGTAATACAGTGGAATTAGGGTTAAAAGTCCAATTAGTCCAATAAGATAACAAAGTTACGTCAAAATTTGATGGTAAACATCAAGCCTTGAAATAGGGTGTCACCAAATTCACCCTCTGGGGACCTCATTCTGCTTACTCCTCAGCAGAATGAGGTTCCCAGAGGGTGAATTTGGTGATGCTAGCCTGCTATGCAGGGTAGCATCACTAAATTCACCCTCTGGGGACCTCATTCTGCAAATGACAGACACCCTATTTCAAGGCTTGGTAAACATTGGATATGGTCAAAGAATTAATCAATATTCTGAAAATAATATTTAGACTAAAAGATTTTAACTTAATTCATGATTGCTTGTTTACAAATCACTGTAACAGTTTTGTTTACATAACAATGGTTTCAACACACGAAATTTCATTATCGGAGAGTTATCAATATGATTATATAAACAGAACACAAAACGCATCTTAATCAAGAATCATTATCAAATGATAAACTATACACCATTTGATAAATGATTCAAGATTATGATGCAAGTTGTTTTCTGTATTTATTCTACACCATTCAGTGTAATTAAGTTCAATCCATGACTGTTACATTAACTGATACTATAGCTACCTTTATTGTGATTTGAGTCTGATGAATAACCATCAATGATCAGGGCATCACTTGAGGCGATCGTTAAAGTAATGTACGTCATCCTTTATGGCGATAACATCAACAAGAATAGTTCCAGTTTGTATTCTGCTAGAGGTTTACAATAATATGAATTCAATGGCTGGGATTCTGTTGAATACATGTGCCTCACGTCAATGGGTGTGGAATAAAAGAATACAGTTTATCTATTTCTCTATGTTCTTCTTGGTGGTGATATTTTTACAAGGGCGGACTTAAGCAATTTAAATTTTGACCTATTTCAGATATTCAAACTGGTTGTACCGTTTTATCTATCAGTGCCAGGGCTATGCAGATCAGTTCCATAATAGATGATTCAGAATGTCGGGTCATTGATCATAGGTTCAATTAATAGACACCTGTCCAATTGGGACTTTTTTTCGAGTCGTAAAATGTCAAAATTTTATTGAATGTCGATTATACCAGATTATACCAGATTATACCAGAAAATTTGAATTAAAATCAATATTATTTTTTATAAGCATTTCCAGACAGGAGTCTTTGATTAATATTTATTATTGTATGCCCAGAAAACTGTATTAAACTTGTTATAGGAAGAGATTGATGAACTTTAACTGAAATTCATGAACATGACACCCAGTAGATTTACAGTAATGCCCTAATTAATCGACTCCTTTAACCACAGCAGAATTATGGGTAACTTGACAGGATTTAGTCGGAAATATGGCTTGTTGCCATTCATCGGAAAGCTCTCGGGGAGAGCTTTCCGATGAATGGCAACAAGCCATATTTCCGACTAAATCCTGAAAAGTTACCCATAATTCTGCTGTGGTTAAAGGAGTCGATTATTTAGGGCATTACTGTACACTATTTATTGTACTGCTTGTCTACCCCTGGCACTAACATGTTAAGCATTATGTTCGTTGGTCAAATTGGTTAGACATTGTTTTAACCCTTTGAATAATGGATAAGTGAAGAGTAGTTATGTGCTTGATTTATTTGTAGGGATGTTCACTATATGGCCAAAATTTGGTAAAAAAAAACATGGCCACCAGCAGCCATCTTTGATTTGACATTTAAATTTATTGGCATACCCTTCAGCCCACATTTATTGGAGAATTGTTTTGAAAATTAACAGGCTTGTTTGAGATCACATCTAGATGGGAGCTATCGAATTTGATTGATTTTCGATGAAAAACTGTTGAAAATTTTCAGCCATGTTTAGGGTCACTGCAAGATTGGCACTTTAATATTTTAATTATTTTCTATGAAAAACATCTTGTATTTTTTGCTCTTTGCATGATTCAATTTGATGCAAATCAAAATCTTTCTCCTTTGAGATTTGATTCAAAATCAGCTGGATACACATGCTGTCTCTGTATAGACAACAACGGATTTGTGCAAAGAGACTTCGGATACTAATGAACGATCGCAAATAATGGTAACAATAATTTGTGCAAATGATCTATAAATAGACCACCCCATTTCTGTATGAATGAAAGAGGTCCACCAGAAGTGCAGTGTTACAAGCATTGCATGTCACATGGGAATTAACCCTTTACCCAACAGAAGGGCCCTGTGCCAATGCATTCTCTTATATATGCGAGTCGACCATAGGTCGCCTCGCATATATAAGAGAATGCATTGGCTTAACACATTAAAAATTATAAAATTGTTAAAGAATGTAAGAAAAAATGGTAAAAAGTTGTAAAAAAAAGAATTTTTTTAGGCCAATACATTCTCTTATATTTGCGAGTCGACCATATGCACAGGGCATAACTGTAACCATCACAATGTGGTCAAGGAGCCGGTTCCAATGATATCCACTATTTGTATGGTTCTATTGAGACAGACCAAAGATATTTTAGGCTGTTGAAGCTTTATTTGGCCGGTTTGTTGGGTAAAGGGTTAATACATTTAACTTTTATGTTGAATATGAAAGTCACATGGAGATCCAAACTCCATGCATGGTTTACCTCCCTTGATGACTCGGTAATACCGCTGCAACCGGCGACATTTCACCCACATTTGGTGGACTTCCGCGAAAATAAGATATATACTAAGCGAACAGAGCAAAATACTGCTTTTATTTACTGCCAAGAACCAACCGTATCTAAACTAAAGCAGTTTTGATTTTAAAAAAATTTAAACATATATATACATACAAATATTTCCTGCCTGCCCATATTATCCAGAACATCCCTACAAATGACAAATAGACCATTCCAATGTGTTGATTTAACATTGAATGGGAGAATCCATCGAGTATTTAAAGGGTTAACTCTTATTTGAAATATCTGATGAAATACTGTGAATTGTTACCGGTTACTAATTCGATAATAATGTCAGGCTTGGCTGTTTTTTAACACATATTATGGACTTGTTTGGGTGCGTGAAACTGATAAGTTAGTACTCAGACCTTATGCCAACCTGGGGAATGTAGCACTCTACTAACATCACTGAAAATTTCAAAGAAATCGACCATACTGCACCACAGAAAACATCGTCTGAACTACGCTCATTTGTAAATATTTACATCTCGATTCGGGACGCAACTATCGACGATAAACACACACAAATGATTTCGCCATTGAGAGTCATTGCATTTAATTAATATATCAGCATGACGTTGTGTGTCGTCAATTTGGATTAATATTCGTAAAAATAACGACTTTGAGCAAGATTATTCTCCATTTCCCCTTGATTACCGGAGTGTTTCACATCACTTTAAGTCTTTCTTTTTTTTTAAATCTATAACTTGGTATGTGAGTTTATAGCCATTCTTTATTTCTTAAGGACTGTCTATCTCTTCCTATAACAAGTTTTATATAGTTTCCTGGGTATAAAATAACAATAATGAATCGAAGACGCCAGTCCGGAAACGTACCATCTATTAATATTGATTTTATTTAGATTTTTTGTGGTATGATATACATGTACATACAATCAATTTGGGACATTTTACGGCTCGCGTTCGTTCTGAGCGTTGCATGCGAGATAACTCAATATAAAAATAGTAATGAAAAATTTTCCCTATTGATTATCGCATTATATAAGAAAATATTGATATAAAATCAATATTAATTCATAGAAGCATTTCCAGACAGGTGTCTTTGTCTCGTATTTATTATTTTATACCCTGGAAACTATATGAAATGTATTTAGTAAGAGATAGACCATCTTTAAATTTATAACTTGGTATGTGAGTTTATAGAAATTCTTAATTTCTCTTAATTATTTTCTGAAAGTCACTTCCTCAGTCAAAAATACGTGAAGAGTTCTATCATCGATGTGCAACCGTTGTTTTATTTTTTTGCAGATTATTGCTGATTTTCAGCGGAGACATCATTATTGAATAAACTTGTTGCTGGTTAACCCTTTACCCAACAGAACGACCCTGTGCCAATGCATTCTCTTATATATGCGAGTCGACCATAGGTTGCCTCGCATATATAAGAGAATGCATTGGCTTAACACATATTAAATATGATAAAATTGTCAAAGAATGTAGAAAAATATTATAAAAATTGTTTAAAAATGTAAAAAAAATGGTAAAATTGTTAAAGAATGTAAGAAAAAATGGTAAAAAAAGTGTTAAAAAAAGATTTTAGGCCAATGCATTCTCTTATATATGCGAGGCGACCTATGGTCGACTCGCATATATAAGAGAATGCATTGGCACAGGGCATAACTGTAACCATCACAATGTGGTCAATGAACCGGTTCCAATGATATCCATATTTGTATGGTGTTATTGAGACAGACCGAAGATATTTTAGGCTGTTGAAGCTTTATTTTGGCGTTTTTGGCCGGTTTGTTGGGTAAAGGGTTAAAAACTGCAAAAATCTGAAAATGTAATAACCTGACCCTTCCAGCCCAACTAAACAAGGACCACAAAACGAATACAAATTAAAATTAATGGAATATAAAGATGGAGGTAATGAAGCTTTCATACAGTAATGCCATAATTAATCGACTCCTTTAACCACAGCAGAATTATGGGTAACTTTTCAGGATTTAGTCGGAAATATGGCTTGTTGCCATTCATCGGAAAGCTCTCCCCGAGAGCTTTCCGATGAATGGCAACAAGCCATATTTCCGACTAAATCCTTAAAAGTTACCCATAATTCTGCTGTGGTTAAAGGAGTCGATTAATTAGGACATTACTGTAAACAAGGACCACAAACAAATACAAATTAAAATTAATGGAATATAAAGATGGAGGTAATGAAGCTTTCATATACGCCACCAATCCTGAATTTATAGTGGGCTAGCATCACTAAATTCACCCTCTGGGAACCTCATTCTGCATGGCCTCATCTGCTATGGAAGACACAGACTCATATTGAAGTTCCCAAATGGTGATTATTGTTGATGTTCACCCATTGGGAACGTCGATTATGCAGTGTGTCGTCTACCAATTTGGGGATATAGAGAAACTAAACTAAAAACAGAAATAGATTCTATGTGAAGATGTTTCTATAGAAATTTGATAATAAAGAAACTTTCCAGAGAAGATGAGGCCTAAGCAGAATGAGGACCCCAGAGGGTGTATTTAGTGATGCTAGCCCACTATGTAAGTCTTAACTGAACGGACTGAAATTTTGTATGAGTTGACTAGCCAAAAATACAGGTGAAGTTCAAATTTCGGTTCTTCCCCACTCCCCCCCCCCCCCCAATACACAAACTTCATGCATCTCCACTTCAGTGTATCCTTCCTCAGCTCCTATGTTTGTTTATATCAAGAATTATTAGACATCTTTAATATTTGTAAAACAGCCAAGCCTGCTTTGTAGTTTTGCTTTGTTGCATTTTTTGTTGAATTTGTTGTTTTTTAAATTTCACTGGTGACTAACCGTAATTCTCTTATGTTGAGTTTAGACTGGTGACTAACCGTAATTCTCCTTTGTTGAGTTTAGACTGGTGACTAACCGTAATTCTCCTTTGTTGAGTTTAGACTGGTACCCTGACCTGAGGCATGTTAGATACTCTGTGTCAGATGTTGTTACTGGTGACTAACTAACAACAGCACCAGCTTTGCTTGTTAACTCTTTAAAGATCCTGTGCCATAGCATTCTCTTATATAATGTGTGAGAATGCAAGAGAATGCACTGTGGCTTACAAGGTCAAGGTAAATATTACCCTGTGCCAATGCATTCTCTTATATATGCGAGTCGACCATAGGTCGCCTCGCATATATAAGAGAATGCATTGGCCTAACAATTTTTTACAATTTTAATAATTTTTTCTTGTATTCTTTAACAATTTTAATAATTTCACCCATACAGAGCCCCAGACAAACATAAGCAGACCACACTCTTCTATATGCTTCTATATATGTGTGGGGCTCCCTGCAGGGTAATGGATGTTTTTTATTTTATGTCCTAAAAATTGAAAGAAACATTTATTTTAAAAAAATGATAAAAAATTGTTAGGCCAATGCATTCTCTTATATATGCGAGGCGACCTATGGTCGACTCGCATATATAAGAGAATGCATTGGCACAGGGTAAAATGCACTGGCTTACAAGGTCAAGGTAAATATTGTTCGGCCAATGTAGTCTCTTATATAATGTAAGAGAATGCACTGGCTTACAAGGTCAAGGTAAATATTGTTAGGCCAATGTAGTCTCTTATATACATGTATGTGAGGCTGTTGTTACAAGTAACCCCATGGAATGAACCCAGAGATTTTATCACGGTAAATATTATATCTCACTTCAAAGCAAGTCATGTCGATAAAAAGTGCTTTTCGTGCAGTTTCTTTTTAATTTTTTGTGGATTTAATTGAATTACAATGAAGATAAATGTACCCTGTTCCGTTGGATATTTGGGGATTCAGGCATGATGACAGTTTTGAACTCGCCGGCAAGCCGTCTCATTCATGAACTGTTTTCTTGCTTGAATCACCGTAGACTGATTTATGTCATGATATGACCACAGCTGTTGAATCTGATATTAAAGCCCAAATAGCTAACTAACTCCATAGCAACCCTTGTTTGAAGTTATAATATCTTGTCTTGCATTGTTTCTTGTAGCCAGTGGCAACAGTGTCCAAAGCTGGTGTACGTGTGTCGCTTTAACTCTGATTAATGCTTAATCTCAACATTGTTTTTCATGACTTGCTCTTCCAGAGTTATCACTGCCATTATTGAGAGCAAGCCTTGAAATAGTGTGTTTCAACCCATAGAGAGCCCCCACATACACTGGAGCAGATGACAGTCTGTATTGCATGCTTCCATCCGTGTGAGGCTCCCTATGGGTTAAATTTATCAGCGAGGTTTGAGACGGATGTCTTACATTACTGACAAAGCCTTGAAATAGTGTGTCTGTCATTTTCAGAATGAGGTCCCCAGAGGGTGAATTTAGTGATGCTCTCCCGCACAGCAGGCTAGCATCACCAAATTCACCCTCTGAGGGACCTCATTCTGCTTAGGCCTCAGCTGCTATGGGAGACTTGCTAGACCGCTGTGGGGGTAGCGGCACAAAATTCACCCTCTGGGGACCTCGTTCTGCAAATGACAGACACACTATTTCATCAGTAATGTAAGACCTCAGATAGAAGCATGCACTACGGAGTGTTGTCTGCTCCAGTGTATGTGGGGCTCTCTATGGGTTAGACACACTATTTCAAGGCTTGTTTTGAGAGCAGAAATGATTTTATGCACAATGGAACATGGGTAAATTTAGGGTCCTGCGAAGCTTAGATATTCTTCATCGATTTGATCATAGGATTCAAATAATTTTGAATCGCCCTTTGCCTTCTTGCTCTATATTTAAAATCAAACTGTAGATACAGTAATGCCCTAATTAATCGACTCCTTTAACCACAGCAGAATTATGGGTAACTTTTCAGGATTTAGTCGGAAATATGGCTTGTTGCCATTCATCGGAAAGCTCTTGGCGAGAGCTTTCCAATGAATGGCAACAAGCCATATTTCCGACTAAATCCTGAAAAGTTACCCATAATTCTGCTGTGGTTAAAGGAGTCGATTAATTAGGGCATTACTGAATTAGAATAATGCTTGATAATTTAGCCTAACTCTTGCTGTGTTGATATGCACCATACCTCACAATGACGTGACAGTAGTACAGTAATGCCCTAAATAATCGACTACTTAACCACTGTAGAATTATGGGTAATTTTTCAGGATTTAGTCGGAAATATGGCTTGTTGCCATTCATCGGAAAGCTATCACTGAGAGCTTTCCGCTGAATGGCAACAAGCCATATTTCCGACTAAATCCTGAAAAATTACCCATAATTCTACAGTGGTTAAGTAGTCGATTATTTAGGGCATTACTGTACATTGTATTTTTCAATGCAGGGAGTCATCTGAAAAACGTTTTACGATTGCAAACAATCTTGATTAATCATAGATATGTTCATCGAGGCGTTCTTGAGATATAATTGCAGATTTACAATGTTCATGATTTTTGAAACACGAACAGTACCAACTATTATAATTTTGAAGATGAGACGATTCATGTTTTTGCGACTGAAACTTCAACGGTTCTCTTGTGGGTCTTATATGTTGTAACATGCTCCATCACCCATCGAGCATGCTTGTAATTGCATATCCCATGCATTTTGCCCCAGCACACATAGTAATACTACTGAATTGGTCTTTATCCCATGTTTTTTGGACACTAAATTACCCATTTTCACAAAACTAGTATTATGTTACACAGGTTCGCTGAAACTTGCATTTTGATACCAAGGTTTCGAGATTCGATTCGACCCTGATACGATTTGAGATTTGATTTGAATGTAAATCTCCAATTCGTAGGACACCAGGAAAAATTTTCACAGCACACAATGGAAATTTGAGAATTCTTGTAAGCTGTTGAGAACCAAATCCGTCGGTGGCAAAATAATCGTGCTATACATTTGTTATTGTGCACCTCTTTTTGCAATTCGTATTATCCAAATCCTGGCCAGGAACCTACGTCTTAATTTGCTCCAAAATATCAGCAAGATTTCTCGCAATGAAGAGAGTATTCATCTTGTTCTTCACCATTATAAATAATACTATAAACATAGCAAATGAGCTATGTATAAATTTGTTATAGCTCACTATGAATCCCGTCCCCATATAAATATGACTGTTGAGAAGATATAAGTGTTCAAGTGACTTCTCCATTTTGGAGGTTGTAAAATTTGACTGCCAAAATCTACTTGAAAATAATTCAAAATGTAGAAAAAACGAATGTCAAAATTGACAGGTGTGATATAATGCCGCTGTCTTCAGGCAAATTGTGACGTAGCTTCCTGGTCGTTGTATGTTAGGAGCTGAGTTTTTATTTATGGGAGGTTTATAACCACACATATAACCCTTTCTATTATAAATGGATTCTCCCACCCAGTTATAACAGTATATATTGGAATGGTCTATTATTCATGTGGATCGGTGTTCAGATAATAAAAGCAGACGACAGACTGAAAATCAAATAATACAAGGGCAGAATGATTCATATTCATTGGCGGGAATAGATCGTGCCATGAATCTCTACTCTGGCTAACGCCTGTAGAGATCATTTTCCACCAGTTCAAAACCTTGGAACTTTTTAAAGTTTTGACAGGGAACCTTATAAAGTCGAAAAAATAATATGGGGAATATTTTTCTTAATGATTATCTGTTCCTTAACCCTTTGGAGAGTATCTGTAACGTCATATACATGACGCCAAGAGTTAATTTAACGTCAACGTCATAGCAATAATTATTAACAAGTTCGGGTCAAAAGTGTCCAATAATTCCTTTTAATTTATGTTAATTTTGTTTTAACGTTTTAACGTGTGTTATCATAATCGATTGCACTTATACATTCGGGACATTATATTAATCAAAATAAGTCCTATACAAATCATTTATAAATCATATGATTTATTGAAGTTATGTCTACATCAAATAACATTTCCTGAAACGACATATATGTCGTTCTACTCCTCAACTGATAGACGACATATATGTCGTTCTACATGCCAAAGGGTTAATAGTGTACTTAACTATATGTCAATCACATATGAAACACTACATGGGCTACAGGCCAAATCGAAAATGCATGCCTTTCTGTCACTTTTGAGAGCTGATATCGCAATAAACATTCAACGAATTACCCAGGAAAAAAATCCATAATTGTCAGAAACGCAAACCATAATCACTCACAAAGTCACTTAAATCGTGAAATTTCGAGTTGAGACCTTCATCTACAGTGAAGTACATTATTAAGAAACAGATAATAAGTAAGAAATATATTCCCTGTGTTATTTTACTTATTTTATAAGGTTCCCTGTCAAAACTTCAAAAAGTTCCCAGGTTTTGCATTGGTGGAATATGATCTCTACGGGCATTAGCCATGGTAGAGTTTCATTGCATGATCTATGGAGGGAAATGTTCAGATAATAAGTTCAACAAACAACATATCGTTGTTTATTGAACTTATTTTCTGAAAATTTCCTAAAGGAACTACTCATCAAGGAGTATTTAGTATAGAAATGGCTAATATGAACTCAACCCAAATACTCAATTGTTCATGTTTGTTGTGGCTGGATCGTGATACGAATGAGATATACGAAAATCTATGAATTGATTTATTTTGTTGATATATATGTGGTTTATGGAGTCATAAGAATTAGATTATATTGGGAACTTAGGTTAAAATGTTCGCTTTGAGCGATATAGGTATATTAGCCTGTAGGGAGCCTCATGCAGATAGCAGGATGTTCATACGAGTGTCGGCTGCTTGCCTGTCTTTGGGGCTCCTTACGGGTGAGTGATATAGGTATATATTTGTTGTTATCGTCATTTTGTTGGAGCCATCATTATTCATTCTGTTCATTATGGAATTGTTGTGCATGTTTTTTTCATGTTTCCTTCACCGAGTGTGAAGTTTCGCTATCTCATATGTTATAGATAAGTGCTGGCCCACATGGTGTAATCCATTAGCACAGCGATCATCAATGATGCTGAAATGGACAAGTTCACATAATAATAATAATAATCGATGTATATGTTTGATGCGCTTGATCATGACATGATTATTACCCGAGTCATACTGCAATGCCCTAAATAATCGACTCCTTAACCACAGCATAATTATGGGTAACTTTTCAGGATTAAGTCGGAAATATGGCTTGTTGCCATTCATCGGAAAGCTCTCAGTTTTAGTCGGAAATATGGCTTTTTGCCATTCATTGGAAAGCTCTTTCTGAGAGCTTTCTGATGAATGGCAACAAGCCATATTTCAGACTAAATCCTGAAAAGTTACCCATAATTATGCTGTGGTTAAGGAGTAGATTATTTAGGGCATTACTGTTGGGCATTGATTATCCATCTCGCAGCTAATGAGATAACCAGGATTACTATCGTGACAATATCCATCGACTTCCAACCAGGTACTCGGTTAATGCGCGAGTCCCCCAAGCTCTGTTACCCCCCTACAACTGTAGTTTGAAATCACTTGTCAAAGGCAATTAATGCAGCGTTTTGACATTCAATTGTAGAATGCGGAATTCAAGCTCCATATCATCTAGATGTGGTGGTCCAGTGGTTAGCGCGTTGGACTTGTCTTCGCTGTCAACACAGCGAGGCGAGTTCGCGGCTGGCTGGTGGTCTGTTATGAGTTTCCACACAGCAGTGGCTTGGCCAACTTGAGCGATGTGCAATTGTTGGATTGTACACTGTTTGAATCTCGCGCCAAGTTGTGACCCTTGAGCAAGGTCGCTCGTACTGTGTCTGCTTTGCACCACCCATGCATTACAAGGGTACCTGATAATGAGCAGTGAAAGATCTTGTCAGTATGCTAGCCATATGGTATCCTCGCATACTCCCGGCTGTACCTCCCCCTGTCCCCGGGGAGCAGTAGATGGTTACTGAATGTTCAGGCTCATCAGGGTAATAATTGTAAAACTTTGAGCGCTTTGGGCCTCATGGGAAAGGCGCTTTACAAATGCTATACATTATTATTATTATGTCATCTGTTTTTATTCAATAATAAGGACGTTTTGACTAAACGAAAAAAATCAGATTTTTATTGAAGGCCACTTAATTTTCAAATGGCCAGATCACATAATATACAACATATTCCATATCACTTGGAAGAGGAACCAAAAATATATATATTCTGCGAGAATACGGAAGAGCTGTGGGCCGAGAAGTGTTCACTAAGTGACCGAGATTCTCAGATTCACACCAAGACATTCCACGTTATTTATCCCAGAATGCATCATAATTCACAATTAAGAGATAGAGTTATTCCCCGCCATTGAGAATAATAGACTGGGATTATAGACCAGATTGAAATTAAGCACAGAACACATGTCGGTACATGTACCTTGACAAAAACAACATGTCCACAGTTTATTGACCAGATAAGTTAATAATACAATGTTATGGAGCTCTCCCCGAGAGCTTTCCGATGAATGGCAACAAACCATATTTCCAACTAAATCCTGAAAAGTTACCCATAATTCTGCTGTGGTTAAGGGTCAATTACTTAGGGCATTACTGTGTGATATGTTGTATATAATGTAATCTGAGAAATCGAAAATTATCCTTCAAGTGTTTCCATCATAAAGAGAGATCGGAGATCCGGGGTACCCTAATCAATGTTTTGGAGATCCTGGGTACCCTAATTACCATTTCTGAGATCCTGGGTACATTAATCAACATCCTATCTATTCTAATCAATGGAAACATGTGAACTTGACCACTTCAGTGTCAGTGATATGTAAGCTGATATAGGTTATAGGCATGCTGTGTTAGCCAGCTGATAAAGTGTATAACCATTGGCACAGTGATCTCCACTTCTACGTTCTAAAAGGTGCAGCTTAGGGGTTTCGTGTATCAAATCTCCACGTACCTCACGATATTGGCGGAGATATCGAGTGTGTTCACATTCAAACAGATTGTTCATTACAACCACATGTGGGAACATTCAAACATTTATCTAATCAGATTATTCGTTACAACCTCATGTGGGGACATATTCCAGCTAATCAGATTGCTTGTTACAAATGTATGTGGGGACTTTGAAACAGTTTAGCTAATCAGATTGTTCGTTAAAAACGTATGTGGGGGACATACAAATATTTTAGCTAACCAGATTGCTCGTTACAACCTCATGTGGGGACATTCAAACATTGTACGTAGCTCATCAGATAGCTTGTTACAAACGTATGTGGCGGGACATTCAAACATATTGTAGCTAATCAGATAGCTTGTTACAAACATATGTGGCGGGACATTCATACATTGTAGCTAATCAGATAACTTGTTACAAACGTATGTGGCGGGACATTCAAACATTGTAGCTAATCAGATAGCTTATTACTACTAATTCCCTGAACCATCATAAATTACCTTACTCTGGTTAAGTGTAAGCTATGTAAACCATGGAATGCATGGATCGGTAATTCAGATGACATGGCCAATGATTGGTAATTCAGATGACACGGCCAATGATTGGTAATTCAGATGACATGACCATTGATTGGTAATTCAGATGACACGACCAATGATCGG
Organism: Siphonodentalium dalli; assembly: GCA_032622095.1. Taxonomy (NCBI): domain Eukaryota; kingdom Metazoa; phylum Mollusca; class Scaphopoda; order Gadilida; family Siphonodentaliidae; genus Siphonodentalium; species Siphonodentalium dalli. The sequence goes on along the minus strand of CP136064.1, from coordinate 287,682,468 downwards.
TAATTCAGATGACACAACCATGGATCGGTAATTCAGATGACACGACCATTGATCGGTAATTTTCATATGACACGTTTTTTCTCATCCATGGATCGGTAATTCAGATATGACACGGTTTTACGTAAACCATGGATTGGTAATTCAGATGACACGACCATGGATCGGTAATTCAGATGACACGACCATTGATTGGCAATTCATATGACATGACCATTGATCGGTAATTCAGATTACACGACCATTGATTGGTAATTCAGATTGATTGGTAATTCAGATGACACGACCATTGCTCGGTAATTCAGATGACACGACCATTGATTGGTAATTCAGATTGATTGGTAATTCAGATGACACGACCATTGATTGGTAATTCAGATAACACGACCATAATACCATTGATTGGTAATTCAGATGACACGACCCATTGATTGGTAATTCATATGAGACGACCATTGATTGGTAATTCAGATGACACGACCATTGATTGGTAATTCAGATGACACGACCATTGATTGGTTATTCAGATGACACGACCATTGATTAGTTATTCAGATGACACGACCATTGATTGGTAATTCAGATGACACGACCATTGATTGGTAATTCAGATGACACGACCATTGATTGGTAATTCAGATGACATGGCCACTGATTGGTAATTCAGATGACACGGCCATTGATTGGTAATTCAGATGACACGACCATTGATTGGTAATTCAGATGACACGACCATTGATTGGTAATTCAGATGACACGACCATTGATTAGTTATTCAGATGACACGACCATTGATTGGTAATTCAGATGACACAACCACTGATCGGTAATTCAGTTGACACGACCATTGATCGGTAATTCAGATGACACGACCATTGATCGGTAATTCAGATTGATTGGTAATTCAGATGACACGACCATTGATTTGATATGATCGCTGTATTCAGATGACATGGTTTTGATATGATCGCTGTGCTTTTGGTTTCCATTATGTGGGTATTTATAGAATCGATATATGGTTTTATTATATTTTGTTATGGAAGTTTGTTTGTCAACAACGACTTGTATTGTTGTGGAAATTTGTTACAAATTTGTTATGAAAAACATTGTAAAATGTGCAAAAATAAACAGAAGATATTTGTCACGCTAAAGGCTGTCCGTTCTTCTTCCTTGGTACGGCTTGCAGACGGTTAGTAGATCGATCCACCCAATGTGTCCAGGAGTTTTGCTGAATCCGTGACTCCTTTGCCACTGTAGGATATGTATCGTGGCACATTGTTGCAAACGGGACAGCCATTATAGTCGGCTCCCGATCCGACGCGGTGCCAAGTTTAGTTGCATCGCTGGCCATGACATTACGACAGGAACGGAGATACAAAATTCGCGCATAATGTATTTTCAAATTTGTCTGAGATTTTTTTTGCTTCTGGGATCGTTCTTGGAGACCTGATCATGACATCGATTGTTGATTGACCATAAGATAAGATAAAATACGTTTTAATGGTCTTTTAAACACATTAGTGTAGGACAACCTACATGTAAAGATTAAATATACATGGTATATAAGTGATATAACACTTAACAAATTAACAGAAATTAGTAAGATGTAGAATATCAAATTATTAATTATTTACTGGACATAGGTCACCTGCGGAAGGATGTGATGTATCATATGGTACACTGCCACTTACGCAGTCAACCAATGCCCAGCACGAGTGGCGTTTATTCAGGGCATTTAGGCAGTAACAGGTGACCAAAAACCATCTGCGATAGCATAAAAAAACAGTCTTAAGACCATTTAAGACCATTTTTAGCTCAACTTTACTTTGTAAAGTTTGACCTATTGCCATGGCTTGGTATCCGTCGTCCGTGTGCATGTGTGATTCGTCAAGAATGTCTTTAGCACGGGCTACAAGTCGTACCTTTGGTCGGATCATTATAAAATTTGTCATAGCTGTTGGGGCCATCTTGGATTTCAAAATTCAATCTATTAGCACGGGCTACAGGTCCTACTGTTCGTCTGATCATCGTGAAATTTTTCATGGATGTTAAGATTGACATGCAGATGGGAACGAGTCATTTTGGGGTCGATCGGCCATAAAACATGGCCGCCGGCAGCCATCTTGGATTTTACTCTTTGCATGACTAAATCCTTTGGCACGGGCTACAGGTCGTACGTTTGGTCGGATCATAATGAAATTGTCATGGATGTTAACAATTACATGTAGATGGGAACGAGTCATTTTGGGGTCATTCAGGCATAAAACATTGCCGCCGGCAGCCATCTTGGATTTTACTCTTTGCATGACTAAATCCTTGGCACGGGCTACAGGTCGTACCTTTGGTCAGATCATTATGAAATTTGTCATGGGCATTGACATGTAGATGGGAACGAGTCATTTGGCAAAAAAACATGGCCACCAGTGGCCATCTTTGATTTCAAAATTCAATCCATTAGCACGGGCTACAGGCCACACTCTTTGTCTGATCATCATTAGATTTGTAATTTATGTTAATATTGACATGTAGATGGGAACGAGTCATAAAACATGGCCGCCGGCAGCCATCTTGGGTTTTACTCTTTGCATGACTAAATCCTTTTTGCCTGAGCTACAGGTCGTACCTTTGGTCAGATTATCATATTTTTCATGGCTGTTAACATTGACATGTAGATGGGAATGAGTCATTTTGGGGTCATTTGACAAAAAAGCATGGCCACCAGCGGCCATCTTGGATTTCAAAATCCATCAGCATGGGCTACAGGCCGGAGTTTTCATCTGATCATCAGGAATTTTGTCAAGGATGTTAATATTGACATATAGATGGGAGCGAGTCATTTTTGGGTCAATTGGCCATAAAACATGGCCGCCAGCAACCATCTTGGATTTTGCTCTTTGCATGACTAAATCCTTTGGCATGAGCTACAGGTCGTACCTTTGGTCGGATCATTATGAAATTTCTCATGGATGTTGACATTGACATGTAGATGGGAAACGACTCATTTTGGGGTAATTCGGCAAAACAACATGGCCGCCAGTGGTCGTCTTGGGTTTTAAATTCAATTAGCACGGGCTACAGGCCGAACTGTTCGCCTGATCATCGTGAAATTTGTATGGATGTTAATATTGACATGTAGATGGGAATGAGTCATTTTGGCGACATTCGGCCATAAAAATGGCCGCTGACAGCCATCTTGGATTTTACTCAATGCATGACTAAATCCTTTAGCACTGGCTACAAGTCGTAGATTTGGCCGATCATTATGAAATTTATCATGGCTGTTAACATTGACATGTAGATGGGAACGAGTCATTTTGGGATCATTCGGTCATAAAACATCTTGGAGTTTACTCTGCATGACTAAATCTTTTGGCACACCCAACAGTCCACGTCCCTCAGCCGATCATCACCAAACTTCATATTAATCTTGATATTGATCTAGAAGATGGAAACTATCAAATGTTTTTGAATTTCTTTCGAAAACATAGCCACCAGCAACCATCTTGGATTTTACTTGATATATATCGCTTCATGTTGATAATCTGGTATTACTTAGACATTTCAACTTTTCCGCATTCCTAATCGCTCCATTGACTGTAACATATGAAATTATTCCATTTCCAAGTTGAGCTACAGTGTCAATGACACTTTCATTTTCCATTATGGTCCCCAGAATGGTACCAGGGATCGATTGTTAACTGACCATCGTACCAGGAATGCAGTTATCAAAACGAATTACGACCGACACCATGTCGGGTTCGAACCTTCGATCGTATCGAAGACGCAGCTCGGAGGTCGGCTCACTAACCAACTGAGCTATCCGCTCCTTGATTCGATGAGCTCTGTAAATCTTTATATATAAAAGTCTAGTCCATGTTTCTCTCGGCATAAAGCAGCCTGTGCAATCGGCAGGGATATATACTGCATTAAACTAGTAGCCCTGCTCAGGTGATTTACGTCCAAGGAACTGGGACAATTAATGGAGTTAAAACATTCCATGAGGTACTCAAATTCACACAACGAATATAACTGCTTAAATTACCACCAGTATTTTCAGAAAATGAAAATCCAAATTAGCTACATAACATCATTGTTTATGTAGACACCTAACAAAAAGTAAGTTCCCCGTGATAGTTTCGATGATATATTTAGGTGTGGCTATTAGAATGTGATGAAGAAATAGATAAAGAAAAAGATAAAGAGGTGGAAAAATAGATAAATAAATGCAGAAATAGATCAAATGTTATGTTATATTAATTATTGATCAAACCTAAAAATAGCGTGTCTGTCATTTGCAGAATGAGGTCCCCAGAGGGTGAATTTAGTGACGCTATCCCCGCAAAGCGGGCTAGCATCACTATAAATTCACCCTCTGGGGACCTCATTCTGCTTAGGCCATGCACCAACTGCTGTGGTAGACCTAGTATAGGATCAGAATGAAGTTCCCAGTTGAAGTTGGTGATGTTCAGCCATTGGGCACCTCGATTCTGTATTTTATCTTCTGCAAATTACAGGGGGGGGGCGGAAAAAACTGCGGGACACAACGCACCGGGGGTGGGGTGGGGGGTACCTAGGCGTCAAAAATTTGCATGTATAATTTGTTTCCAAATATGTATTTTTAGACTCACAACTTCAATTTTCTCTCATTTTATAGAATATGGATTAACCTTGATATCCAAATCATATATACATGAGTAGGACAATCCACCTAAAACAATTTTGGATAACCACTGTCTTGGTTTACATGTGATATTGACCCCATTAACCCTCTTAATAATGCCGACTATGTCAGTGTCTACCAGTCGAATGCAGAATTCTACCCTGCGATCGCTTATCTGGCAAATGTTTACTGCAGAACTATCCCATGTATTAAACAATTTCTCCTCCAATGGTATCAGAAAACAGTTATATGCTGGTATCTCACTCATCTCATTTTACATCTTTGCAAAGTCGAGGTAATGACTAGTTGTCATTTTTTAAAGTGCATACAAAGCGTTGCGATCACCAATATACATGTTTGTACATGTCATGACATCACGAGGTACAAATCTGCGTTCTACTGGTAGACAATGACCATTTTAGTCATAATAATCTAAACTAAGTTACCGAGCACCTTCTCGTGAATTGTATGCTCCGGTGTTTTTTTCGGTTTCCGGTCAAACCGAGTTGTTGTCCGGCTGGGGTAGATTTGATTTTTCTGGGGGGGGGGGGGGGGCAATGGTCAGTGGAAAAAAACTGCAGTTTTTGCTGTTTTTTTGGGGGGGGGGGGGGGTCCCCAAACCGAAGAAAACAGTTTTTTCCACCCTGTGTCTGCAGTTTTTTTTTTCCGGCCCCCTGCAAATTAGAGGATATAGAAACTTCCGAGAAGGGGAAAAGTAACTAAAACCAATGTTAATTTGATACAATAGATACTTCCCAGAAGATGAGGCCTAAGCAGAATGAGGTCTCCAGATGGTGAATTTGGTGAAGCTAGCCCGATGTGCGGGATAGCATCACTAAATTCACCCTCTGGGGACCTCATTCTGCAAATGACAGACACGCTATTTGCAGGCTTGTTATTGATAGCTCTTCAATGATATTTCGCGTATTAAAACAATTATTTTGTAAACAAAATTGTTACAGTAATTTGTCAACAAACATCGCTAATCGCGTAGTAAGTTAAAATATTTTAGTCTAAATATAATTTTCAGCATATTTTTAAATGCTTCGACCTTTTCCCTGCCGACTTAAAATTCACCTGATTTAATAACAATGTATAAGTTAAAAAAAAATATGTATATAGGCTATAGCGGAATTTCGTCGTGTATTTGTCGACCTACATAAAATTATAAGGTTCAACTGAGCCATGTCCGTTTTACGTATTTCCGCAATGTCGTTCTTGCGGTCATTATAGTGTATTTGGTCCAGCTGAATCGGAAACGGACATAGCAGCTGTACTTTCCTGTTAAACAGGTGTTAATATCATCCTGGTGTTAAGATGTATATATAAAGAATACCCAATCGACCTCTATCACAAGTCACGAGTATACCGTCACCATGGCGTTACCAAGGATACTCTTAATCCGTAAGTACTCCACTATAACCATTTATTAATGTCGATCATACACACACCATAGGAATCACTGAACTAAATGGTTTCCCATAGGCGACAATGTTAACGTTTCGTTCAAATTCACTGAATTGAAGCCTGCAGGCCATACCAGTGATGTTTACCCAGCTAGATTGACACCAGTTGATCACTGAAATGCAAGAAAAATCATAGGTCATGTGTTTACTTTTTAAAATAAATCCCCAAGTCTACGACAGGGCTATCTCACAGCCAAATTTGATCTGGAAAAACCCAGAACTACAGCAGCTAGTTAAATAAATTTCTCGCTCACAAAAATCCATTCCCCCATTCATTCACCAGTTTAAATTATTTAGATATTATGTACAAATCAAATAAACGCGATGTCATACTTTAATAACGTGTCGCATGTATCAGGTGAAGGTCATTCTTCAGTTACCTTCACCTTTAGCATTCCACGGTGTACTCGCTCCCCGACTCTAGAACACATTTAGCTCCCTGATTCCTATAGTCTATGTAAAAATAAATCCCCGGAGACATGTCCACAAGAAACCCAAGCTCAATGCAGGGTTTACCTCCCTTGATGACTCGATGTAGACCGCTACCATAAGCGACATTTTAGCCACATGGTGTGGACTTCCGCGATATTAATATGTTATACTATAAGCAAACATTGCCATATGATGCCCCGATCACGCACATACAACATCTATTAAAGTTTGGTTAATTTCGTTCATTGATTTTGGAAAGTCCAACTTGAATCAAAGAACTATTTCGCGCAATGTAGTGCTTTGGTTCTTCGTTTATTTAATCCAACACATAAATGTCTACATAAATATGGACAACAACACGCATTAGAAACATCTGACAAACAGCTGAGTTATGATTGGCTGCCAACTTTCTGAGTAATATTAGAAAATCGTCCACAAGTCCTAACACTCTAAATCCCCTTTCTGTCAATAAGTTTTAGTGAGAGAATTTGAATTTGGGGGGGGGGGGGTCGCCATTTTTGTTTTAAAAATCCGCACTAAATATAGAAAACCACAGACTGGTACCCAGTTTGTGACCGAGTAAGAATGGAACTATGACTGGTACGCTCTGGTAGAGTTTGCAATAAACCCAGACGAACGTAAGAACCCCGGAAATCAGTACCGGGAACCTAATTCATCGTTTTCTTCTCCTTTATAAATTATTCAACCAAAAAAGAGCTAAATTTATATATCAATTTTGTCTGGCTCACTGTTCATCCCGTTCTCATATAGATGTTCAAGTGACTAATTCGGTCACCATTTTCGAGGTTGCCTGTGAAATTTGAACGACAAAATCTCTTTAAAGGTACTCAATCCGATCAGAGGGTCCCCAAATCATCAAGATACAACAACAACAACAAAATTTCTTCAAAATACGCTTTAGTTATCAGAATCGATTAATTGCAACAAACTAATGCTAACCACTGTCAACTATGGTATCAAATTTCCCAAAACATGTTATTTATCAGCATTTTATAACGTTTTTGTTTAACGAAATATGGTCGAATTATTACCTTTTTTTTTAGAGTTATCGTTCTTCATCCGTAATTTTGACCGAGACCATCCATTTGACGGCGTGTTTCTGGGCCACAAACAATTGAAATAACAAACTTCAAAAATCGATATCTGATCACTGTGAGCTTTGATGGGTAGGTTCCTCGACTCGATTCAAATATTCTTTACCCCCGAAGCCAAAGAAAGAGTAATTTAGGGGTGTTTAATCGGATTGAGTACCTTTAAACATAAATCTGTTGGATATCCAGTGTCTGCAGTGTCCAAGATGAGTTGTTGCCGCATGTTGCGATAAGTCATAAGTCTAATAGCTTGTTTATATCTTTGAAAAAGATAGAAAAGGTGCGATATTTGGCCCCATTTTCGGCCAAACGATGACGCAGATTCCCGCCCTGACAATTTTCAGGCCATGCGTACGGGTGTAGATATCAAACAATGTGTGATCCTCCGCAGGATAGGGTATCATATAATATGTGATCCTCGTCTCAGGAGTCACTCGTGGCTCAATGAAGGCAGGATCATATATCAAAATGAGAGGATATGGTGATCCCATGAAAAGGGGTTCACCATATCCTCTCATTTTGATATGTGATCCTAAAATAAGAAAATATTTTTATTAACTAAATAACGGAGATATTTGAAGAAGTGTTTTTGACGAAATAACGGAAATATTTGAAGAAGTGTTTTAGTATTTTCCTCAGGGGTCTGTGATTGTTACTTGACAATATACACGAACTACTACCCACCATCTACCATTCAGCCTTATGACAGACAAATGATTCATTAGTCTTAATCCTCATTACTGTTTTATTGCATTTGATGTCCCATTGATTGTTAGTGCACTGTCTATCTACTGTCATAGGTGCCTTTTGTCACACATTAATCTTCTGAATTGGGTGCCTTTTGTCACACATTAATCTTCTGAATTGGGTGCCCTTTGTCACACATTAATCTTATGAATTGGGTGCCTTTTGTCACACATTAATCTTCTGTGTTGGGTGCCTTTTGTCACACATTAATCTTATGAATTGGGTGCCTTTTGTCACACATTAATATTCTGAATTGGGTGCCTTTTGTCACACATTAATCTTATGAATTGGGTGCCTTTTGTCACACATTAATCTTCTGTGTTGGGTGCCTTTTGTCACACATTAATCTTATGAATTGGGTGCCTTTTGTCACACATTAATCTTCTGTGTTGGGTGCCTTTTGTCACACATTAATCTTCTGTGTTGGGTGCCTTTTGTCACACATTAATCTTATGAATTGGGTGCCTTTTGTCACACATTAATATTCTGAATTGGGTGCCTTTTGTCACACATTAATCTTATGCATTGGGTGCCTTTTGTCACACATTAATCTTCTGTGTTGGGTGCCTTTTGTCACACATTAATCTTATGAATTGGGTGCCTTTTGTCACACATTAATCTTATGAATTGGGTGCCTTTTGTCACACATTAATATTCTGAATTGGGTGCCTTTTGTCACACATTAATCTTATGAATTGGGTGCCTTTTGTCACACATTAATCTTCTGTGTTGGGTGCCTTTTGTCACACATTAATCTTCCTAATCAATTACCAGATCATACTATAAATGTAATTCTCGTGTCGCCTCCTTTACAAAATTAATTTGGGTGTTTGAATTAGATTTCCGATTTTGGTGTAAAAAAAAAACTATGGCCAAACGTTTGGCAAATTGAATTTTGTTTTTGTTTTTGGTGCTATTTTCGAAAATAATTTGGTCATTGGCCAATCAATAGCAGCGTGAACCCTGTTCATATCTTGATGTGTGAAGCACGTCTTTGTGTTATCTTTCGTATGGTTCCCCGGTAGATTAGTTGATGTGACGCATTAACCCAACACAATCCTTCCGGCGATGTCGAAGCTGTTTCTAATTCCGATAAGAGCTGATTAATTTTTTGACCCACTCAACGAGAATATAACGTGATGTGTGTATCTCGGCAGGGTTGTCTGTTGCTTTCCTACATTAAGTGGTTTCTACGTGCAGTGGTTTGATTTCCCGGCGAATTATCCCTATGTGCGGTCTTTCCTCCACCTGTAAAATCTCAATATGCCAACAATCATCTTATGTATTTTCAGTTACTCTATTCGTGGCTACATCAGCCCACCTTCACTGTCCAGTTGATGAAGGCACGCTTCCGGTCCTGTTGGACGGCAGTTGTCGACTTTACATCGGATGTCATGGGGGCAACGGAAAGCTAACACGATGTCCCGAGGACGAAATATACAGCTATTCGGACAGGAAGTGCGTAAACGAGAAGGAACAGACATGCGCACAACAGTTCTCGGGATTTGACCGCGCACACTCCAGAGATAAGAGAGGGGGACCACCCGAACCCTCTGGCATCCGGCATGAGAGGGGCAAGATGAGCCACCACAGTAGCCATGACTTCGAGAAGGAGTTTTTTGGAGGCAGTCATCACAATAACAATCACAATGACCATGACGACTATATCAGACAGATTATTGCTCTCATGTTCGGATGAAACCCTTCGCATCACGGTCTATAATCCGAATTACCCGACATCATCACTGTTTTGTGGTTCACAAGCAATCTATCATGCGGTCCCGTGTAGCATTCCTTCTAACAGACTCAACATATCATGATGACAGATTGACTATATCAAACGTATTGCCCCACGCTCTCATGTTCGGATAATCGAAGTCCATCCCAACACGGACCTAGACCGCACACATACCCGGAGCACCGACCGCACACGGACCCGGAACACGAACCCGAAACACGGAACTGGAACACCGACCGGTATACACCGACCTCATCACGGACTAGGAACACCGACACGGACCCGTAACACCGACCGCACACGGACCCGGAACACCGACCACATCACGGACTCGGAACACAGACCTCACCACGAACCCGGAACACCAACCGCGTTCTTCGGATGAAACCCATCGCATAAAGGACATGGACGACGGACATCCGGGTGCTCAAACCAGGGTTGTATCGCTTCTGTGTCTCACCATAATTATATTAGTTTAACCCTTTCATGACGGGAGTTGCGCTGAAGTAGCATCAAAGATACTGTGCCAGTGCATTCTCTTATATATGCATTTATATATAAGAAGCACTGGCTTACAATGTCAATGTAAATGTTGATAGGTCTATGCATTCTCTTATATTATATGCGAGGCGGTCTATGGACGACTCGTTTCTCATCGCAATAAATATAGCTATTCTACCTCGTTACTATAGTTTATTTTATATTTGGATGAGACACACCACACCACGCACCCTGACCCCGGACACTAGTCGTCTCCCAACACTCTAAAAAGAAGAGGTGCAATATTTGCATATCTTGCCTCAAACTCCATACAGCACCCTCTACGTTATCACTGCGATATAGCACTGCCACAAGCATGGTACTTTGCAGACGATAAATCTATTTTTACATATCGTCGCGGAACAATATTTAGTCACCTATTATCTTGTTTTGACCACCAATTTTTTTTGCAATAATGGTAATTCTTTCGGTATTGATAAGAACAATATGAACTGAGCCAGACATAGACAATTTTAATCCTAAAACATAAGAACTAAAAACACATAAGAAATCCTTACCAATTAATGTCCTTATGGCAGTGGTATCTCAGCGGAGCGATGGGAGATAATCTGCCTGGAGTTTGATCTTGCCTCTCCGTTGGAGGGTTAGCACCCGAAGAACAATTTGCAACTCAATGGGTGATAAAGTGCCTCTCAATGGGTGATAAAGTGCCTCCCGGAACTGCAAAATTATCACGCTTCGGGGATATATGCACATTAGCACTTTCGATCGGCAATCACTGCCTCACAATGCATGTGGTGATAATTTGCCCTTTCGGCGAGTGTTGAAATTGTGAACCTCCAAATTATCTTGGAACCCCAATTAATGTCTATTCAAAGTTAAAATTGACAAAACACCATGCACGCCCATGCATTATCGTTCCTTCCCGCACCCGTACGCACTCGTAATTTTCAAATCACGGGTGCTAAAATTCGCACCCGTCCCTTTTCTCAAAATACTAATGGAGACTGTAATTGTTGGTTCAATAGTGAACTATTTTAAGGTTTATTTAGATCCTTTACCATCTCAGTTCAACTATGGCATATCAAAGTGTAACTATAGACATATAGGTCTATTCCACAATGACTTTTTGTTTCAGAAAAACCCAACTTACAATTATAGTATGGGTGCAATATTACACCCGTCTTCTGAATTACGAGAGCAAATAAATGCTCCCGCCGTGTTTTCCTCGTGGGAAGGACTGCATTATGGCGATCATACCACGGATCCGGACTATAACCGCATACTAATGCTGAATAGGTCACTCTCACCGCTTTTCAGTGATAAAGTTACCCAGGTTCCTGAAATTGTGATAACGTTACCCAGGTTGTAGAGAATTGTGATAAAGTTACCCAGGTTGGAGAGAATTGTGATAAAGTTACCCAGGTTGTAGAGAATTGTGATAAAGTTACCCAGGTTGGAGAGAATTGTGATAACGTTACCCAGGTTGTAGAGAATTGTGATAAAGTTACCCAGGTTGGAGAGAATTGTGATAAAGTTACCCAGGTTGTAGAGAATTGTGATAAAGTTACCCAGGTTGGAGAGAATTGTGATAACGTTACCCAGGTTGTAGAGAATTGTGATAACGTTACCCAGGTTGTAGAGAATTGTGATAAAGTTACCCAGGTTAAGAAAATCTCACAATCAAAACTTGATTTAAAAGTGACTGAGGGAAATACTGGTCAGTTTTGGCAAGTAAAAGCCCACATTAAGCACACATTAAGACATATTAGTACTCTAGCTCGTCATTTTGATCGAAAAAATTGAATAATTTGTTGCTAAACATGAAATATTCTTAACCTGGGTAACTTTATCACAATCCTCTCCAACCTGGGTAATTTTATCACAATTTCAGTAACCTGGGTAACTTAACACAGAAAACCGATGAGAGTGACCTATTCAGCCCTATACTAACTGGACTGCTGTTCCGGCGAAATACTATACGGACAGTATATGACGCGGTTTCTCTTTCTAGAGTATGAGCTACATATATATAGACCCCCTCCCACTATGCGGATTTTTGGTGGTTAAGGTATCTTTGTAGAACTATACGAGTCTGACCTGGTAAATTCGCAATTACTCAGGACGTTTATGTGGTATTCAATCGATCGATATGTCATTCTATTGATAATTGAGTGCTCCTTATTTATAGTTAAGAATAAATTTCATATATTCAAAATGGCCGCCAAAATATGACGCTTTTTCACTAGTATATCAAGTTCTAGATCAGTTTCTGCTGTTTGGAACTGGTTGAGAATTGTGACTTTATTTTGTAATTTTTATATTAACTGCTCATTGGGGCAATGAAATAAGAAATTATTGGAGTCCTAGCCCCTTCGGACATAACAAATGTAGATGTATATAGGTATACAAGTAGTGGATGTAATGTCATGTGTGATGTGGTTATGTATACAGGGAGTGACTGTATGGTTGTATGGTTATCTGTTGATGTACCTGTATACGCGTGTGGCTGTATGGGCATTGATGTGGTGTATGGATATAACGAGAGTAGCTATACATTATCATCTCTGTGTTGTTTATATATGTGGAGTGACTGTATCGTCATGTGTGGGTGTACTTTGGGTGGCTGTATTGTCGCAGGTGGGTGTACATGTATATATATTTTGCCTGTACGGTCATAGGTTGGATATATGGATTAATAGGGGATAGTTGAATGGCTATGTGTAATGTGTATAGGTGTACATGAAATGACATGTGCAATACGGCCATGATTTAAGTCTATATATATGCATACCTGGGGTATAGCTGGTTGGTGTTTGGGGAGCGTGTGGGTATATAGGGAGTGCCCGTATGGTCATGGGTGGGATGTATATTTATATATGTCGAGGCTGTATATTGTCATTGGATGTATTGGTATACAGGGAGTAGATGTATGGTCAGGAATTGTCATCTTTGGTGTGTATATGCAAGTCTGGAAAGTATGATTGACCGTGTGTGCGGGGTATTGGTATGTACATCGGGAAGGGCTGTATGGTCATTGGTGATGTGTGTATGTACACCTGGAGTGATTCTATGGCCATGGTGGGGTGTATATGTATATCGAGTGGATATGTGGAATAGCGAATATGTATACAGGGAGCGACTGTATGGCCAACGGTGATATGTAGGAGTATAACTGGTATGCATGTATGGTGACTTATGGCTGTATGGTCATGTGTGATATGTATGGCTTTATGACCATTGAGGTGAATAAAGTGAAAACGCCCCAAACACCCGAGTGGCAAACAAGCAGAAAAATGTGTGAAATACATCAATCTATCAGAAAAACATAGTCTGCACAAAATCCGCATAGGACGGGGGGGGGGGGGGGTGACATATGATAGCCCACTTAATTTTCGAGTCACCCATTATTTTAATATAGTGCCTTGATATACGGTTTGAATACAATCTATACCATAAAATATAAAGATTAAAATACTATAATTCATCACCATTTGGAACGTCTGTGTCTCAGAAGGTACCCATAGAGTAATAGAAATTTGCTGAAATGGCCGGATTTAGTGTACAGTACCACTTTAAAACCCTTTACTAAATACTAATTGATTAGCAGTTCCATTGGGGAATGTTCAGTCAATAAGTAGGCGGTTTTGTTCAACTTACTATCTTCAAATTTCCCTAAATTCCTCACATATCCATGGATAGAATCCTTCTGTATTTGTGATATCTCTTTCTCGGAGTGTTGTCTGCATGAACGCCCCGCCCCCTCCAATGAATAATAAACCATTCAAATGTACTCTTTAGTGTTGGTATGTGAGGAGTGTGGTAGTGAGAAGAAAGGAGATTGGGGTAGTTGAATATGTTGTGTAATTCATCCATATACTATAGTGCCCTAATAAACTGTGAAGTATTTAATCACTATAGTCGTTGTAATTCTAACAGTATGCCCAAGACAAACTTGATAGTAGTCGAGCATAGCACATATACCATATGCTACTACATTCCCTTTCTGGTCGCTTAGGTTCATATTGCATGGGTTTTGTTTGAGGTAATAGCGGGGAGGGATAATTTATAACTGCATGGATGGAAGAATCAATTAAGTTAATACAGGGTTAATGTCTAATCAGGAAGTGGTCCATCTTTATTCACGTGCATTCCTTTATACATGCACAAACTGTACTGTAAAACCGACTTGTGTTTACCTGATATATGAGCTAACACAAACTTCCTTGTAATATTTTCCATTGAAGTTGACAACTATTTATTTACTATACCATATAATTTATGACTACTCAATTTCATTACAGCCATACATATAAATAGCCAAACGCACTCGATTAGATAGCGAAATATATACTTAATCGGGGTTCACGATTAGATAACGATTGATATCTAATCTCAGTAACACGAGCCACGCGAGGTTAGGATTGAGGCTAGGATTATTTACGAAATAAGGGAGATATTCGAATAGCACCATGCCGTAAGTAACCAATCAAAATCAAATGCTATTACACCATAAATACATGTAATGAGGAGGTTTAACTTTTATGATTTGAACATCGAAACTTCAAGGCTATATATTATACGAGTGGTTGTCGCACCACAGGCACACCGTTCTTACCACTGATCTGTTGTTCGCAAGAAATCTACCATGCGGCCCGGTGCAACATTCCTTCCAATAGACTCAATATCATGATGACAGAATGACTATATCAAACTTTAAATTTGTTTAAAACGTGCATAAACAATTGTCTGGCGGGATCAACTTGAACATGAGCTGTGGAAATTCACAATGAACATTCAGAATTTAGTAATCGTTGAAACCTCGAATTTATAACGGAAATTTACAAGGAAAATGTGTATCGATTGTGCCCTAATTTTGAACATCAAACACAACTCAACCATTTAATAGTTGTTCATAAAATGCACATAATCACTTTAACCCTTTACCCAACAAACCGGCCAAATAAAGCTTCAACAGCCTAAAATATCTTCGGTCTGTCTCAATAGAACCATACAATTATGGATATCATTGGAACCGGCTCCTTGACCACATTGTGATAGTTACAGTTATACCCTGTGCCAATGCATTCTCTTATATATGCGAGTCGACCATAGGTCGCCTCGAATATATAAGAGAATGCATTGGCCTAAAAAAAATCTTTTTTTAACACTTTTTACCATTTTTTCTTACAATCTTTAACAATTTTATAATTTTTAATGTGTTAAGCCAATGCATTCTCTTATATATGCGAGGCGACCTATGGTCGCCTCGCATATATAAGAGAATGCATTGGCCTAAAGTACAATAACCATTGCAACAAATATATGTATAGCTCACGCACCATGGTATACATTATGGGTACAGTACCCTTGTAAAATGTCCAAATGACCTGGGTAAATTCTGGTATATTTGGGTACAAGTACGAGGGTTTACGTTGGTAGATACCAAGGTATACTTGGGTACGGGTGTACCATGGTATACATGGATACAATACCCTTGTAAAATGCCCAAATGACGTGGTACATTATAATAAATTATAACAAAATTTGGGATATTACATTAGTGACGTACGTATATAGCTTTCTGGCCCTATGGGCAGCCAAATTAACATAAACTCATATATTTGAAGACAATCTGAAATTATTTTAAAATATCTTTCAATATTTAGAGATATCTGCAATTATTTGAAGATATCTTCAAATAGTTAGAGATATCTGCAAATATTTTAACCATATCCTCAAACCAATTATAGATGATATCTGCAAATGATTTGGAGATATCTCTAAATCAGTACATATAACCCCATATAAATGTTTGAATTGAACATGTTGAAGATATCTAAATGATTTGAAGATATCTCTAGATGAATTGAAAATATTTCTAATTCTTTTACGGATGTGTGCGATTTTATTATATTAACATATCTTCAATCACTTGAAGATATCTTCAAATATGCACTTATCCTCAAATAAAGTTTATAATTGACGATATTTTCAATTCGATTTGAAGATATCTCCAAATAGTTGAAGAGATATCTTCAAGTATTTGAGTTTATGTTAATTTGGCAGCATTTGGCTGCCCATATGGCCGTGCTATAGCTGTTATATTTGTGAGTGTTTTTTTCCAATTTTCAGGCTTCGTATCCTGTGTTGTTGGTGGATGTTCAAAAGAAGAACCAAACTACCCAAACTTGATTAGAATGTGGTTATAGGGTCTATGCTAGCATTGCTAATGCTATAGGGACATACCCAGCTTGATTATGATGTGGTTACAGGGTCTATGCTGATGCTATAGGGACATACCCAGCTTGATTAGGATGTGGTTACAGGGTCTATGCTGATGCTATAGGGACATACCCAGCTTGAACAAATGCTGAAGTGGAAAGATGTTCTATACTTCATCCTGGCTGAAGCTGCAGCGTAATAACTGTTGATGTCACTCTATATGTGACCCGCCATATCAAATCCAGTCGTAAGTCGGGATTTTTTTTACCCTGTGCCAATGCATTCTCTTATATATGCGAGTCGACCATAGGTCGCCTCGCATATATAAGAGAATGCATTGGCCTAACAATTTTTTACAATTTTAATAATTTTTTACAATTTTAATAATTTTTTCTTGTATTCTTTAACAATTTTATAATTTCACCCATACAGAGCCCCAGACAAACATGAGCAGACGACACTCTTCTATATGCTTCTATATATGTGTGGGGCTCCCTGCAGGGTAATGGATGTTTTTTATTTTATGTCCTAAAAATTGTAAGAAACATTTATTTTTTTTAAATGATAAAAAATTGTTAGGCCAATGCATTCTCATATATATGCGAGGCGACCTATGGTCGACTCGCATATATAAGAGAATGCATTGGCACAGGGTAAAAAAATCCCGACTTACGACTGGATTTGATATGGCGGGTCACATAGTGTCTAAAATACACTGTAAAAATCATCCCGTAGTCTTGATGATTTCACGCCGATGTATCACTTTGCAGATGAAGCGTGTTATTGTGTTATTGTGTTATTGCGTGTTACTAGATTCCAAGTAGGCCTAATAAGTTTCGTGAAAATTACCATGGAAACACGAATTCATTATAGTGCCATGCATACTTGTCTTATTTGGACATTCTCACAATTTCAGACTGCATACATAACTTGTTTTCTGTTTGAGGTAGCAATACACGATTTCATGGCTTGTAGGAAATACATATAGTCACGTGACATGCGCTTAGTGTGTCACAGAGTCAGCAATCTGCAACTGATGATGATTCTACCAAACATTTTGGCATCTATTCAACTCATTGGGAGTCAATTTCCAGACATTTTCTAAATTCTAATTTTGCCATAAATGTACGTTCTAAAACTCTTTTCAACATTCCATTAAACCGCCCCAGGAATTGCTGGCCATGTACCCTTTGTATACAGCTGTAGAGTATTCTTGGGACCCGAATGGTTTGACTGAGCTGAAACTAATATATGCAACAAAACAATTTAATCGTCGTTCCATAATATGATGAGGTATCTGTATAAGATGGCGTGTGTAACCTGAGATTCGGCGTCGATCGAGGTATATTATATAAGGAACATCATTCCATTCAGTCGGTTTCTCATCGTCCGAGATACCCTCCGTTAAACTGTCCGTTGATCTGCAATGAAAAAATATCATTATGATAACATATGAAAGGAGTACGTGGATTCAACCTTTAATTGAGAATATAATGTATGCCTACACTGCCAAAACAGATTTTCTTAGTAAGAACATATTTTATATTTTTGAGATTTTATGTTCTTATTTTAAGAAATAACTTTCTTATTCGACAAACAGTCTAGAAACCGCATTCAAATGATTACCTATATAGTGCTTATGTATAGATTCGATTCAGTTTGATCGCTTTTCACATAACCACATGCGAATTTCTATAGATTTCATGCACCAAACATGTTTGTATATGTACACATGGGGTCTTTAGAATTATGGCTATATTTCTCGAAAATTAGTTTCTGGGTCGTGCATGCACGATGCACGTCCAGCAAGACCATTCGAGATAACTTTACACATGTGTGTAGTCAGCATTTGAGCGCGGCAACTACCTATATATACGTCTCATTCTGACTGTACGCACCACGATTATTTGTTACAAGCTTCATAAATATTCATATACTGGAGGAAATAAAGATATAATAATAACGACCACGTTCGAGCTACACCTATACTGTGCAAACACACACAAATATATAATATATATCAAATACCGAGATCGACTCCAAATAATTATATTTATGGGACAACCACAATCACGTTGGTCCCGAAAAACACTCCCATTTACCCACCTCCACCCCTGTCCCCCACCCCCGCCAGAAAGTAGATCATGTAGTTACCGATTATCCAAAGACAGACAGAAAATAAAACTTAATGACTCTCAGTCCGGTTAAGGACTATAAATACTAATTTTGGGGGAAACGCTGGATAAACATGAATGAATAGAAATATTGATATAACCATTACTGATATGGGGGGAAACTGGATAAACACGAATGAATAGAAATATTGATATAACCATTACTGCTATGTGCCTGTTGGCTAAATAAAATCAATTTTTATAATTTTTCTCAAGAAAACTGAGATATATGTCTAAATCAGCAGTTTCAATTTCAAGTTCCCTTTCTCTGGGATAAACAAGAGCTCGTGTGAGAATATTTTACATTGCCAGAATTTGTTTGCTTTGTTTTTACAGCGGGAATTGTTGTCAATATTACCAGTTAATCTTCAGTTATGAGCTAAGTATAGTAATTGAGTTTATTGTCAACCTCCTCAATTTAGGAGAGTATATATACAAATGACAAATATATACATATTATATAAATATGTATGCAAATGTTATAATAATCACAACATTAATCGTACAGTGTTTACGCCATGTCACACGCGTGCGGCCAGGTTCTGACATTTTCAAGTTTTAAGTGTTAGTAAGGTCGGTGATAATCTAGAGAATTTAGAAATGGGAAGGCATACATAGAGGTGTCCGAATGTCAGTTGCCCTTTTAAAACCTGATTAGCAATATCACATGCGTGTGATCGAGTAAAATATTTACTGGACATCAAAGTTGAGTATAAGAAATTGAGAATGTGTGTCTTCATATTACCTTCTCGGGCGAAATTAGACAAGGGTTTCAGATATCGAATTCAGAAAGTAGCATATATCATATGAAAATGGCCTATTTAAGAAACTGGAAATAAATTAGCAATATCACATGCGTGTGATCGAGCAAAATAAAACTTCCAAATAAAATATTTACTGGACCTCAAAGTTGAGTATAAGAAATTGAGAATGTGTGTCGTCATATTACCTTATCGAGTGAAATTATCAGCTGGAATTGTTGTTAATACTACCAGTCAATCTTCAGTTATGAGCTAAGTATAGTAAAATGAAAGGTGTTACTGTTAACCCTTTACCCAACAAAACGGCCAAAACCGGCCAAATAAAGCTTCAACAGCCTAAAATATCTTCGGTCTGTCTCAATAGAACCATGCAAATATGGATATCATTGGAACCGGCTCCTTGACCACATTGTGATAGTTACAGTTATGCCCTGTGCCAATGCATTCTCTTATATATGCGAGTCGACCATAGGTCGCCTCGCATATATAAGAGAATGCATTGGCCTTACATTCTTTAACAATTTTATAATTTTTAATGTGTTAAGCCAATGCATTCTCTTATATATGCGAGGCGACCTATGGTCGACTCGCATATATAAGAGAATGCATTGGCACAGGGCCGTTCTGTTGGGTAAAGGGTTAATTTCTTTAAAGGCACAACGACCTGTTAAAACAGCCATGAACAGAAAGAATAATAAAATAGTATGTTATTGTCAAGTTTGTATGCTTTGTTATGTAAACAAAAGCCAGGTTCTGTAACATTTGTGGCTTTTGTTAACATAACAATAACATACTATTTACGCGATATTTATGGTTGGTATAAGAACAAGGTATGTCTATATTTTAATAATCTTTCTGTTTATGACGTTTTTAACGGAAGTGACTATTTTAATAGCAATACCCATCGCGAAGGTCAACCGTGCCTTTAAGACTTTCATGACGGGAGCTGCGCTGGTGCAGCATTAAATAGTTCGTGTTCACTTATATGCGAGTATATCGGGAGCCTCGCATATACAAGAGAATGCAGTGGTTTATAAGGGTCAAGTTAAATAAAAAAAATTGTTTTAATAATTTATATTCAGATGTCAAGTTAAATATTATTAGGCCAATGCATTCTCTTATATATGCGAGGCTCCCATTTCAGTAAACTCGAGTCATAGACGGGTTAAAGATGCATAAACCAATTAAACGCCCCTAAATTAATATTTCTTTGGCTTCGGAGATAAAAAATATTTTATTCGAATCAAATGAACTCACCCACAAAAGCTCAGGGTTATTATATATCGATTTTTGAAATCTATTATTTTTCACCACCTAGAATATTTGGCGGCCTGGCAAATAGTCTACGAATGCCGACCGACAACCATATTGCGTTGAACAAAATGTTGATATATAAAACTTTTTGGGCAATTTTATACTATAGTTGACAGTGGTTAGCATTATTGTTTGGCAATTAATCGATTATGATAACTGATAAATGGCATTTCAAGAAATGTTGTTGTTGTTGTTGTTGTCGTTGTTGTTGGAATCTGATGATATGAGGAGCATCGAATCAGATTGTGTGCCTTTAAGAAGTCACTTATGCAGTAAATAATCTTGTGTTGCCAGTTTTCAATGAATGGTATTATACTTCATGCTCTATGATGTCAGTATTATAGTCCTTTCTACACTAAATACTCACTGGCGCGTAGTTCCTTCGGGAAATGTTCAGATAATATGTTCAATATCGTTTGTTGAACTTATTATCTGAACATTTCGCCCTTATGATAAATGAATTCATATAATTTTATAACTGAATGGAAGAATCAATTTAAAGTGATGTGAAACACTACGGATAGGTGATCAAATAGAAATGGATAATAATCTTGATCAAAGTTGTTATTTTGACAAATATGATATCCAAATTGGCAACGCACATCGTCATTCTTATATACTAATTAATTGCAGTGATTCTCGAAGGTGAAATCGTTTTCGTTAGTTTGTCGCAGAAAGTTACGTCCCGAATGGAGAAGTAAATATTTACAATTGAGGGTAGTTCAGACGATGATTTCTATGGAGAGGTACGGTCGATTTGCTTCAAATTTTCGGCGATGTTACGAAAATGCTACATTCATCCAGTTGACATAGCGCCTGAATGCCAACTTATCAGTTTCACATACCCGAACAAGTCCATAATATGTATCTAATATAGAAAGGGTTAACTTGATTGCAGTGATACTCACTATAAAATTAGCCAATGAACCCAGGGAAGAATCCGTTGTAAGACGGAGGCAACACAACACCTCGAGTGGTCGTCGTTTCTGGTGTCTCTGTCGTCGTCATCGTCGTCGTTGTGACGTCATCTCCGGCCAAAGAGGTCATATCACCATCATCGGTACGGGAAGCTACATTATTTAACAGGAATGCCGGACTTCCACCATCACCAGATATCCTCGGAATGACATAAATAAATGTACTTACTTGTCCATTGAGAAGTCCGGGAATCGCTGGGTTTGTTGCAAATCCGCCGCCGAAACTTTGGTCCGGAATTTGAAACGGTCCAAGTAATCCCGGTATTTGGGGAGGGAATTGTCCAGCGCCTTGCTGCCCAAATCCAAATTGTCCTTGTCCTAATATTCCTGGCTGTAGTGGGTTAACATTCTGATTATTAAACGGGAGTGGTAACAATATTGGGAATGGCACGGGAAACATCGGCTGCGCATGCGCATTATGGTTATGTGGCTTGTTGTTTTGTGGCTTCTTTTGTGGCTTGTTGTTTGTCGTCTGCGAATGACTGCCTCCGCTAGATGGAACTGGATGCTGAAGAATTATCGTGGTTCCCCCACTGCTGCCTCCTGCGTTCATTGGTTGTTGCTGTTGGAATTTTCCCGAGTTCTGACTGGAACTGGATTTCATTCCGGATGACTGCGAAGACTGTCGACTACCACCGGACTTCATTCCGGACGATCCCGACTGACGAATGCTGCCGGACTTCTTTCCCGAACTTCCACTGACTTGCCTCGTCCCGGACGAGCTTCGAGAAGAACTTCCCTTCTTTCCCCGTTCTACTCTCACCAGTGGCGACGCAAATGTTCCAGCCACAACTAACAAAACTGAGAAAGAAACAAAAACATATTTAAAGATGCATAATCTGATTAAGCGCCCCTCAATTAATATGTATTTAGAGTCAAGGAACCCACCTATTAAAGCTCAGCATTATTAGATATCGATTTTTTAAATCTATTATTTTTCACCATTGAAACTTAATAGTGGCCCAGTAAAAAGTGGACTAGTCTCAGACCAAATTTCGGATGAAGATGTATAACTCTAAAATCAAAAGGCTTTGTGTTGATAATAAGGCCGAAATTCGTAGAACAACAGTTTTAATACCTTCGTCTGCGTATTCTTCCTGAACACCCCTCCAAGTGAATAATAGACCATTCCAATGTATACTTTTACAACTGCATGAGTGGGAGAATCCATTTAGTACAGATATGGTTAAAAGTGGCATAACGTTGAAAGTATGTATCGAACCAAAGTTAAATGCGAACATGAGCTGTATTCACTTAAGAAATGAATGGTTTTGTGTTATTGGGGGATACGGCGCTGTGGTCGTTGTGGCACACCGTGTGACCCACTACATTCATTTCTTAATATATTGATATAGCTTTTTTATGATTTATTCCCATAAACACGCTGAATGTATTATAATTTATTTTCACATTTAATTTCACACAATCTGTCGAGTATTTGAGAATAGCCAAGAAAGCACATTAAGTCAGCCCAATATAAGATTTCCAAACACTTGGCAACGATAAGGTGATCGATATCAATACCTGACTGCAGATGCAGTTCGGCTGAACTTTTAAAAGCACACCCAATTATTCTGCTGACAAATTATGAATGCCGCTTCATGCTGTTGTCAGAATCGATTAATTGCCCAAAAACAATGATAACCACAGTGAACTAGAGTATACAATTGCCCAAAACGTGTTAACAATTTGGGCAACAAAATATGGCCGGATTGGCAATGTCTTTACATCGAAAGCTACTTGATTTTAGAATTGTCCATCTTCATTCGCAATTTGGTCTGAGACCGTCGGTTTGACGACATTTTTACCAGGCCATCTCGAGAAATAACAAATTTCAAAAATCAATATCTGATCACTCTGAAATTTGATGGGTGGGTTCCTCGACTCGAATATTGTTTACCCCCGCGAAGCCAAAGAAATAGTAATTTGGTAGCGTTATTGCTGAGTATGCATCTTTAATGGAGCGATAGGGCATGCAGCAGGTTGGTATGTCTATGTAATACTAAACACGCAACGGATTTAGTCATACAAAAAGTAAAATACAAGATGGCCAAAGATTCATAAGAAGTTTGGTGACGATCGGAGGAGATATGTAGGGTGTGCTAAAGGAAGGATTTGGTCATACAAAGAGTAAAATCCAAGATGGCTGCCGACGACCATGTTTTTCATCGAAAAATCTGGGGGTGGTAAGCTCCCATTTAGAGATCACCCCGAGGATCCATATGAAGTTTGGTGACGATCGGACGAGGGATGATGCCTGTATAGTGTGTGCCAAAGGTTTTAGTGATGCAAAAAATCCAAGATGGCTGCCGGCGGCGATGTTTTTCATCGAAAAAAAATGGTAAGCTCTCATCCAGAGGTCACCCCGATGATCCAAATGAAGTTTGGTGACGATCGGATGAGGGATGAGGCCTGCATAGTATGTACCAAAGTATTTAGAGATGCAAAAAAAAAACCAAGACGACTTCCAGCGCCGCCATTTTTTTTTATCGAAAATCGTTAAATTCAATTTCTCCCATTATCTAGAGGTGATCCCAAACATAAATGTTCAAAACATTTCGACAATAATTGAGGACTGCATGGTGTGCCGATGGATCAAAATCTGAAATCCCATATAGCCGCTGGCGGCCATGTTTTTTAACAGAATTCGGAAAGGAAAGTGACAATGACACTGAAGCTTAACTTGGATATAGGGCCTATTGTCAAAATTTGTTGCGTCCAACCCATACAAATAGTAAAAACAAGATGGCCGCTGGCAGCCATGTTTTTAACAGAATTCGGAAAATGGTAAGTTCCCATCTAGAGGTCACCCCGAGCCTGGCAGATAATCTATGTGAGGTTTGGTGACGATCGGATGAAGATGTGACCTCTAGGGTGCGCCAAAGAATTTTATGTATAGTTATTGATGCAAAGAGTAAAATCCAAGATGGCTGCTAGTGGCCATGTTTTTCATCGAAAATCGTTCAAATTCATAGCTGCCATCTATAGGTGATCATACACATGCCTGTAAATTTTCAAAACATTTTGCCGATAATTGTGGGCTACATTGTGTGCCGATGGATTCAAATCTGAAATTCAATATGGCCGCTGGCGGCCATGTTTTTTTTACCAGAATTCTAAAAAAAATGGTGAGCTTCCATCTAGAGATCACCCCATCAGTAACATCCCGCACATACACGATCTTAACGTTCTTTAAATAATATATATATGATAGATACATGAAATGGGACGCTTTCTGTTATTTAGCGGTATCCGTTTAGAGTATATATATCCATATATGGCAAGAAACGTGAGCAGAAAGTTAAGGGGTAAGTTGTAGGAGGAGTCCAATGCGCGAAATACGGCAATAACAGTTCTGTCAAAGTTTCTACTTCATGGAAGTAAAATTACATTTCGTATCAAGGTTGATATAATTGCTTAGTGAATGAAGACTATATATATGTCGTCTGTCATTGTTTCTGTTACTCTCATGTCTGCATGTTTATTTGCACGCACGCAATATCTCTTGTTGAATAGACTGGTTCCAGGTCCAATTTAAAGTGCAAAATTCTGAAAACGTAGTAACCTGACCCCTCCAGCATTAGTTTCACAGGACATCACGTCAAACCAATGCGCATAGAAACCACCGATCGACCAGTGGAAAACAAACGACAAAGGTACTCACCCATCAGTGAAGCCAACAACCGCATCTTGGAACTTCAAATCTCAAACACAAATAAGTTGAATTGACATCGGTTACGTATCGTATCAAGCAGGTTTATAAAGTCGACTAAACAAAAGTAATTCGAAGGGAGTGACATATTCTAAAGCGTCAATCGTCAGATCTCGTCGAGAGGGAAGCGCCGTTCCTAGCGAGAAGGTGTGAGATTCCTTGTCAAAGAACGACCTATTGGAGGAAATGATCGCGATGTTTTGATTGAAATGTTCGACATTCGCGGGTGTCCCATATAACTAGTTGCGTCTGCATGCATGTTCATTCAGATCGGGAAAGCAACGTATATTTAGGTTGTATTTACAAATAGGATAGGAAAACAAATTAAGTTTTTAGGACATGTAAGTTCCCCAGTCGAAGTTTGTGATATTCACCCATGCATTAATCATCTCGACTATGCAATATACATGTACCTTCTGCACATTAGGGGATATAAAAACTAAACAGAAGGGAAAAAGTAACTAAAACATTCATTCCATATGGCCTCCTAATGCATGGAGTGGGCTGTATGTCAGTGGTTGTTATGTGTGGTATACTATTCATTCAATATGGCCTCCTAATGCATGGAGTGGGCTGTATGTCAGTGGTTGTTATGTGTGGTATACCATTCATTCCATATGGCCTCCTAATGCATGGAGTGGGTTGTATGTCAGTGATTGTTATGTGTGGTATACCATTCATTCCATATGGCCTCCTAATGCATGGAGTGGGCAGTATGTCAGTGATTGTTTGATTGTAAAAGAAAATGGTTTTGGTAACCAGTGACTGATGTAAAAGGAAATTTGGACACTTGAGATGCTATTTGGAAATATTTTGTCATAATGTTGTACAGCAACTACCATGTGGATGTCACATTTTGTCATTCAAAATGGCATTGTTTTATGATTGTGAGTAGCCATGTTTAGGACTGCTGGTACATTGCACTTGACTTGAATATCGACGAGCACTATTGAGAAAGAATAAGACCTTGATAAATACTGTCTGAAGTACATGTAATTGAAAGTGGAATGTAGGCTTAATAATATCGTTTAATACCTGTGGCTCTGAAATTAAATTATATGAATTAATTGTTGCTTGAAGACTATTGAAGTAGCTTTAAAAGTTAGTCAACTCAATAGCTACACAGCCGGGCTACATCTACCAGTATAATATAATCATGAGTGTCTAACCTGCTGATGGATATATAAATTGATATGCATTGATATTTCATATTATTATGTGTGGCATCTGCCCATATATAGTTGGTGTAAATTGTCATAAATTATCTTATCTATATATAGTGTTCTCTAACGACTTATATATGGACAATATATATCATACTCAGAAATAATGCACCATGTAAGCACAGTACAAAACTAAGTGACATTACTCCAATATCTAATTGTTTCCTAATTAATCTTTAATAAATATGTTGATTGGAAACAAATTGCATCACCCATTTTTATCCGACCTCAAAACACTAACCCACCCACACCTCCCTGGGTCTGGATTGTTTCTGCAGACCCCCCCCCCCCCCCCCCCCCCCATGTGAGAGTGATTCATTCAACGGTACGGTTTTCGGTTCATGAGATAATTATATCTGGTTCAGCGTATCGAAACATGCCAAGTTTCAGTTCGATAAAATGTGGGATAAATTCATATGTTTTCTATATTAAATTCCCATTGTAACTTAATTCCGCCCGGCCTTTTCGGGATTAACCATTTCGTTGCCTTGCCAAGTCTGTCCATACTAGCGTTCCTTGGACGTTTGGGGTCAAACTAAGTATTCAATCGATTGGGACATGTCCAACTTAAATTGACAGAAATCACCCTTTCGCTACCGGAAATTGGTCTCAATTTACGTTTACTAAAAGTATATGAGGTCCGCAACCCTGCATGAGCATGATAGTGGGGGGCCACTTGTGTCGCATCGTGCGACTGCGACGCGGGGTGGAGAGGGTTTGTGCCTTTCTATGGTATCCCACTGAACCGTGTATTTATTTGGACGAAATCGGTCGACAACCGTGGAAATTTGCGCTAATGGGTGCCAATTTTGCCGTCTCGTGCATGCGGCAAGGGGTAGAGAGGTCCGGTTTTCGGATGTTCTATACATACATAGGGTAACATATACGATGGCCCATTCCACAGTACCGTTTATTATGGTCGAAAGTTTATTTGGTCGAAATATGTGCGTTCATGCGCAACCATGAAAAAACTTATGGGAGCCACTTTACCATCATATATTTATGTTCCCGTGGCGTTAATATCTTTGTCAAGTTTCATAAAAACCACCCAGGTTAGGATCGTGGTTATCGTTACGGTTTGGGTCCCGTCCTGGTTATGGTCACGTCCTCTCCAGATTATCGCTGGTGCGAGAAACTGATAAGTTATAGTATTCAGGTGGGATGCCAACCGGAGGAACATTCTACTAACATCACCGAAAATCTCAAGCAAATCGACCGTAACACTCAATATAAAGCATCGTCTGAATTACGCTCAATTGTAAATATTTACCTCTCGGTTCGGGACGCAACTACCGGCGATAAACTAACGAAAGCGATTTCACCTTCGAGAATGATGGTGTGTCATGTCAATTTTGATATAATATTTGTATATAAATATAACTACTTTTAGCAAGATTATGCCACATTTCTATTTGATCACCCTTCCTGTGTGTTTCACATCACTTTAACGTTAGGGTTACTGTAATGTCCTTTCCCGTTCCATCCTGGTCAAAGTTAGGGTTAGGATTCCATCCTGACCATGCAGTTAGTCGAAATCGGCCCACACACAAGAAAACGGAAATATACTCTTGTCGCCTGCTGCGACAGCCGCTCAGACCAGAACGGTGCGGTTTTCGGCTTTTCTATAGATACATGGGTATAGGCCGCCGCAGCGTTTATTTGGTCGAAATCCGCCCAAAATACCGAAACGCTAATGGGTGCTACTGTTGTCGCCTCCTGTGGCCGCCGCACGCGGGTTAGAGCAAAGCGGTTTTTGCTTTTTCTAGGTCAACTTTCAATTGCCTGGTCTCATGATCAGTATAATTAGAAATCCTCATATAAATACGATGATGAGGGTATATATAGCGGTTTTATCTCGAATATTCGACTTTACATCTGGAACTTTCGACTTTATATCTGGAAATTTCAACTTTTTATCTGGAATTTTCGAATTTTTTCTCGAATATTATATTTTTTGTATCTCGAATATTCGACTTTTAACAACAATCTAACTGGCAGTAAACTGGGCTTCCGTACATACAAATAAGAAAAATAATAAGTTCTATAACATAAACACACAAAGGTCAAGCTGGGTATCCGAATCACCTTTTTGTAAAGCTGTGTACCCAACACACCAATAAGTGGCGACAATGACCCCTTCAGCCCAAGTGTGGCCATGTGACCAGTGGCAAGAACAATTACATTTAAAACGTCAAAATGACGGAAGATGTTCAGGAAATTCACATATATCATACTATCAATGTGTCATTCCGATCGATACATCGCCAATTCGAGAAAAAATGAGAATTTGTCCACGCGCTCACTGAGTGAATCAGGTATACTAGCTATATGAAGCACTAATACTGAGTCCGTGACACCATAAATCTGATATATATAAATTATATTGTACAGGTACGTGTTAGGGAGTGCACGTCCTTGTTTCTAGATATAGGTCATTATAGTTCACAACATCACAACATCAAACGCATTTTACAAGGCGCGCGCTTCCTTGTCATATAGCGGACCATGGCGTGTTCCGTTCATATTATTTTTCCTGTATATGATGTGATGAATATAATATGACACAATAAGGAGATTGTTATCTGGAGCCAGGATGGCCGTATACTTATCTTTTGGAATTATCGTGTTCCTCGGTAAGTTTAACTTGGGTTTCAGGACATACGATGTATGTTCCATGTACATATACACGTACGTATACCGACCCACTCACAATGAGGACCGTAATTTTCAATAGCTGGAAGTTTCATGACTTAAATTCCAATAGTCGGAAATTAAAAGTAACAAGTAAATCGAATGATCTAAGTGTTCCAATCAGAGTTCGCGATTTTCCATTTCCGGAATTGTACAAATTGTTTTTTCCGATTCCGAATTCCGTTATTTTGATTTATTCCCGGGGCCAATTTAAGTGACAGTAACAAAGCAAAAGAATATAAGCTAAAACACTTCAACAAAATCGAATAAATCATGACTAAGATTCCAAAAATGTCACATTACGATGTACGCTTGATTATCATCGATAGGTAAGTAATGATTGTATGTTAATAAATTTCCACGTCCTTTTTTGAGGAATATAATTAATTTTAGAGGTTTGAACAAATTGCGAAATGTGTTTTGTACTACAACGAATAACATTGGAGATCGTTTTCTCGTACGAATCTACGTCAAATTTTCGAAAATAATCCAAATTTCCTGCATTTCAATAAAAGGAACTGTTTCAATTCGGAGTTAACGGTCCAGGTCAGAGAGATGCAAAAGTCGCGGAGGCATGCATGATGTCACTAACACAGGAGTAATATCGATCACTCCGCGCCGTTGACACCCAAAAGTCTGGTGGGTACACTCACCGATCGCTGATAGTTTTTTGTCAATGTATTTCTCTGCATCCGATATTTTTATCTTAAAGTTATGTGAAACACTCCATTGAGGTGTTTCCGGACGCAATAACAAATAATCATGCCAAAATAAAATTGGACAAAAAACTTCGTTCGTTGTTGCAAACGAATTAAACACAGTGACTAGTATTGGTGCAATCATTGGCGTAATGTTTGTACCCAATAATGCGTCCCGAATAAACAGTAATTTTTTACAATTGTGCGTAAATCAACCTTTGTGTTCTCTGAAATGGTACAGTCGATGTTGTTGGAATTTTCAACAATCTTTGTTTTTTGCTGTACATTCTTCCAGTGGGGATAGTGTTTGGATACAAACTGGTTGTTTTTTTGCTGTACATTCATCCAGTGGGGATAGTGTTTGGATACAAACTGGTTGTTTTTTGCTGTACATTCTTCCAGTGGGGATAGTGTTTGGATACAAACTGGTTGTTTTTTGCTGTACATTCTTCCAGTGGGGATAGTGTTTGGATACAAACTGGTTGTTTATACTCAATGAAATCAGTCCACACTATGTCCACACAATTGATCTCCAACATGTTTTTTTTATTTTTTTTTATTTTCATTTACAAAATGTCAGCCAGTGTCAGTTGCTCTTTTCTGTTAAATTGTGGAAGCTGAGAAACGCCGAATGTGCTAAGCTACAAGCTAACTCATCTTCTTCAATCTTAATAAAACACAACGTGCTGCAAGCTACATCATCTTTCTCTGTTTTGAGAAAACACGACATGTTTTTGTTTTCTGAATACTTTAATCACATCTGAGCTAGTATATTAAGTTTTTTTTTATTTAGTTCGCTGATTAAATCTATTTAAAGACATGGTGTGGACTTATTTCATTTAATTAAAACAATCAGTTAGTAACCAAACATTATCCTCAGGTATCTTGGAGTAGATACCAGTCCGCTATTATAGCAGACGTATTTGGGTTCTGTGTGGTCCGAACAATAACGTTTAGACGACGGAAAAGGAAAGGGAGTGCAGGCATGTGCAGTAATTGGGGAAGGGGCAACTGAACTTACCATTAGCAGCAGGATAAAATACAATGGATCACAGAGAAAGAAGCGGGTTATACCATATTAAATTTCTCACCACTTTTCGTCACAAGACAAACAAAATCGAAATTCCAAACTTTGATAACGCTACGACCCAATTGGAGGTGATTTTGAACGGCGAGTGATCAGAAGCCACCCACTTTCATTACGGAAGTAGTATATATAGAGCTAGCTGCGCAGGGTCCGATGTGGCCGAAAGTTATCTAGCTGTTCTTCGCGACAAGATTAATTGTTGATTTACTTCACAGATTATTGCTTACCATAATATTTCATCTCTCGCTAGTTATATTTCACCGTTGATTATAGGAGCATGCAGTGGTTGAACCTACAAGTAGAATGGGGTCCCCTTATACATTGGAATGGCTTGTCTGGTCGAGGAGAGCGAGAGAGAGAGAGAGAGAGAGAGAGAGAGAGAGAGCGAGAGAGAGAGGGAGAGAGAGAGAGGTGGATAGAGGGGAGAGAGAGAGAGGGAGAGACAGAGAGAGAGAGAGAGAGAGAGAGAGAGAGAGAGAGAGAGAGAGAGTATAAGCAATTCACACACAAAATCTGGACCATGAACTTAATAAGCCATTATTTTTTTTTGCAGGAACTCTTGTTGTCCAACATGTAGCTGGGCAATGGGGGCAACAGGGATGGCAAGGTCAAGGTAATTGGCGAGGTCAACAAGGTCAAGGTTGGCAGGGAGGTGTTGGGAGACAGCCTGGAAACCCTAACTGGAGACAAGGTGGCGCAGGGTGGAACAATCCAAACCGGAGACAGGGTGGTGCAGGTTGGAATCCAAATTGGCGGCAAGGTGGGGCCGGTTGGAACCAAAATGGTGTCGGGTGGCAACGGATTTGGTGGTGGTAACGACAGAGACCGCTGGAACGGCGTCAGAGGTGCTTTCGGACAAGGAGGAGCTGGTTTCGGACAAGGCGCAGGTGGCTTCGGTGGAATAGGGCGAGGAGTTAATGGCGCCGCAGGTTTCGGCCGAGACGGCTTTGGGCGAGATGGTTTTGGTGGCAATGGACGAGGAGTTAACCGATGGAAACAACGGATTCGGGGGAAACAATGGCATTGGAAGAAATGGAGTCAATAATGGTTTTGGCAGACGTGATGGAGTTGGGCGAAATAATTGGGGTAACAGGAACGATGGTGTGGGGCGTGGAACTTTCCCAGTCATCAGGAACGGTGGTGTGGGGCGTGGCACTTTCCCAGTCAACAGAAACGGTGGCGTGGGGCGTGGCGCTTTCCCAGTTAACAGAAACGCCGCCGGTGGCAATGGGTTTGCAGGGAACGGAGTTGGCAACGTGAGGCCATTTTTCGAGAACATTCCATTGCCTCCGATCGGGGGATTCCCGTTTAATCTGAATGCTGCCCAGAACGAGGTTGGTATACATTTTGGTAATGTAAGAGAGCATGGCTCGATCGAACCCCAAAATTTATGTATACATAATTTAATTGGAACTTTTCCAGATATTCCGTTTCCGATACCAGAATTCATAATTTCAGATGCACAGTTTTTGTTTGGGGCACGAACATTGTGTTCGATGTTGTATTTTTTTCATTACTTCAATGCGTCATTCTTTGACATATAATGCTCATAGAAACACTAATTACTTGTTGGAAAATAAAACAATGAGAACAATTTCAACCTATACGTTGTGTAAAATTTCTAAGTAATGTTGTGTCGGGCATGACATTTCCAACTGTTGAAAATTTTGGGGGGTGGGTTAGATCCTTGTCGTCGCGTCGCTGTTCCAACTATGTGGAAACTTCAAACGTGGCACTTTCCAACTGATGGTCACATTAGTCAAAAATTTCGACCAAAAGAAGGAAAATATTCAACTTTTGGTACCAAAAAAATCACATTAAACCTGGTTAGAAACTCATATCATCAAAACAATTTCAACCCCCAGATTACTTTATATAAAATATATGCCATATTATATACCATTTGAAAGAGGAAGCTCCAAAACACTGTATTATCAACTTAGCCGGTGTAATAAACTGTGGACGACATGTTGTTTTTGTTGAGTTGCCAATGCGTTTTGTCATTAAGATTGAATTAAAAATCAGTATTATTTTCAATGCAGGGGGAATAACTCTATATATTAAAGATAGAGTTCTCCCTTTCATTGAAAAAGTTTGAATTCTGTTGCATTCTAGGTGCCAGAGGGGGGGGGGTTTCAGCAGTTTTCTATTTCTCTGTGGGCATCTTCTGAGACACAGATGTTTCAAATAGTGATGAATTATAGTATTTTAATCATATTTTATGACATAGGTTGTTATTAAAACCGTATATCAAGTCACTATAACAAAAATAATCGGAGACTCGAAAATTAAGTGGGCCTTTAAATTTCAAACTATAATTTTGTATCTGACTCGGAATTACCAACTCCACTTTATAATTCTATTTCTCCGATGTTTCTTTACAGGACGGAGTTGACCATGCCAGAGGGAATCTCGAAAAAAAGCCACGGCCTGGCGGAGTTGTTGTTCCTGAAGACAACCAAGGAGCACAGTAACCTATTAATTTCATTGACCTGTGATCAATGATAAAAAGACCTTTGTTTCCGTTATCCCGACCGACCCTATTTTAACCGCCGTCCACACATTATTGTGAGATCAGAACTAAAAAAAAATTTTTTAAAGTGTAAGTCTATTTTAAACGTCTTTTGAGGAGTTAAAGACTGACGTTGATCATGTTTGAAAATTTAATCTGATTATGGGTCCAATAAAACAACATGCATGTGTATGGTATGACTTCAATAAAACAACATGCATGGGTATAATATGACTTCAATTTCCCCATGTGACTAAGTCTGTCATCTTACAACTGGATTATTACAAATAAAAGACAAAATGGTTTGTGAAAGAGTTGATTGTTTCTTTATACCCTGCATGTATTTATCATGCAGAATATTGGTGTTTTGGGGGCAATTTGGGCTGGGCATTATATCATTGAACTAATTGGAAACATGGTAATGGGAGAGAGAAAAAAAAAAGAATAAAACAGTTTTACCTATATATATCTACCATTGTCCGTTAGCGGAAACAAAGACAATTTGTTTAGGACCAATAATAATCATCTTAACCAACACTGATGATTAAAGGATGAAAATCAGTTTTTATTTTTAGGCCCAATGATAATCATGTGTACCAACATTGATGAATAAAAGATGAAAATTTAGTTTTAATTTTCGCATCCCAAACCACTGGCAATAAAGAATGTTTCTAAGTTGCCTTGGGCTATCAGTTCAACAGTGGGTGCTAAATGCGAGGGGGGGGGGGATACAATCAAAGGGCCGAAACTCTGGTAAAAATGTACGACCGGGCCTAGTTTGCGAACTCGTTTCAGATACTCCTTTTGTGAATTGAAATCTGTTAATTGTTCGAAATATACGCCGGACACGGACGTGCCAAGTGGGATTGCCAGGTTGGTGTCTCACGTCTCCTCTCCAACTTGGGTCAAAATGTTCAACGGTGTGAAATTTCATGCCTGAAACAACATTCGTTGGGAATTTCACACCACTAATATGTTGAAAATGTTCTCGTAGTAACATTTTAATATTTTCCTTCTTTTGTTCAAATTTTTGACTGAAATGGGCATCAGGCCAAACAATTAAAATCAAAGGGTCACAACTCTGAGGTCAAAATGTACAGCCAGGCCGAGTTTACGAACTCGTTTCAGATTCTCATTTTGTGAACTCGCATAACAAAAATCTTTGAAATCCGTTGATAATTGTTCAGATTAAAGGCCCACTTAATTTTCGAGTCTCCGATTATTTTTTTATAGTGACTTGATATATGGTTTAAATAACAATCTATGCCATAAAATATGATTAACAAACTATAATTCATCACTATTTGAAACATCTGTGTCTCAGAAGATGCCCACAGTGAAATAGAAAACTGATGAAGACTCCCCCCCCCCCCCCCCCCCCCCCTCTGGCATCCAGAATGCAACAGAATTCAAATTTTGTTCAATGAAAGGGGAAGAACTCTATCTTTAATATATAGAGTTATTCCCCTGCATCGAAAATAATACTGATTTTTACTTCAATCTTGATATTGGCAACTCAACAAAAACAACATGTCCAAAGTTTATTACACCGGATAAGTTGATAATACAATGTTTTGGAGCTTCCTCTTTCAAATGGTATATAATATGGCATATATTTTATATAAAGTAATCTGGGGGTTCGAAAATTAAGTGGGCCTTTAACCTCCGGGCACTGTCCGTGGGTGTTAAATACCAAACAAGAGCTTCGCTATCATGGCTATAAACTTATCACCCGGAAACGAAATAAAGCAAATGTCGGCTTTTTAAAATGAAAGTGTCAATGACACTGTAGCTCAACTTGGGAAGGAGTTAATTTTTTTGCTTAGCAATGAATAGAATGATAAAGAAGGAAAGTAAACAAGAGGTCACCCCGAAAATCCATAAGACGTTTGGTGATGCTCGGATGACGGATGTGGTCTGCCGGGTGAGCCAAAGGATTTAGTCATACAAAGAGTAAATTCCAAGATGCACGCTGGCGGCCATGTTTTTAAACGAATTTGTTCAAAATATGAGGCTCCCATCTAGAGGTCACCCCAAAGATCCATATGAAGTTTGGTGATCATCAGATGAGGAATGTGGTCTGTAGAGTGTGTCAAAGGATTTAGTCATCCAAGTTTTTCATCGAAAATTGTTCAAATTATATAACTCGTCTACAGGTGATTCTAAACATGCCTGTAAGTTTTCAAATCAATTATTCAATAAATGCGGGCTTCACGGTGTGCCGATGGATTCAAATTTATAAATCTGAGATGGCTGCTGGCGGCCATGTTTTTTTTAACAAATTTCAGTCAAAATAGGAGGCTCCCATCTAGAGGTCACCCCGAAGATACGTATGAAGTTTGGTGACGATCGGATGAGAGATATGGCTTGTTGGGGTGCCGACGGATTTAGTCATACAAAGAGTAAATTCGACGATGGCCAATGGCGGCTACGTTTTTCAACAAATTTTGGTCAAAATAAGAGGCTTCCATCTAGAGATCACCCCGAAGATCCATATGAAATTTGGTAATGATCGGGATGTGGTCGGTAGTGTGTGCCAAATGATTTAGTCATGCAAAGAGTAAAATCCATGATAACTGCCAGCAGCCATGTTTTTCATTGAAATCATTCAAATTTGATAGCTCCCATGTACAGGTGATCACAATCGTGCCTGAAAAATTTAATGAAAGTGTCAATGACACTATAGCTCAACTTGGGGGAGGTGTTAATAATTTTATGCTGCGCAGTCAAAAGAATGATAAAGAAGGAAAGTCAAAAAGTGTCAGTAAATGGATTGTATTGTGTAAATAAAATCAATTTTTTTTTAAATTACGGAGAATTGGACAGGATTACTGTGGGTTGCTCACCAGACTGAGAAGACTGGGACTCTGATGACTACTGGTACAAGTCAGTACTTGAAAAAATCACTTAAGACAAGTATTTCTAAACATGGACACAGCTGGAGGTTCTCAGGTGAGCAGGGCTCTTGACCTTGAACTTTCTAATTGCACAACACTGACAAATCTCCAACCTCTCACCTTTTAAAGACAACCATACCACAGTACTATGTTCACAAAATTCCTTTTGCACATCCCTCTTATGTTGAATTGTACAACTGGTACCAGTACTTCAAGCTCTGAAACGTTTGAAAATTACCAGCCTGACACCCCCATAAAGTTAAAATTTTTGGCCAATTCTGTCCAACAGTTTAACCTGAATTAGGAACATATGGACTCTTGATTTAAAAACATACATGTTGGAAAATCAAACTATGAGAACAATTCAAACCTATCTTTGGTGTGAATATCCAATCTACAACTAATGTTGTATCAGGCATGAAATTTTCAACTGTTTAAATTTTGATCAAAGTAGGGGGTCAAGAGTCCACCCCCTCTACACTCCCTAAAATATTGCCACCACCAGGCTGCCTAGAAATCAATATTATACCAGTACCAAACAGCATAGAGAGTTATATCTCTTATCTCTGCCCCTATTAGAACAAATGTGAATACCCAACTATGAGACCCATTCATCTAGTAATATCAATATACATGTACCCCCAATATCCAATACACCCCCCCCCCCATTTTTCTCTGAAAAACCAGGGCATGATTTCACCTGGTTAAGTGGTGGTTAAGAAAACAATATTGGAAAATTTACAACTAATGTTGCATCAGGCATGAAATTTTTTGGTGTGAACATCTAATCTACAACTAATGTTGTATAAGGCCAGGGGGGTCGTGAGAAAATTTACACATACAGGGCCCAAATTTTTTTTACAGCCCTTTTGCTACCCACCCACCCTTTTTGTGCAAAACAATTATTCCGCCTGATTTTTTTGGACCCATCCCTTAAAATAAGAAAAAAATCATTTTAAATCTATTCAAGACCAAATCAAACAGAATCAAAGGTAAGTTTTAAATTGGTCCGTTTCTGGCAGATTCCAAGTGTTCAAACAATTGAAAAACTATCAACGGTTATGATGTTGTTTTCGACATTGAAAAATACATTTTGAAATAAAAAGTGTTTTATTCTACAGTATGCACAGATATTGTGAGGTAATATTTACAGTGCCAATAAGCCAACATTGTGTTTAATTTTTACATAAATAGTCCAGTTACTAATTAATGACTTCTTCACTGTTCCCAAAAAGGTGCCACCAACCATCATATCAGAACACCTTATAGCCATACCTGCAATGACAGTTATATAGTACTAGAAGGTGACCCGTCCGGGCTTTGACCTTGAATTGTCCATTTTGAAGGTCAAGGTCAAGTGGGGTCACGATTTGACCATTCCAAAACACTGCCCGGACAAAAGTACCCGACAAACGTGCCCGTCGAAATCCATCCGGTTTTACCCGATTTGACCTTGAATTGATCATTTAGAATGTCAAGGTCAGGTCCACGATTTGACCCGTCCAAAATACAAAAGTAACCCTATGTATCAAATTTCGTGGAAATCCCATCAAAATTCGCGATTTGACCCGATTTCAAGGTCAATGTCTCGTCGCACGGGCAAATGAATAGGCTTATGAGACTCCCCATACGAAAGTATCCCTAGACACTAATTTTCATCGAAATCCCGTGATATTCGGACGTTTGACCTTGAAATGACAAGATTTCAAGGTCACGTCGCACTGGCAAATTAATAGGCCTATGCCACTCCGACCGAAAGTATCCCTACATACCAAGTTTCATCGAAATCCCGTGATATTCGGGCGTTTGAGCTTGAAATGACCCGATTTCAAGGTCAATGTCACGTCGCACGGGCAAATTAATAGGTTTATGTCACTCCCCGGTCGAAGGCACCCCCACATACAAAGTTTCATCGAAATCAAGTGATATTCGGGCGTTTGACATTGAAATTACATGATTTCAAGGTCAAGGTCACATCGCACGGGCAAATTAATAGGCCTATGTCACTCCCCGGCCGAAAATACCCCACATACCAAGTTTCATCGAAATCGGATCGGCCGTTTTCGAGTTCATCGATTACACACACACACACACACACAAACAGATCTTCCAAAATATATAATAGAGTAGCCGATGAGCCCGACATTGTCCGGGCTATTCAAAAACCAAATTTCAAGTCGATAGCTCAACCCGTTTCCGAGATCTCGTCTGCGCATGCGCCGCACGGGCTCGGCGACCCGATAAAATTCGTATCCGGGGCAAGATACATTCACATAGCAAATTTCAAGTCGATAGCTCCACCCGTTTCCGAGATCTCGTCTGCGCATGCGCGAAGCTGGCGTCGCACGGGCTCGGCGACCGGATAAAATTCGTATCCGGGGCAAGATACATTCACATAGCAAATTTCAAGTCGATAGCTCCACCCGTTTCCGAGATCTCGTCTGCGCATGCGCGAAGCACGGGCTCGCCAATACGACCGCCTGGTCAAACTACACACACGTACCAAGTTTCGTCCCGATCGTAGATGTGTATCAATGACATACAGACAAACAGAGGTCTTCAAAATATATATGAGATATAAGTATCACTCTTGGAGCCAAATAAACAGGCTGGCAACTTTATTTTTTAATTTGAGGTATTTTGTTAGCCAGCACTAGTATTATTTGGTCATTAGACATGCCAGAGTGAACATGCCAGCACTATCAGAAAATAATTTGAGGTGAAATGCAAACCAGCACTCCTATTCAGTCATCACTTTGATTTGGCACCAGAGAGTGCTTTATCTTATACCTACATATGTTCTTAAGTGTTGGTTAAGGTCATAATCTATGTTAGAACACATTTATTAGTGACAACAAAAAAACAATGTCCATAATGTGGGTTGAAAAA
This sequence comes from Siphonodentalium dalli, assembly GCA_032622095.1. Taxonomy (NCBI): domain Eukaryota; kingdom Metazoa; phylum Mollusca; class Scaphopoda; order Gadilida; family Siphonodentaliidae; genus Siphonodentalium; species Siphonodentalium dalli. The sequence goes on along the minus strand of CP136064.1, from coordinate 287,642,655 downwards.
AATAAAAAAATATTTCAGGCCTCTGAGATGCACCCACCGTGTTTTTGGAAGATCTCCCCTGTATTACTTATATCTTATACCTACCCTGTTCCTAAGTGTCTGTAAAGTCCATAACCTGCCTTAGAACACAATTATTAATGAATATATTTGAAAACAACTTAAAACAAGGGCAAAAATATGAATAGAAAAAATTTTGCACACTCATTTTTTCGGACCCACCCACCCCGGCCCTGTATGATAAAACTTTAGTGCGACCCCCCCCCCCCATGATAAGACATGAAATTTTCAACTGTTTAAATTTTGATTGAAGTATGGGATCAAAACTCCACCCCCTCCCCATATTGCCTAGAAATCAATATTTATTATACCAGTACCAAACAGCATAGAGAGTTAAATCTCTTATCTCTGCGCCTATTGGAACAAATGTGAATCCCCATCTATGAGATCCATTCATCTGGTAATATTCAATATACCCTCAGGGTATGATTTCACCTGGATAAGTGGTGGTTAAGAAAATAATATTGGAACAGCCAAGCCTGTATATATTGTCCGACCTTTGCAGAATGAGGTCCCCATAAGGTGAATTTAATGACACTATTCCGCAAGGTGGGCTAGCATCATCAAATTCACCCTCTGGGGTACTCTTTTCTAAAAATGACCCCATTTGAACAAATCTGAACCCCGCTCACCCAAGGCCCCTCCATACCAAATATAAGCTATTTTGAGGCCCAATGGTTCTTGTGAAGAAATTGTTTTAAGAATTACTATGGAGGGAAAGAGTTATGGCCCTGGCTTCGTACCTATTTGATCTGATGAACTTATTTGAAAAAATCTTGATTGTGAGTCACCTAGGGAACATGCACACCAAAATATATAAACACATTTGGTTTTTAATATGGAGAAGAGAACAATTGTTGATAAGACAGATGGATAGACATCCCAACAGACAGACGGATAGATAGAATGACCACACGACGGACAGAAGACAAATTCAATCCAATATAGCCCCCAATTTTTCTTCACCTGGATAAGTGGTGGTTAAGAAAATAATATGAAACAGCCAAGCCTGAATTTAGTGTCTGACATTTGCAGAACGAGGTCCCCAAAAGGTGAATTTAATCACACTATTTGACAAGGCGGGCTAGCATCACTGAATTCACCCTCAGTCTGATTAGGACTCAACTGCCATGGGAAACCTAGAAACAGATTGAAGTTCTACAGTTGAAGATGGTGATGCACACCCATTGAGCATCTCAATTATGCATTTTATCTTCTGCAAATTAGGGGACATAGAAACTGAACAGAATGGAAAAAATCAAAAAGTAACTAAAACAAAATTTCAATTTGATACTGATGGAAAGTTTCTATGATTTCATTAAAGATTAAAGTTTCATAACTCTGAGGATGCTATAATGGTGTTAGTTTTTCAAATTTTATAACATGTTTAAAGTGGTGTGAAACACTCCAGTATGGTGATCAAACAGAAATGGAGAATAATCTTGTTCAAAGTAGTATTTTTTACAAATAAAAATTCACATTCACAGCGTCATTATTATATATTAATTAAATGCTGGCAAATCGTGATCAAATTCTCATGACATTGAAACAGTTGTTCATTTCTTATATCAATGCAATTGTCAGCATCATTGGTTTATGGTCTATCTTGTTGCTATGGGGACAGAAGGAATACTCCCAATGAGAAGAGAAACACTATGTTGGTCGTTATTTCTTTATTAATGCATGAACGCATCATTTAGAAGACCATAAGGTGTGGGTATTGTTTGTTTTGTAATGAGAACATTGCTCCCAGGTATCCGTATAACAGCTTCTTATCTTCACTCTTCTTAATGCATGCCATCACTTGTTTATCGACCTCAATCTGGTCTTCTTTCCTCTCGTCACTCACAGAGTAGACCTATAGAAAATAGAAAAAGTTAACTTTTAAAACATATTATATACATGTATCGACAAACAAAATACAAATTTTGTAAATTTTTGCGCTTGACCACTCCCTATCTTCCGAAGAAAAAGCCCCCTATTTGAAATTTTTTTTTAGGTCTGAAAGAAATTAAATTGTATTGTTCAGCCATAGATTATAGCTTCGATTTCACAAAATTTAAGTGTTTTTCTAAAAGCTTAACCTCAGTATCATTTCTATGAACCATTATAAATAAAGAGAGAATATTAGACGTACCAACCCAAACTTATTACAATAGGTAGTGAATGCACAAAGAAAGATTTAACTCTTTCTATACTAGTTCCCTTAAGCCTGAAAAAAAAATAGGTGACTGTGTTTCTCCTAACGGGACACAAAAAAATTGGGTTGGTAGGTCAATTTTTTCAATTTTTAAACATACTGCCTATAGAGTAATGGGGCTTGAATACAGGTGATGCGAAGTAAGTGAATGAAACAAGGAGGTCACAAGTCAAAATCAGTTTTATTTAAGGTAAACCACTTGGGAAGGATGGCGTTTTATAGCAGCATTGCACGGAGAACTACAAGCATATTTCATCATTTAAGCTGAACAAAATGTGATTTTAATAAAAGAATATACCTAAGGCCCAAAAAAAAAAAAACATGTCTGTTTCCAGTTTCCCGACCTACCTGAAAATATTTGTGCGACTTGAAAATTTCTGAACCTCTAACAAAAAACAAAAAAACTAAAATGCTACACTATATTGAGTCTATTGACAAGGAAACCTGACAACTCGATTAAATTAGCGACAATGGCGAGTCAGTTAAACAAACACCTCTCTAATTATTCACCAGTGGCTACCCTGGTCACAGACGCAACAATTACGTCGCATGAATTCACTCGGCGGCACCCTTTGATCTGTTTAACAGTACTGCAATGCTTGCAAACCGACACGTGCGCTGCGGGGTTTTCACTTTCAAATCAGGGTGTATTACATTGACCCTGTAACAATCTTAATTGGCACGCGCCTCAATTATTTAATCAAAACTTGATGCATACTTTGTATGCATGTTTCACTTTTTGCCGTTTTGGACAGGTACATGTACAGCAGTTAGACGGGAATAAATGCAGTTAAAAAGCATAATTATCGACCAACTATTTCCGTCCACGGATTCTGCAGGCCCCGTTATAAAACTCCTGTATATGAGGCCAGAGGCCTATGCTTTGGAATCGAGAATTGATTCGGCAGTTAAATTAGGACTCAGAATTGGGAGGAGTCTTTTACAAACCTTGTGCCATTATATAAATCATACATGCACATTCCATTACCAACGAAAAGCCTTAATATTAGGTGTACTACAAAAATAGGTATGCAACAGAGAAACCTAATTACATGTATATCAACGTTGTAGGCCTACGGCTACTCGTGTTTTAGATTTGGCGGCATGCACGTGCTGTCATTGAGATATATACGATAATAGCATAGTGTGTTTTGAGATGTGTGTTATCTCAACGAGTTAGAGAAGTATGATTTTCGCGAGGCTCTGCCAAGCGAAAAATCATACTTCGAACGATTTGAGATAACACACATCTCAAAACACACTATGCTATTGTTGTATTTATCTTATGCCAACTGATACTATCATTTTTGGTAAAATTAAGCCTAATTTGTGACAGTTTTCAGACAAAAACAACCTACATTTTGGTCATTTCGAAGAGCAATTCCCATTACGCATGAATACGCAGTTACAGTACATGTGATGAGGTCGCGAATTTATGGAACATTGGGGTGATTTGTCAGCAACAAACAAGATATAAGTCCTGATTTAATATGAATCCATGTACAGAAATCGGAACAGTGAAATTCTTTCAATAACATATCAATGTTCTCAGACAAAAAGCAAAGATATTCAAACTGTTACAGTTCAGAATTCGTTAGATTGAAAATAACCATGCAAGTTCTGAGAAAAGTGTACATCGTACATTTTGCAAATTTTGTGCGGTGCAAGCTGTCTAAAATGACGGGAACAGAATAGTGAAAGCTTAAAATTTAGTCCTATTAGGGACATGTGTAGCTACATTACTATTTTATTCCACTTGTATGCATTAATTTATTCGTTTAAACCATTCGAAACGCTGAAGTAAATGTGAACCAATTTCCAGGCGAGAGTTTTTGTTGATATGTCGCCAAGGCAGCAACGTCATGAGGTGAAAGGTCACATTGTGCATAGTCCTTTCTTGGAGTTTAATACACATGTAATCGCTAAAATTTAATACACAGTAGGCCTATAGGGGCCTAACATCAAACCGGTATAATATAAACATCACGTATTGTATATAGTACGATGTCACCAGACTGAACAACCATTCGTGGTTACAGAATGCTCAGTTTAATTCAATTAATTGTGGCGACCACGGGGCAATAAAACTTTCAGATTGTTGACCTGTAGCTTTCCGTTTATTCTGAGTCACACGGCCAGGTGAAAATGCGATGTGAAGATGATGGCACGGGTATCATTATTTATGTCTAGATAGAATTGGGTATATTGTCAGATATAAAGCAAGTTTTCTGTCAGAGACTTCAGCAACTGGATACAAAGGTATTGAGAATACCAACTTTAATCTTGCTTTTAAAATATGGTGCATTATAGATGCAACGAAACTTTATTCAGGTGGATTTTGAAAAAAAAAAAAAAAAAAATCCCTCCAAAAAAAAAAATTCCTGACTTACCTACCTGGATTGTTTTGCTCATGAAATCGGAAACAGACATGTTTTTTTTTTGGCCTAACGACGAATTGAGTTTATTTACAGTTCTCCACATTGTGTATTTATCGACACAATTCAGATTTTGACATAATTGATATAAGGAAATGTGAACAAGGTCCCTCCCCACCAGTGGCGGGTCGTTAAAAATGCGTAAAATATTTATCATGTGCACATGATTGTCAGGATTTTGGTCAACATCAATCTGCCCTAACTTCAGTTTATATCAACATGAAACCATGAAAACCAGTATTTCAAAGTTGAAAAGGTCAGTTACTCCAACTAGTTATCATCTGGAAACTAAGAAAACTCAAATTTCTAAGTAAAGAGAGGTCCGTAACTCTGGTGAAAATGGGCAGTCAGACTTGACCTGTATATATATGCAGTATTGTTCAGTAAATTAGAACCAAAGTTATAATCCGGAAATGAAAGATGAATGGATGAGTGGATGGACCAAAAACATAGTACGTCCAGTTTTTAAAATTTAATCTAATAAAAGACTGGTGACCAACCTCTTTCTTTGTGTCGAATATTTCGCCTTCGGTGTGTTTGGGCTTCTTCAGTTTCTGTCTCTTGAAGTAAGCGTCATTCAGCCTTTCTGGGAACTTGATTTCACCAAGGTTTAGTTTTGTTTTTGTGGCGATGACATAGATCTGATTGATACGCCTCAATGGACATCCATTCAGATGGAATGGTCCTACAAATACAAAACAGTTGAGTTTATGATGAATGAAGAGTGCTTCATACCGGATAGTACTTAAATATTTGTTTCATAAAATCTGTACTCAACACCACAAATGACTACTATTACAAAGATTATTGGTGTCTCAATCTGTCTCAATTGGGAATAATAACGCAATCAAGTCTTCAAACTAGTTTGATAAGAATTTGTTGTTTTTGGAAGTGTTGTTGTTGTTTTAACAGCAAATGGCCTGGTCATACTCCAAATTTATGTAAATATAATTTGGTAAATTGTATCTCAAAACACGTAAGATTTTTCTGAACAAACTCGTCAATATATAACGCTGAAAATGTGTTCCGTTTCTTATTTTTTTTTCCGGTAAATTTGAGATCGTTTGATTGGGAAACTTGCACCTGTGAATTATGGGAACAAAATCTATAGCTGGAATCACTCAAATATTTATGGTACTACATAATTTTGATGAATTGGCTATGTTTATGATGGTTATTTGAAGTGTTACTGTCTATCATCTATTGCGGTATAATCGAAACATATACAGTCTCTTAATTAGTCAGCGGAATAAATGAATTAAGACTTTCTATGATAGTTTGAAAGATAACTTTTCATTTTGACTATTTACGTTCCATATTTTTAAAGGAATCAGATATTTAGTTCTGTGTTGTTAAAAATGATTGCGTCATTAAAATCATATAAATTTATATATCATTCTAGGCAATCCCTGTATGATGTATGGGTAGTACACTCATAATTTGTCGTTCTTTATATCAGATTAAAAAAGTTTATATCCATTATAAAATTCACATACATATTGTAAGAATTTGGCACGAACGGGAAAAAATGTTATGCCTTGGCTTGAACGAAATGCTCGTTCTTGCAATTTTTAAAGGCCTGACAAAGTTCAGGTATTTATCGACCTATTTCTATACCGGGAAAAATTCAGAATAAAATATTATTAGGTGTATTTTGGATCGCAAACCGCCATGTGGCTTTAAAGTGAACTGTGAAGGTATTTAAAGCACATTATTTCCTTTATGATTATCAACACTTGGTTTTTACTAATATTCACGGCTAAAAACGTAAGAGTGTGTGTACTCAACAATTTGTCAGCCGGTGTCCATCCCATGCAATGAAATTGAGTGAGTTTGTCGATGTTCTAAGCATTTTCTATGTTGTGAAATGTTACATAGAATAGACAATTAAGTGGCATATTAAATCCAATATATGTACACTTGAATACAGTTAGAAATGACTGCTTTATTTGTCAAAGTAATCCATATTCCATCACCGATGACAAGACCGCTTTCGCAGATTTCTGCTTCCAGCAGTCAAGTCGCTCGGTATAGTCTCTAGATTTACTGGGTGTTTGCAATTGGGGAACATAGAGAATAGTTTCTCAACTTTAATAATTGAATAACATTGTAAACAAGAATATTCACCACAGTGATTGATAACTTGGAGACATTAGCTCATTATATTAAGATTATAACAGGAAACGGAACAAAAGGTTGAACTAAATCGAGATGGTGACATTTGGTTCGCACTATCCACAGTTATATGTTGCTTTTATCCAGTGAAATATATTGTAAGCTCAATCTTATGAAGAGAAATAATTTATATTGTCCTTAAAATGTGTGAGAATCAATCAAAAGAGCCGATTTATGAAACATTTTGTTCCGGAATTTAATGATTCCGCCATTTGACATTACCAAGCCCGCCAGCCCGCCTTGAGATTTCCAGGCCTGAAGTGGGCCTTCAAATAAAGTGCTAAACTAACCTGTAACAAGCAGGAGACCAGTTTTCATAGTCTTCAAGAAGACAACCCTCTGTAAGAGAAACATATTGATAAATATTTTAAGTTGTTATATTAACATTAAAGCTTCATACATATCCATCTTAAAGTGATGTGAAACACTCTGGTAGGGTGATCATATATAAATGAAGAATAATCTTGTTCAAAGTAGTAATTTTTACAAATATTATATCCATATTGACAACACACACCATCATTCTTGTATGTTAATAAAAGGCCGTCCGGCCAGTGTCCCCCGAAAAAGTGGCTTCATTGGGGGCATCAGCTTTTCTGAAAAAAATAACAAGGACCCTAAATCCGAAGCAACCAGACAAAAATGGGTGGATTTTCGCATAGTTCAGACGATGTTTTCCATGAAGTGGTACGGTCGATTTGTTTCAGATTTTCGCCGATGTTAGTAGAATGGTACATTCCTCCAGTTGGCATAGCGCCTGAATACTAACTGATAAGTTTCACGCACCCGAACAAGTACATAATATGTCTTTAATCCTTCTAGGCTTTAAAATTAATCAAATCAAGACTATTAAACACATATTATGTACTAGTTCGGGTGCGTGAAACTGATCAGTTAGTATTCAGGCGCTATGCCAACTGGAGGAATGTACCATTCTACTAACATCGGCGAAAATCTGAAACAAATCGACCGTACCACTCCATAGAAAACATCGTCTAAACTACGCTCAAATGTAAATATTTACTACTCTATTCGAGATGAATCTATCAGCGATAAACTAAAGAAAACGATTTCGCCATCGAGAGTCACTGCATTTAATTAATATATAAGAATGACGGTGTGTGTTGTCAATTTGGATATCATATTAATAAAAATTAACACTTTGAACAAGATCATTCTCCATTTATATTTTATCACCATACCGGAGTGCTTCACATCACTTTAACGAGTATCAAAATGATAATCACGATTATGATTCTCATCGGATTTAAGGCCTGCCTTCCATGACTGGAGCCTCCTGACATTTACGGACACCCTGGGCCAATGCATTCTCTTATAGATGAGAATCTGCCATAGGAGACCTTGTATTTAAGAAAGAGAATACATTGGCCTAACATATTTCAACTCGGAACAGGAACATTACAAAAACAGTTGATCGATAGACTGCTCGCATTGTTTTATTATTATTAGTGCAGTCTGTAGATATCCGTAATGTACTTTCAGTTTCCGTTTTAGTTGCTTAACTTCCCAGTATATCAATGGTATATCATTATCACTCTTTAATATAAATATCTGTCAATCATTGATGTTTCAGCAAGAATTTGCCAAGATAGCAACTGAACTCAGTGCCCTGCATAGCGGCTTCTTTAAAGTAAGCACACCACGAGTTCCATGAAATAGTGTGCGACGTTGAATGATACACGGTGTATTGAGTGTGTCACGTGCGTGTCCCAATTGCTTATTTTTTTCCTGTTATTGATTCTGAATGATTTAATGTCATCACTATTAAAACAGAATTTTTTTTAAATATACTATTGTATTGTAATGTAAATCTTGTATTGTGTTGTATTGTGTTTAGAGATGGGCGGTTGTGAAATTTTGCCTCGGTTTCGGTTTCGGTTGTGGAAAAAGAGTTGAGTCTCGGTTTCGGTTTTTATTAATAAAAATTACTAATGTGAACAAAATCTAATTATGCTTCATCATATTACAAAGAAAACACACCAATTGTATCACCATAACTTGTGAGGTACATGTCCTTTTATAATATTAAATTATGTATCATATTGTTACTATTACATGTATATTGTTAATGTCCATGTCGAGTGGCAGTGCTAGAATGCAACAGAGTCTGTGTATTGTGTATGACTGCAATTCAGCATCATATGATCATAAGTGTGAAATAATATAATGATCATTTATATTGGCATAAAACTAATGTGTGTGACTAGATATATGTGTATAGTTATGATTTGAAAAATAAAATTTGAAATAAACAACAAAATGAAAATAAAACATGACTAGAATCTCTAAATCACATTATCTGGCTATATGCCTATTACCATATTTAGGGAACATAATATTGTACACACTATACAGTATACATGCATCCAATACAAGTCACCTGAATGAGTGCTATTTCACAACAGTTTACCGACAAACGGTATAATTCATTCCGGCTCCGATTCCGGCATAACATTTTTAATCAACGGCGCACAAATATATTTGACGATTTAACATCCAAACAGTGATAAAAACTAATAGGGAATGCGGGTAACAATCATTGATACCTTTTCATATCGTATCCTCGTTATCAAATTCACCTTTCAGAGTATTTGTACGGCCTTAATGATTAAAATAACATGAGAAATAAACTGATTTGCGTTGTGTTTACTACGGCGAAAATAGGTGTACACGGAAGCAACGTAATTAATTCGTCGCGCGATTTCACCATGCGAACTCCTTTCTGCATATATTACAGGCGGCACACTTAGATTTCTTATCTTTCTTTGAAAAATATTTCCACACAGGACTCGTTTGTTCGTCGTGTTCTGCCATGATTACAGGAAGTTGTGACAACCGAAACAACGGGTTTTCCCAACTTACCACGGTTGTCATTTCCGGTTTTTCCCCGACAACCGAAACCGAACTGATTCCACGGTTAACCGCCCATCTCTAATTGTGTTATACAATGCTATAAAAGGGGAGTAATTCTATATACGTTTTGTTCCCGGGCTTTGGTATCAAACGCATGTCTGAATGAGCACTTATCAATGGCGCAATGTATATAGGCCAACACACCCCTACTCAGCCTACTGTGTTAATGAAACATCTGCACGTGCTGCCACGAGCTCTCCGTTAAATTATTTTGATGATTAAAATGTCTAGCCATGCTGACAAGCTGTCTAGTGTCTATACTGTCGGTATCAGATAACAAACTTGGAACACTTTGACAACGTTGTGTATACTCTTGAAGCATTTATTTTGAGTGTTTATTTTATTTGCAACTGCTCGAAGGAATTCACTAGAATTTACGACAATTAACTAGTACAGGGTTTCCGCCAGGGGAAAATTAATGAGTCCGTATTGGGGAAACACATAACGTGTTGGGACAAAAATTTTGTTATTTGATACTGAAAAGTAGCCATTTCCTTGCACCCGAGTGTCCCACAAAACAATCCAAAGCTACGTATATTACGCAAGTCAATCATTTCCGTGGGTGCATTAATTCTGTTGATGATATCCAGATAATTAATCATGGAATTACGCACGTAAGACTATATAAATGAACAAGCTACGAGTTAGTGTTTACAAATTTATATTAAACTTACAATAAGATTTCAACAGGTATACTGAATCTAAACACTAAAAAGCATCTATGCATTGACCAATAATACATGGCAATGAAAATTGAATACAGTATTTCCTAGAATTTCAAGTAGCTTCCGTGAAAATTAAACTGAAATGATATATTCTGTCAATCGTAAAACTATGTGTGCGCTGTGACGTCATACGGCAAGTTTTGTCTGCAGGAGATATTTATAGCGGCGAAATACGAATGATAGCAAAATCTTTCACTCGGAACACGTAGCTTGTTCAATAGTCTATTAGTCGAACAAATGACGACCGCAGCTACAGAACAGAGTTTTATCCAACGTGTTATAAAATATAATTGAGTTTTGGCGGGAAATATGAACATGTGCGTCGTTGATTGTGCTTGGGGACCCAGGCGGGACAACGAATCTATTATTGACCGTATCTTCTGGTCGTAATTTCCTTTTATACCCCGCTGGACAAAACAAGTGTCCACTTAACCGCGGTGCGGTTTGCGATGCCACCGCGGCCGAACTGCAACTACACCGCGGCTCCACCGGCTGACTGCCGTTCGGCCGCGGTGTACTTGCCGTTCGGCCGCGGTGTACTTGCCGTTCAGCCGCGGTGTACTTGCCGTTCTTGGAATGATGTTGAAAAACACAAAGAGGGCACCATAAATGAGGCTTGATTGAGGCCATTGTCTAAATACCATCCGCCAGACGATCTATTATATGTTTGAGGACTAATCTGTCTGGTGACAAGGTGTGATAATCTTTTAAGTAGTCAACGTACGTCCCACCAGTAAACTGTCATAAAATCAAGGTGTCATAATCCATCCTGATTAGAAAAGGCTCCCGCTGTTAATTATTAGGCGACACGGAAGTGTGATGTTGCCGACAACAGACTCCATCTAGATTTGGCAACAAGTGTCTTTTTGAGAAATAAGCATTGGAATGCCGTGCACACGTGGCAGCCTCATCATTAGAGAATTGAATCACCATCCTGTCATTAAAGACTGATTATAAAATAAGGATTATGGTTTGTTGTGTTATTGTGATGTTGTTTTCTCTTGTTCAAATATATTTTTTTTACATTAATTTAAACTATTATTTGGTTTGAATTATATACTGACTACATCCACCCATGTGGACCTCCCTTTGGAATTCACTGCCGTCCATTGAATGTATAAAAATCTGCGCCATAATTCAATTGTCTTCAGAATGAACAATAAAGAGCGTTTGTGCATGATAAGGTATTTTTCGCCCTCGAAGATTTTATGAACCTAAATATTCAAATCCTTTCAATACCGTAGTTACTTTAAAGACAAAACCGCAGCAGCATGCCAGTTGACCTTTGATAAAACTTGAAAGGGAATATCGAGGAGAAAGTGACATGTCACAATCATGTTAACTCAAAACAGTTACGATGTAGCAAACAATGTCGATTGCTAAAGTCCTCGCGCCCAATTTCTGAATAATGCTGACGACGTAATTGTAATTCGCGTGCACCTGGCATTTGAGATATACAGATGTGCGCAAAATTAACGGCGATTATCAACCTCCCAATCAAGGGTTTCACTAACTTTTTGTGGCAATATACGTAAACAATACTTTATAATGGAAATATAACAAAATAAAAATTTAATGATTCACGCATGGTTTATACATCCATTGAATAAAAGCGACCACGTGGTTCGTTTGTGTGGATTTGCAATAGATCGGATATGGGATGATTAGAATTGTGCTAAATCGGCTTTCCGGGAAACATGGTACCAGAGCGCATAACTTCAACGAAACGGGAATATCTGAGAATGTACTCCGTTGCGAAAACAAAAGTATCGTGGTTCTCCGTTTTTTTTTATTGGCGTATATACGGCGCCGCTGTGTATTCCAATGTTTATTTATTTATGAAACTATTTCACTTTCACCCTTGAATGAAGGAATTACAGTAAGCATGTTTGTTGAGATACTATACTTGTCAATATGTCATAGCTGTCTGGTTTTTAAAATCCAGATTCCTACATAAATTATACCAGTATTAATAGACGCATGCACGCATGACGTATTGACCGCGTGGTTGTTTGTGCACGCGAGGTTTTCCCCGAATTATCTGCATTTTCTGATCAGGGCTAGTGGTTTTCATAACTTGTCAACATGACAATTTTTATTTGAATATGATGACTAACATCTTATCTGTAGGAATGTTGGTAGAGAATATAATAAATGGTGTTTTTCAATAGCTTGTTAATGCATAATAAAACGGAAAAATTAAATGAATTGAAAAGCATACCGCCCACCCCTAATTTCGGGGTGTCCGTTCGGTGAAACGTGTGCATTATTCCTTTTGACCGTATACACGTGTCCCATCACAATTCTAAATTTTCAACACACATTGTTTGTGTAATCTTTATTCAGTCCATCCTCGGGTGGCAAATACCGTGGAATTATAGAGCAAAGCGTAAAATGTCGCGCATTTCCAGTTTCTGGCGCTGGCAGTTAATTTTCACTTGGCAATGGATTTGCCACATATATGGATTGAGAATATTACACTTTTATTTAATATGCTCATTTGATCATATTGTTTTCAAAAATAATAGCAACTCTAATAAAAACATGAGAATAATTTTATTTACTAATTCTCGGTTATGGTGTCAAAGCATACAACATTAGAACAAAATATCGGTAAGCTCCTCCCACAGCCAACCAATTAAAGCAGAGAATAAAATCTCACAAACGAATCCTGGATGATTGACAGGTGTATGTACTATGTCGACGTGATAGCATGCACGGGATCGACGCACGACTTTAAGTTTTTTTTATATTTGACAACAAAGTTCCATTAAAATCTTCGTTAGATCGTTGAAACAGTGGAGTTAAATATAAATGTGATTTGCATAATGACCTTAAAGCCGATATTATGTACGGATTTAAATTTCCCTTAATTAAAAATACTGACCTTCAATATTTCTACTAATAAAAAACATGTTTTAAACTCGAGAAAAAAGACTATACAAACCAGGAATCTAACCCCGGTGCACATGCCGGTTCGGCCGCGGTGTACTTGCCGTTCGGCCACAGTGTACTTGCCGTTCGGCCGCGGTGTACTTGCCGTTCGGCCGCGGTGGACTTGCCGTTCGGCCGCGGTGTACTTGCCGTTCGGCCGCGGTTACACAAAGTGACACCGCGGCCGAACGGCAAGTACACCGTGGTGGCAATGGACACTTGTTTTGTCCAACGGGGTATATATCCTTTTTATGATTCATGGTTAGTTTGCGCTGAACTGAACGCGACGTAAAAAAACAGACCCATTTTGGCACCGATTTGCTGACTAAATAAGTCTGCAGCTGACGCACGTGAAGCTCGAGCAATTCGGCATACCGCACGGAGTCCTGCTCAGCTTATTCTGATGGCATTGATGTTTGCCGCCTTTGTTGTTTTGCTCCAATGTATTTGCGTGCTATTCTTATTGTTTTTTCGGGAGATGGACTGCGTCGATTTCATTTGGCAATATTAATGAAAATAAGTGTAGATGTATAGCCTGTCGACACAGACAAGACTGAATAAGTTTTTAATAAGTTAATAACGTCATTTATTTGTGTATGATCGGGATTTCATGCAATGACCGACTGGGGGAATGGGTCAGTGGGACGGACCCGCAGCCGGCCTGGCGGAAACCTGAACTAGTATAAGATACCACAACAATCTATACATGATGGATATTGGGGGTGGGTGTATCGTTGGTGTTGATACACATGCCCATATCGATATGCGTATTGTGACTGTGCGTATCGTGATGCAGGTGAAACCAAGATATTTTTAAATATGGCCCAACTCACCTTTCCCTTGTGTCGACCAGCCACGATGATTAGAACAGTTCCCGGAGTGATGCTAGGTCGTATTTTATGAGCGTGCTGACTGAACTTCCTTCGACTCGATTCAATCCTTTTTGGTCTTTCCATTGTATTGAATGCTCTGGCCTGAAATAATAGTTAAATAATTATAATATCAGATTCCGCTATTAGAGATATCGGTAGGGCCTTGCGAATCGGGCATTTCCAGTTTGAATCTAATCTTGAATCGAATCAACCAAATGATTTCAAATCGCATCGAATCTAGAATCGAATCATTGGATCAGGCATACTAGTAATAATAGTGAAGACGAAGAAAATACATGACTCAGAGGCCATACCAATCGTAATGACGATAAATGATCATCAGTATACAATGTAAATATTATCTATAAATAAAAGTTTAAAAAACAAAAATCTACCTGCCCAACCTATATTTTTTTTTTGTGGCTTTCAACCCAAATTAATTTTTTTGGCCTTACCAGTAAAATGTTTGTACGGATGGAAATTTTTTACAAATTTCGAAGTCCAATTATGGCCGCTACTCTACTAATAGATGAAACCTGTAGTATATCACGAAAATAATCACATTGTGAGTAACTTTTCCCACATGCTGGGGTATTAGTATTGACAGACTACTCTCGGGATCCAAATAAGCGTACGGGTACGCTTAACTATTTTCAAGGAGAAATCCCCTCTGTACGCTGCTTATTTGGGACCCTACGTTTATTAATTTCTGGGGGTATAAAATTTACACCATGTTGTCAATATCACGACCATGAATCACAGGACTTATTCTACAATTAAAAAGTTTTTTTTTACCCCAAAATCAGTTCCATAATCACAATTTATACTGAAAAACGATGTGCCTCGAAAATAGGCAACGCGAAACCCCAAAAAAGCGCTAAATGTTACCAGTTTGACTGAGTGTTTTCTGCATACAAATAATTTCTTGAGAAGCATTAAAGTAATTCCCTTTAATATTGAGATATTTAAAGAACACAGTTTCATACTTTTTCTGTTTTAATGCAATATTTGTTGAGAGAAATGTCAAATAGATCGTAAAACTTCGAAAAAAATCGATAGATGATCAAATTAGGCTTAATGTAAAATTGTAAACTGAGAATGATTCTGGACAAGAACGCTACTAGAACACAAGTTTCAACCTAAATATATTAATCATTTGAATTATACAGTGAGTGAATTACTAGAGTTAACTGTCACTCTTTGATTGATTTTATTGACAATGATAATAACACATATATATATCAATACCATAGATTGCTGAGTGATATATAACTTAAAAGGAGCAAACACATATAATTGTACATAGTTTGTTCTGCCTCAGATATCATTTTATTTGTGATGTTAAAAATGGGTTGTTTTGTGCAACACAACTGAAAATCATACTAGTAGTCACTTTTTTGAAATGTTACTTTGAAACATGTGTCTGGTATATATTAAATCATATAGTTTCTTCCTTATGCAATGATGCTGCAAAGTAAATGATTTATTAACCACTGCAGAATTATGGGAATTGTTTCTTACTGTAATTGGTTTGAAAATCATGTGTCTCGTAATCATTTTATATCAGAGTTTTAAAAGCTAAAATCATGAAAAAATTCCAATGTTCTACTGTGGCTAAGGAACCATTCATTTTAAATATCAATGTATTATTCAAAAATGTGGGTGACACTTGGTATTAGTTCAAAATGAATTGACCAATTATTAGGTTCAATTTTTCTCCAATGATCTCTGAATGAGAACATATGAAACTAACCACAATTTTTTACCCATACTTAGTGTTGATTTGCGAAAATTCCCCCCTGTACTATTATTACGCCCCCGTACTATTATTTATTTTAAAGGAAATTTCACCCCTGTACTATTATTCCGCCCTCTACTATTATTTGGATCCCGAGAGTAAAGAACAACCAAATGCAGTAATTTACACCAGTGTTTAAATGAGAAATTTATAATTATATGGACGTACCGAGCTCTTATACTCTGAACCCCCTCCAGAGGTTGGGATCATAAAAATTTCCCCAAGCATCGTTGCATGAAAACTCATTTTTCTAAATTAGAGAAAGACAGGATCAAGGCGTCTTGGTTATTAGACCAAGCCATGAATCTCTACTCTGGCTAACGCCCAGAGACATCATATTCCACCAGTACACAACATTGGAACTTTTAGAAGTTTTGACAAGGAACATTATAAAGTCGAAACAACACGGGGAATATATTTCTTAGTTAATATTATCTGTTCCTATAAATGTACTTTACTGTAGGTGAATGTCCCAACACAAAATTGCCTGCTTTTCTCAGAATTTTGTGAGCCGATATCGCAATAAACATTGAATTAATTACCCAGGAGAAATTCCATAATTGTAAGCGACGCAAAGCAATATCGCTCACTAATTCACATAAAACGTGAAATTTCGAGTTTGTACCTTCACCTACAGCGAAGTACATTATTAAGGAACAGATAATAACTAAGAAATATATTCCCCGCGTTATTTTTTCGATTTTAAAAGGTTCCCAGTCAAAACTTGAAAAAGTTCCAAGGTTTAATATGATCTCTACAGGTGTTAGCCAGAGTAGAGATTCATGGCATGATCTACTTGGTTATCTACCTCATTTTCTAATTAAATTTAACTAGGTATTCGATTAATCGTACATTAATCACCAAGCACTACTCACCAATCGGCGAACTTGCACTTTTCTTGAGCCACCATTCTTCTCACCACCAATCTGCTTGGTGATAACGCTTGGCTTCTTTTTTGAGGCGGCCTTCTCGCCCTTTTTCTCTTTCTTTGCTGTTGGAGCCATCTGAAAAGTTGAATTTCAGTAAGTACAAAACCAAATAATATCAGGGTGACAACAATGTCTCAATTTTAATATTACTCAACCGAGATCTGTCATCTATTTTTAAAGTGCCCAAACCCAATATACCACAGTCTACTGCTTGTTTCTATCGGAATTCCTTGCATATATTGCAGTAGAAATGGGGACCACTGTTTTCTCAGGCATCCCCCATTTCTACTGCAATATACATGTATGCTGCGAGGAATTCCTATAGAAACAAGCACACTGAGAGGGGGAGGTCCAAAATTAGGGTTGGTCATTTTTAAAATATGCTAAAATATAATTGAATTTATCAGTCAATATTTGTTTGAGATTGGTTAATATTGTTTTAGTTCGGGCTTAAAAAAATGACTATCAAAGGTCTGTAACTCTGGTCGACCGAGCCTAGTTTGCGAACTCGTTTAAGATACTCCTCTTGTGATTATACTGTGATGTTACTGATGTACAATCATTGTTCAATACACATTTACTCAACCTCGCATGGCCCACAAATCGTTAATTAAATGTAGGGGTGTATTGTGCAAACTTTATTCATGAAATATTGCATATATTGTACATTGTACTTACGGTACCAATTGTTATATACCAAAATAATATCGCGATAGTATCGTTTATCGCGATGTTGTCACCATAATATCGTGATATTTTATTGGGCCAATATCGCCCAGACCTACCAATGGTTGAAACGTGATGCCCATGGTACTCGGAATGTAGGTCATGCCATGAACCTCTACTAAGGCTAATGTGCGTTTAAATAGCCTTAGTAGAGGTTCATGGCATGACCTACTCGGAATGCAAATGGCGACACCAAGTCCAACCGGTACCATGTCGGATTAGAATCCTCGACAGTATCGAAGCTGTACCTCAGAGGTCGGCCCACAACCCAACTGACCTATCCGCCCCCACTAGTATCGTTATTCGCTGAAGGGGTCACTCTCACCAAAAAAAGTGCTGAAGGGCACACAGGTTTTGAAAATGTGCTGAAGGGTACACATTGTTTGTGATGGGCACCAACGCAGTTACTTCAACTGTGTTCCTGAAAGTCTGGCACTCATCCGCAGTTTGTTTTAATTCATTTTAATTGGATTCGGAACGTAAACATTTTTCTCTTTACACTTACAGAAATCATGGCAGACACGAATACTAAAGATTGTCAGACGATTGGGACCTCGGACGATTGGGACCTCGGACGATTGGGACCTTGAGTAATTGATTTCTTCAGTTATATATAAGAAATTATAAGTACGGTATATTAGTTTAAAATCAAATTTTATTTATGTAACGGAATTGACAAATATAATAATGATATAATACAAAACAATAATAACGATGGTATTTGATTATTTCATTGGTCGTTGAACTGGTGGATAGCATACATCTTACTGGTCGCTTGATCTCTCATTCTGCCGAACGGGTGCATATAGTTTCGAAATTTCTATCAGCAGTGATGACGATGAAATTTCTTTTGAGAGCACATCCATGTATGGTCGGGTTGACGAATACGCTTCTTAGGGCCTGCCACATTGCCGCCTCAAAGTCCACGACGAAAGATGTTACGTTGGTGTTTTCCATGTGACTCAGCACAGCCTGTATGACCTTCTTGTAATCTTGCTTTGTTCTTCTGGACATCAAAACGAAACAAAGAGGCAGTTGTTTCATGCTAGCTCCGGATCGGACGTGGTGGCGGAAGATCGGTGGTAACGGTTGATTCTAAAACGGTGGTGGATACGTGTTGAATGGAACTGACATCTGGTTGGTTGGTACCCTGTAAAATACATATTAATTGGATTTTAGTCTAACAGATCTAGAACGGGAAACGGAATATAACGGAAAATAAAACGCTCTTTATCTAACATGATCCATGAATTCTCAGTATGGAAATTGTAAATTGAAAGTTTTTACATTATTATACTTCTGTTTTGTTTAAAGGTGTTGCATGCATATATAAATGAAGATTTAAAAAACATATATATACCTGTTTGGTTTTACAAGATGAACATGACCAGTCGATATCTGAACGCTCTTTCACTGCTTGTCTGTAAACTTCTCTTGCTGACACCAGTCTGACACTTGCGATGCTGCCAACGAGAACAGCCACCGCAGTTCAAACCTTCCTGCCGAGGTCGACTTCGACGTACACCACAGAATATGCCATATGATATGCCATCATTTCAGATCTGGAAATCTTATATAGCTGTTCTTGTTTTTACAGAGCTTCGGTAACACAAACGTATACTTGATACCTACTCATTCCAACTCATTGATCACTGTTAAGAAGGTGACGATTAATCAGCGGTGATCACTTTTAGCAATAACAACACGACCGGCACCTACTTTTAAGTAGGCTGCCATTAGGTAAACATTGATAAACTGTACTCACTGTGAGTCTATACTTACTAACACTAACCCAATGTAATAATTATTTAATAGGAACATATAAATGAAATATAAACGTATATTACGGTATAAACATATATTAACTTGAATAAGGTCCCAATCGTCTTGACTCAAGGTCCCAATGAATCGTCCGAGGTCCCAATCGTCCCGAGGTCCCAATCGTCCAAGGTCCCAATCGTCCAAGGTCCCAATCGTCTGGATACCAAACTAAACATATCATATAGAATAATTTCAAAACCCCGTGTTCCTTCAGCACATTTAAAAACCTGTGTACCCTTCAGCACTTTTTTTGGTGAGAGTGACTCCTTCTGAAGTTCAGCACTAGTAGCTGTCTGTACCTGTAGATATTTCACTGAAGCCTTGAAGGAACCAATTCTGGTTATAATTTATATGCACAACCAACAAGTAAAAGGGATAAAATTTCTTTTACCATACTTTAAAAACAATTACCAATTGATTACAGGATACAGACTCGTTTCTCATACAATGCAACCTGGCGCAACACAGAATATAATGAAATGTTCTTCAAAATGATCGAGGTGCACACCACACTTTGAATTATGTTCACGTGTAATTCTGGGGTATACCGATTTATAACCGGGGACTTGGGGAGTTTAGTTGTTATAAACTCCAAATATTCGTACTATGGTTACTAAAATTAGTCAAATTTATGACAATTAAAATATAATGCTTTGATGGCAACTAGTTTCGCCGGATTTATGGCGATTATTTAAGGGAGAAAATGTATTTACATGTACACACTTTGGAAATGGTGCTAAAAAGGCCGAAAACGTCAATTGGGCGATAAATCAGAGACCACTTCCGGGTCACAAAATATCAGAGACATCTGGCGACCAAAAGTGTGCGGTGGCTTGTTTCGGAAGTGGATGGTCAGTACCGGTGTTTAAAGGTACTCAACCCGTAAAGAGGGTCCCCATCTCAACAGATTCCAACAACAACAATCCGATCAGAGGGTCCTATATTACTATTTCTTTGGCTGTAAAAAATATTTGATTCGAGTCGAGGAACCCATCAAACAAAGCTCAGAGTCATTAGATATTGATTTTTGAAAATTCTTATGTTCTCGAGATGAGTACTTATAACTGCCGTCAATTTGGTAACATGCTCGAGATTTTACGCCAAAATTCTATTCAAACAGACAAGGATGGATAACTCTATAATCAAGTGGGTAATAATAACGAATTTTTTACTATCTTCTGGGCCAGAAAGAATTCCCGATAATGAAAAATAATAGATTTCTAAAATCGATATCTAACAAATCTGAGCTTTGATGGGTGACTTCCTCGACTCGAATCAAATATTTTTGACCCCCGAAGCCATTGAAATAGTAATTGAGAGGAGTTTTATCGGGTTGAGTACCTTTAAGCGAAATAAAAATCACAGCCCCTGACATTTACAAAGCTTTAAAAGGCCTCAAAATTTCTAAGTCAAGCGGGCCCGACGGAATAAGTCCTAGAGTTTTGAAAAACTGCGCCTCTTCGCTCTGTGGTCCTCTTGAATTCTATTTTAGAATATTTACCGAAAACAGCTACTACCCACCCCAGTGGAAGCGTTCCCATGTTACACCCATATTCAAGAGCGGTGATCCCAGTCTTATGTCAAACTATCGACCAATTTACCTACTAAGCTGCATATCGAAGGTCTATGAAAAATGCATTTATAAATATCTATGGGAATTTCTCGATAAAAACAAACTCCTATCATTTTACCAAGCTGGTTTTATGCGCAACGACTCAACAGTTTTCCAAATTACCGAAATATATGACAATATATGTCGATCACTAGACGACGGAAAAGAGGTCCGGTGTATATTCTGCGACATAAGTAAAGCATTCGATAAGGTCGGGCACCGTGGCCTCTTGAACAAACTGACAAAAATTGGTATAAGAGGAAACTTGTATAACTTAATGAAATCGTATCTTGAATGCAGACAACAACAAGTTGTCATTGACGGCACACACTCAGAATTGCAAGATGTAACAGCCGGTGTCCCACAAGGGTCAGTATTAGGCCCACAGACTGTCGTTCGGAGCTGAAAACGGAAGCTCTCTTAATCTCCAGGAAAGAAACGCCAGTATATCATCCACACTTGACCATGCATGGGAACCGCGACAATTGTTGAGGTTGACAGCCATAAACATCTGGGGCTCACTGTCGACAACACGGGGTCATAGAATTCGACTGGGTAGTGGTCACACTCCCTACATCAAATCCTATTTTGCATTTATGTATAGTTTTTTTTGCAATTGATGGCGTGGCAACAGCATAATCTAACATATCCCATGATCTGGTCGCTATGTGGTAGTGGGTTGCGATGCCATTGTTATTGAGTAACACTAGTTCTCGATCCTCGATTATGTCGAAAAGTGCGTCCCCGTAGGGATTAGTTGTGCTGCATTTGTAAACAATGTGTTTTGCGTTAAGGTCTCCCAAAAAGATGCATTTTTTGAATTTATTGGTAAAAAAATTGAATGTTGAGAGTTGAGGGGGGTTTTGCAAGGGGGTACGTATAGTGAAACGATAGCTGTTTTCCTATTACTGATTTGATATGAACAGCAGTTTCCCATGCTTAATATACTCTAGGAACCCTAAACAAACACTGATAGAAGTTGGCCGGTTGTCAGAAACAACCTCTAATCAGTTCTCACTATGTGTCTGAGTGACAGATGTAATGCAAACAACCGAGTTAAAGTGTGAAGAACATCAAACAACATCAAACAAAGTCACATTTCATTCACAAATACGCAAAGAAAATCACCGCTATAGTCACATTGTATTCAAATATCTTATTGGTATAAGTCATAAATACATACTGAATTACGCAACGAAAATGTCATCAAAAGTCACATTTCATAACAAAATTCCCTCATAACAACTCATAAATGTACGAAATATCCAAAGAAAATATCATCAAAAGTCAGAAAATGTTGAGACGATTCGGCTCAATAAGTGAGACGTTTCGGCTTAAAACTGAGCCGAAACGTCCCGGCCGAAACGTCCCAGCCGAAACGTCTCTGGACCGAAACCACACGGACCCACCCAAACTCCTGCGACCAGCAGACTCTTACTATCGCTCTAAGTCGTTTTCCTGTCCGAACACTTTTTGGGGCGAATTTTCTTGCCGGAATAAATAATCGAACGCACCCAATCTTTTTGTGAAAATTTCAGCGAATTCTATAAATTCATAACAATTCAATTAATTATATTTATTCCAATCACACATAATACATGTTCGCATGGTAAACTAAGGGTAAAATGATGCCGTCAGTGTCAAGTGAATATGGTAAGTCCTGCATTTAAGGAGGGAGGTTATGTTGTCAATTTTGAATGGGAATTTCCCAGTTTAACTTTCAGTCAAATTCAGATTTGGACTGTTTGAGTTTCCATTTCCAATGCAATTTCCAAATCAAATTAAAAATTTCAATTTCCGGATGAACTGTTTTATAAATTTATTATATATGAGAAAACAACCACTGAAAGTGTGATCTTCGTATGTTTCCCCGACTTTTCGTTCCTTTGAAGTTTGAATCAAGATTTTGCGCAAGCCAAGGTTACGAAGGTACATGTAGGCCTACCGTTATTTTACGTGACAGGACTCAGGAGGACATTATAAATGATGTCATGGGATTTTGGCCAAAAAAGTGTGTTTAAAAGTGTGTTGTGTTTTTGGGTGTTTTTCTAATAAATAAGAATAATGGCTATTAGTATTATGGCCTGGAGTGATTTTATCTTTGCTAGTGTAGCGGTTGCGTTGTAAATATAGAAGGCCGGTGACTTCTCAGAGAAGTTCTCTGATCGAGAGGTCTAGATCTCTTGGTCACGGTGACGGTTGTTAGACGCTTTGTGTGATCACCGAAGTTACATGTAAGCTACGTCAAGCTCGGTTAGTCCTTGGATTGGTGACCGGCTTGGGATTCCGGGTGCTGCCAACTTTCGGTGCGACTCCCGCACTTCTCTCTCTCATTCTGTTACACTGGGGGCTTGTCCGCTCCTCGGAGTCTGTCATGATGCGACCGCTCTTCGGGAGAACATTGTGAGTTTCGGTGAATCTAAAAAAGAACGGGGGAGTAGTGTAACGGTCGCGTTGTAAATATGGAAGGCCGATGACTTCTCTGATCGAGAGATCTAGATCTCTTGGTCACGGTTGTTAGACGCTTTGTGTGATCACCGAAGTTAAGCAACGTCGAGCTCGGTTAGTCCTTGGATGGGTGATCGGCTTGGGATTCCGGGTTGCCAACTTTCGGTGCGACTCCCGCACTTCTCTCTCTCGTTCTGTTACACTAGTACATCATGAAAGTGATTGTCTAGCTCATTTGTCAAGTTTATCAGTTTTCACTTTGCCAAAATGTGCTCACATCAAGCCTGCAAATGGTGTGTCTGTCATTTGCAGAATGAGGTCCACAGAGGGTAAATTTAGTGATGCACACCAGACTAGCATCACCAAATTCATCCTTTTTGCTCTTTAACACGTTGAGTGCCACTACGAGTTATCTCGTAGTACGCAACCTTCGCATGTTGCCACTATGAGTTATCTCGTAGTGGTTTCTATGTCATGTAACTGACAAACGGAAGCAGAGGAATATGTCGATACACCACGAAAACCCGCCTTGGAACATCAGAACAGTGATTTTATCTAATAAATAGTGTGGCTCCCCTTACATCGTTCAACTGAAGTGAGCACCATCAGCACATATATTCTACTCAAAATGGTCCAGTTGTGAGTGAATACAGCTGACACTGTCTCATTGAGTGACCACCAGAGGCAGTCGTGTGTGGGCAATAGGCTGGGTTTTAAAATTTGGTATTCAATAGACTGGCAATGGTGCACGCATGTAAACACAGTCAGGGTGACGGATATTGACAATGTACAAACATGCGATGGCAGTTTTGAGGAATGATTACATCGTTGTGTTTCAACACATTGAAACTTCGCACAACCACCCACACATGTCACACA
Organism: Siphonodentalium dalli; assembly: GCA_032622095.1. NCBI lineage: Eukaryota > Metazoa > Mollusca > Scaphopoda > Gadilida > Siphonodentaliidae > Siphonodentalium > Siphonodentalium dalli. Next base: position 287,618,110 of record CP136064.1, on the reverse strand, counting down.
CGCCTGCCGAATCTGTTCCCCCTCACTCTTGGCGAGTGGACGCATGACGTTACGCGTGTTGATGCTACCATTATCTCATTATTGGGGAACACAGCAGTTGTTTTTGGAATACACTGTGCGGCTCCATTTGGGGCTAGGTATTTTATAATTTATAATTCAAGTAAAGCGGAACAATTATTCCCCAAAGCTACATAGTACCGTCTTCCGAACGTGTTGGACAATGGAAAGCGTAACAATTACCGTACTTTAGACGTCATGCAGTTCATCGAACTATATTCTACATGTATGTACGGATAAATGGTTTTGTGAGCATAGAGGTTTACAGTAAAGGATGACTTATTTCCAGACGGATGGATTATATGGAATCGTTACATGTAGCACACTCCTGTATGTACAGGTATCTATTAGGCTACCGCTGGTTGTTTTAATTTTGTGCTGACAATTCTTCCTACACTATTATTTTGAGCTGTACTTTGGAACCCTCGCATAGGCCTAAATCAGGCTAAATGGGAGATAATTTACAATGCCCGAAACAACAGAAGATGCATGCTCGTAGTCATTACTGGACGAAATAAACTCATCCACACAGGAAACAAGTTCACCCGATCCCTGTAGCCATGCTCATGTCAGTAATTTGCTCCATTGTGCATCAGCCATAATATAACTATATAACGAGCTATAAGTATAACCACCACAAGGACACCCACACCTCCATAAATATGCTTACCACCAAAATATCTTGTTTGGGTTACTTTCTACTTCATATTTATTGCTCAAACGTGTTCATTTGTGTCTACGAGATAACTCGTAGTTGGCACTGGTGGTGGGAATACCCAAATTCCTTCCGCCAGTGCCGGCTACGAGTTACATGTATCTTGTAGTACTATCAATCGCCGTTTCTGTCATCTAAACTCGCGACGTCATCCAATTCTTGCTTCAATGAAGCCAAATTATGGTCTACTAAGTAGACCCCGAAGCCACGACAAATAGTTTTCATGGCTGGCTCAACCGATTTTCGTGGCTGGTTAGCCAGCTAAGCCGGCTCAGTCACGACGTTCGTGGCTGACGAAATATGGCGGCTCAGCCGGCTGAAATGTTATCATTCAGCGTATTTTCGTTTCCGAAATGTTCCTAATCCCCTGTTACCGGATATAGACGCCGTTTTTTTTTAGCGTTTGTGGTGAACCCGTATAATTCCAGACCACACGTAATCTTTTGATGTTGGGCTTTTCCATTATGGCGAAAATTCACGAAGGACTGGCATGGATATACTATATAGTTTCCCCATCTAATCGGTATAAGTAGTTACATTGGGACTGCAGCTGTCGACTTCAGACTGCTATCACCACTGTCATCTTGCGATATATGCATGCATCATTGAATGATGAACCCGATAGTAATGATATATAATATTTCAAACTATTTTCTATTCTTATGTCTATATATTGACAAATGCCAGTGATGTCTGAGACTGGGTGTTGTCGATATATACAATTTATATTTTAACCCTTTCAATACCGAATGGATGTGCCCATTCAGTTATATGGAAGCATACATTGGGATAGTCTATTCCACATTAAGGGGCCAGGTGTTCTGATAATATAACAACCATGACGTGTCCATGCGAGTATTCCAATATTAGGCAATGCGGTTTAGTTCTTTGCGATTCACAGTACAGTTGTGCTTGACATATAAGCCCATGCACACGGCTCAGCCATTTTACAATTCCGGCGGCGGAGATTTTTAAATGTGGCTGGCGTTAGAAATAATATGGCTGGCGGCGGCTTGTGGCCAATATGGCTGGCGGCGGCGGCGTGCGATGGCGGCTTCGGGCTCTACTACTAAGGGTATCTATCTTGCCACGATTTGGCAAACTGGCGAGATTACTAATTGATTTCCGGCACTCAACGTGTTAAGCACTTCATTATAGCTTATATCACATGTAAACATTTGTAGGTCATTTCAATCTTATCACAACTGTAACAGTTTTGTTTTAAAACATAACACTGGTTTCAACATGCAAAATTTCGTTATTGGAGAACTTAGAGAAATATTTTGACACTGCGTGCCTTGGACCCATTTAACATTCAAACCATTATTCAAATTTACAGATGCTGCTAAAATGCCTGAACACAAAGTAGATTACAAACAGAAATACAAAGCCTTGAAGAAAAAACTCAAGTTTTTAGCATACGTACGTATTGTAAAGAAATTAATATTACCATGTGAGTATCAAGAAATTAATATCACCGAATAAGTATCGTCAAGAAATTAATATCACCATATGAGTATCATCAGGATATTAATATCGCCATGTGAGCATCGTCAAGAAATTAATATTACCATGTGAGTATCAAGACATTAATATCACCGAATGAGTATCATCATGAAATTAATATTACCACATGATTATCGTCAAGTAATAAATATCACCATGTGAGTGTCGTCAAGAAATTAATATCACCCATGTGAGTATTGTCAGGAAATTAATATCACCTTGTGAGTATCAAGAAATTAATATCACCATGTGAGTATTGTCAAGAAATTAATATCACCATGTGAGTATTGTCAAGAAATTATCACCACCATGTGAGTATTGTCAAGAAATTATCACCATGTAAGTATTGTGAAGAAACAAATATCACCATGTGAGTAATGAGTATCATCAAGAAATTAATATCACCATGTGAGTATCAAGAAATTAATATCACCATGTGAGTATCAAGAAATTAATGTCACCATGTGAGTATCGTCAAGAAATTAATATCACCATGTGAGTGTTGTCAAGAAATTATCACCATGTAAGTATTGTGAAGAAACGAATATCACCATGTGAGCATCAAGTAATTAATATTACCATGTGAGTATCATCAAGAAATTAATATCACCATGGTAAGTATCATCAAACAATTAATATCACTGTGTGAGTATCTTCAAGAAATTAATATCACTGTGTGAGTATCATCAAGAAATTATTATCACATATGAGTATCATAAAAAATTGTTAAAGAACAATTAAGTCTGTCCGATGTTACGCCAAATTTGTCAACATTAATCTTCAGCTTACCATGCAAATAAAAAAAGTTAAATACTTTCAATCACCATTTGTATCATACAGGCAGAAAATACACAAAATCACCGTTTGTATCGTACAGGCAGAAAATACACAAAATCACCCATCAATTTTACGTTGAAAATGAATGTAATTGAGAATGCTCTTTTATATACCGCGTTTGGGCGACGACAGCATTAGATGCTCTGTATAAGAGACGATCATTGAAATGTTTGCTATACTGACAAAAATTCAATGCGTGTTTAAACTTCATTTTTTGAAACTCGATATCTGGCCATCAAACCCTCCCATTTATGGGCTCATGGGTGCGATCTAATCAAACCCTCCCATTAATGGGCTCATGGGTGCGATCTAATTATTTTCTGTTATAGAAAACATACAGATGATTGTTTTCCAAATAAATGCGATTGTTACTAGTTTATTTATAAGAACCAAAGAGGTATTTTTCAGAGTTTCTTGTTCAGTCGACTATAACAAACTATAATCAATTACTCACTCTCCTATTGACAGGAGCAAGAATGTTTTATGGAAGAATTAAGAAAGGCACAGAAAAAACTCTTCAAGATATATAGAGACCGAAGGTAATTAATTGATCATTTTATGCTTGCAAAACAACTTTGTGATCAACTGATAATTATAACGAAGTTTGGTGAGGGATATAGAAATAAGTTCTGTGCATGCGTGCGTCCATCCATCCGTCTGCTTTAATTGGATTGAATTTGAGCTCTATCTCAGTCACCATATTTGGAATGGATTTCGTTAATTTATTTGTTGCAGTGGTATAGCCCTTAGATTGAAAATGCATCTGTGAAAATCTGGATCTCTGTATCTTAGTCATTGTTATCTTTGGTTTGCTCATGAGGCTGCTTGAATGGAACAATATACACATGCAACATGTTTTGTCCATTAATTTCTTCTGAAGTTATAGCCATTAGAGTGTAAAATATGTCCATCCATGTACATGTACCTCTGTCATCTAAGATCTGATGCAAAGGTATATTCACAAACTACAATGGGATTAAGCACATCCTCATGCTACAGGTATACTCATGACAGACTCGATTAAGAATTCTTTCAAATTAAAGGCATATTATGTACTTGTTTCACTACTTCAAACTGATATTTTACAACTCTGCCACTACACTACAATCATCCCGAACTAATTGTCGATAAAGAAACGAGAATTATTTCACTGACGAGAATCACTATATTTTATTTATATTATACAAATGACATTCATACAAAATGAATTGAAATACCTGCAATGAGCAAGTTGATTCGCAGTGCGCTCCAGCCTAGTGTTTTACATCACTTTAGGCCACTCAAATCAATATACATCAACAGAAAGCCACCTCTGTGTTGAGTTCTGATTAAAATCAGGCTCTCAAACAGCTCCGTATTATTGAGTCAGAAGAAATTATCTGTGTGTCACATGACCATTGCTATAAATAACTTTTGTATGCAATCCATTCTGTATGATGTCACAGCCCACAAATAGTTTTACGATTTACTTTATACGGTTTCCTTTTTTTCTTCAATTATTGGTAAATTCTGGACTCTTCACATAATTATGCATTTAGTGTTTAATTAGTTATCATAATCTCTAACAATGTGAAATTATCAATGTTATAGAAAATTTATTGGCGCTATTTTTGGCTATGTGGTGACTTGACAACTGTAAAGGAATTCCGACAATCGCCTGATTGTCAGCATCACTTTACTGATGTACGGATGTTGTGATTGGCTGACACTGAATGTAATGCTTGCTGATGATTGGCTGACACTGAATGTAATGCTTGCTGATGATTGGCTGACACTGAATGTAATGCTTGCTGATGATTGGCTGAATCTGAATGTAATGCTTGCTGATGATTGGCTGACACTGAATGTAATGCTTGCTGGTGGTTATGAAAAACAAACCTGATTTCTTCAGTCTCAACGATGTGGAGCTGTTTGAGAGTCTGATTCTAATCAGAACTGCTCTGTGTGATGCACTTCTTTTATAATTGTTGGCCACATATTCACAACTTCCTACATCTGCCATTTGACTGCAGATATAAACCATAAATTTTTCCACATCTTACAGCCTTCTACATCTGCCACTGACATGAACTTCATATTTTACAAATTTTATATCTTCTGTCATTTGACTACTAATATAAGCCACATGCGTAATGTTGTAATAATACATAATGTACAGCTTCCTGCATATTATGTCATTAAATTTGACCACTAATATACACTGCATAGTTTACAGCTTCCTATATCTTCTTGATTAATATAAGCCACATATTTAACATTTTTTACAGTTTCCTATTGGACCGATTGCTTCAGTATGAAAAAGTGGAGGAATCCTCGGGTGACTCTGATGCTACCGCTTCTAGCGACAGTGATATAGATGGAAGAGATGGCATTTCTGCCAGCAAACGGTGAGCTTCATAAAAATAATTCTCAATTTTGAAAGCTTGTTGACTTCAAAATAATATTATCAATGTTTTCGACACAATAGCATGATTTGACAGCATATTAATCGCCTGGCATGCAACATAATCATTCATTCTCTAAAAATTCCAATACATTACTTAGAATAAATTTGTCTTCAACTCAGAAACCTTCATTTGAAAGCTAACTTCTGCCCTTCAAGAACTAGTAGTCCAAGTTGTAAGTTTTAAAGCTGTTTGTTGAACATATACTTCATGCATGTACACAGTAATACCTGCATATCAGCTGAACATGTAATACCTGCATATCAGCTGAACATGTAATACTAGTCCAAGTCTTCTCGTACTAAAACCGGCTAAGATATTGGGATGGAGGTGCCGGTCTTTAGTCCGAGTTCCAGGCCCATGCATTCTTATGACACGACTTAAGCGTTAGTGACCCGCTCAAATAAAACCACAATTATATGAAATAAAATATCACAATTGCGACAATAAACGGATATTTTCCGCAGAAGACATGCTATTTGATCTGAAACCCACATCAGTTGTGAATTGAAAGCGGTAATTTAATGCGAAAAGAGACATTTACCGCAATGTTTACAAATTTTTAAAAGTATGCGAACTCAGTTGACCTCGCGAACTGTGTTCGGCATTTTCTGTTGAAAATATTCCGTAGATTTTCGACTGACAACGCAAATTACGATGAATTCTCCATTGTAATCGTAATTATGTGTGTCAATAAATAAAAAATAAATAGATTAATTAAACATTGAAGATATAAATGTAATACATTAAATAAATTACGGGGAATTACAACCCTCTCAAAGTTTAAAACAGTGTAAACACAACGACCATTAGAATAAATAATATGGTGCTACATTTCCCACATTTGGTGGACTTCAGCGAAATTAAGATATATACTAAGCGAACAGAGCAATATACTGCTCTTGTTAAGCACACAAAAAATCAAACAAAATTTGTATAAATTTTTAACCATAAGTTTGAAAAGTCCCACTAAAACGGAAGAACTATATTTCGAAACTGTGTGATTCGGTTCTCCGATTATTTTATCAACACAAAAGTCAAAATGCACATGGATGAAAATCACACGCATGGCAAGTCAGACACAAGAGTTCTAATTTGCTCCAATTTTGACAAGTTGCTTGCGAAAATTGTCAACAAAACTACCTTTCTGATCCTCCATTATGTCATTAAGTTTTTAGTGCAGGAATTGTTCTCAAAGCACATTGGAAACTGGACTTTGCGGCGATCGGTTTTCGCTATTTTGTTCGGAAAACCCCGCGCTATATATAGAAATGGAAACTAGAATACTCAGAACAAACACCGGACAATGCCGAAGTTCTTCGGAACCTGAGTTCGGCTTTCAGTTAAGTAAACAAACAGAAAAAACAGCGATGTTGGTGACAATCAACCGGAATATTCTATGCGTAATTTAACATGAAAGTTAGATTATTATACACCATTATGACCATAAGATGTCTCTCTTTCCGATGTATATAGCATCATGTATTGATTCATTAGGTAAATCGAGTAAAATACACCACAGATTCCCGCCACAGATCGTGGGCGTAACTCGTGTGATAGGATTGGTATAGAAGCGGGCTTGGACTAAAGACCGGCACCTCCATCCCAATATCTTAGCCGGTTTTAGTACGAGAAGACTTGGACTAATGTAATACCTGCTTATCAGCTGAACATGTAATACCTGCATATCAGCTGAACATTCATTCCTACAACTGACTGGATGTGAATCAAGTATATACTCATAACCCTCACAATATTGTGTTTTATTATATATATGTGAGGTCCGTTCGACTTTTTATAGTGGAGCATGCATAATTTGTCTGAGCTTGTATTCATTTAAAAAAAAAACATATATGTTTATATTGCTAAACTTAATGTAGCCCAATTTTACTGTGGGAGTATCCTTACTGTGGGAGTATCCTTACTCCCATTATGACTGTCCCCCTTCTAGTTTGAATTTGATATTTCTGAAACTACTGAATCTTTTTTATCTGTTGGAATTTTCTTGTAGAAAGAAGATGTCTTCCATATTAACGAATCCCGACCTGGCTGAGTTGTATGGGTATACTGGGTTACTACAGTCTGCAGGAGGTCAAACATCGGTGAGTAACGTTTTCCTTTTAATTTACCTTTGATCTTCTGCCTTAATTGTCCCGCGAAAAATTTATATTTGGGGGACTATTGTAATCAGCCCCATCCGTCCGTGCATCCGTCCGTCCGGAGTTATAACTCCAGTAATGATCATCCGATTTGATTGAAACTTGGTATTTAGGTGTCTCACCCAAGAACACAGGTGCTCTGCAATTCTGGGTTTGATCCGATGTAGGCTTGCCACGATTATTCGATTAATCGACTAACCTTCGGCAAGTGGCGTAGTCGACGGTTATTTACTTTCGTCAACTAATCGCCCGAAGGGGGTGGGTGGGTATGGTTGTGTAACTTGTGTATGTAAGCAGTACTTTTCATCGATGTCATGCCTGGAAGTAACTGTTAACTGCCTATGCAGCACAATTCCGTTGCGTCGTCCTCTGCCTTTGATGTTGCCGCCGACGTTTGGCGGTCATCTTCAAAGAATTATGTGTGCGACATCGAAATGTTAATTATGTTTATTCTTTAACTATGAATATTAATTTACTATTAGTGCTACTGTGCTAGATATATTTCCGAAGCGGCTGCCGGTTACGTATATAATATAAACTATTAATTTGTTTCATTATTTCTTGCAATTCTTTATTGAAAATGTCCAGGTTATACACGGCAGTAAATGTGACTGCATCCCCGTCCCCCAGGGTCCCACACAAAAGCTCAAATATCTCCCACTGTCTACCTATGTCCTCGTAAGTGCACACCTTTCGCCGCAATTTTACCGATTAATGTGATGCACGTGACCTGCCGAATACGTAGTGGCGGATTGGGAGTCGCGATCGAGATTAGCTTTACTTCGTGTAATTTTGCAGTTACTGTCACGTCGTGTATGCAGTTTGCTCTAACTTTGCCAGAAACATCGGCAATGGGCACTTGGCAGTACTTAATAGTAAGGGCCTGTTAAAAACTACATCGGGACGAATGAGACTATGAGGGCATGAATGTTCGGTGTTGTATACAAAATATACAAAAACAGTGTAAAATACGGAGCATCGACAGTTTATAACTGTCTTCAAAATGGATGTAAAGAAGTCATCGTAATTTTGCATGTATCAATTGTTTACCTGGATGTAATACAGGGCGCATATATTACCGATTAATCGACTAACCGTCGATTATTGCTGCCGATTAGTCGATTATGAAAACTCATAGTCGTGGCAACCCTAATCCGATGTTCTTTTATGGAGTTATTTTTCCCTTTTTTTGTACTTAGAAAATTTCTCACTTTTTTCGGTTTCCGGATGATATCTCAAGTTTGGATCTTTTAATTGTAGATACCGTTTTTATGTGGATCAGTCATATCAAGATACAGGTTGAGTTCGAATTTGAATTTGATCCGATGATTTTTCCTAGAGTTATGGACTTTTTTCGACTTAGAAAATTCAATTTTACTTCTTTTTTCTTGGGTTTCCGGATGATAACTCAAGTTTGGACTGTTCAATTGAAAATTCCGTTTTTTTGTGAGTCATTGATATCAAAATACAGGTCAAGTTCGAATTTGAGTTTGATCCGATGATTTTTCTCAGAGTTATGGGCATTTTGACTTAGAAAATTTAATTTTCTTGTTTTTTCTTTGGTTTCCGGATGATAACTCAAGTTTGGATTGTTTAATTGGAAATTCTGTTTTTTTTTGTAGGTCGTTCATATAAAAATACAGGTCAAATTCGAATTTGAGTTTGATCCAATGATTTTTCCAGAGTTATGGGCCTTTTTTTTAATAATTTAAGCAGTAATGCTTGTGATGGCCAGTCGTCGTCTTTAATGAATGTTTATTCTTTAGATGTGCTCTCCCACTCTTCTTATGAGATTAAAAAATTTGCCTTCAATCTCCAACTGTGATTTAGTTAAAGAATAATCTTAATTTTCTTATGTAATACAGTCCTTTTAATTAGGAAAAATACCCCTAAGCAAAAATAAATGCCTAGGCAAAATTTTTGTCCTAGGAAAATTGCCTAGGCAGTTTTGAAAATGCTTTAAAATTATGTTAGTTACATCGTGAGCAGGTGATTATCTTGAGGACACAGTCCACTACACACAGTACACAGCAAACTGCATACATTTATGATAATTGAATGTATAACTTGTCAATTTGTCTAACATATGATACTATGTTTGATTATTACATGCGTTTTAAAATTTTATATACATGAATTGACTTGTATCATGATTCATCACACCCACATGATCCCACATGAACATAATCCCATTTAATGCTTTCAGTGTTTTTATATCTTGTAAATTATGTTCACATTTCTTTAATCTTTAATATTAAGGACAAAACTGATACCATTGTGAAAACATCCATATCGCGAATCGAGATCGATAAATTCAGCGCCCAATGAAACGTACATACATGTACCACTAAAAGCGTGTACCGCCAAACATCCGGTCATTAAAAACTTACTATTAAACCGTGTACCGTTTTCGCTGATTCGTGGTATTGACGATCGGTGATTTTTGCCGGCGGGTCAATAAAATGTTTAGGGTCGCATGCAAAAAATAGGGTCGGTCGGGAAACCCAAACCAAAATACTTTTTTTCTTTGGCCTGATAAGAAATGTCGACACTCACTTACAGTACCTCAAAAGTTGGAAACTTCTCCCTCGGCAAAACAAATGCCGACGCAAAATCGTGCCGAATGCCGAGGGCTAATTAAAAGGACTGTGTAATACATATTCTAATTTTTTATTTTTGAATGATTTTTACTGAGATATTCCCCATTATCATAATACTGTGCAGTCCTCCAAACAATTTTTGTTATCTTGTCTCATCCAATTAGAAATGAGCTTTGTCCGTCTGTCCATTCATGTGTCTGTCACACATTATGAATACCTTAATTGTTTAATCAACTCCTCCTAAAATGTAGAGAATTGAAAATTTAGGATATTGTTACACATATATTGCTAATGTGTAACATGTATATGTATGGCAGAAAATCATAATTTTCACTGACTAATTCCACTTTCTTGACTTTTTACCATTCTAATTTTCAACTTTTGAATGATTTTTACCGAAGTTCAATTTATTTTTATTCCGAAAAAGCCAAACTCCTAAGAAAACCATCTTTTTTTCAGGGGATGTGTGGTCATCGATATTTTATTGTTACATTTTCTCATCCATTTTTATTTTTCTGTAATTCCAGATTCAGGTATCGGGTGAAACTACCAGAAAGCGTTCAACCAAAGGCGTCAAAAAGTCATCCAAAGCAGGTTTGTTATGGTGTTAGAGATTTCAATGTATCCCCCACTTGAAGATTGTGTGTATACTGGATTTATTTTTACATTCACAACATTACTCATAAAAGGTCATTGGCCCATCACATGAGTTTAACATTCGTGACATCAGTTTCTAATTTTTCGGAACAGAATTTTTATCGAAAATACAGTAGTAAGTTCTTATCTTTATTATTATTATTAGTATATCTGTTCCAATCAATGATAGTTCAGCAAAAGAAACTTAACCTGTAGAAGTGTGGCTGGTGGGGAGGGTGCCCACTTTTTTCCAGCGTTTGATGAATTGTGTAATTGGGGATCATTATTGCTGTCTTTTCGTGCTTTGCTTTGTGCAACGTGAGCAGTCTTTTAATCTGCCATCTTCTGTGTAGGTGTGGTCATTCTAGCTCAGCTAAAAGCGTTCTCATCGTTCCCCCATCACGAGAATACCCATGGCCTATGAAACAGGTTGCTCGCCGGTGTATCTTTTCTAATTGGTCAATTTGGTATTGATGATGTGGGCCCCATAGAGTGCAAGGCACTGCAAGCATATTCAAGTCGAGGGTAGTATATGTATAGAATATGCTTGCTTATGTATATTTTTATGACATCACCTGAGATTACATCATAAAATCCGAGCGTTTTGTTGGCCTTTGTTATTTTGTTCACATGTTCATGCCATGACCTGTTTAAAGTGATTTCCACTATGAGGGTAAGTACTTTGCTGTACTGACTCGATATTTGACCGTCCATAGAATACTGATATATGACTGGAGATTTTCTTGTATTTATTCTTAAAACATAAATGGCGAGATGTTGGTAACCAGTTCATTCTATACATGTGTGTTTTCACAAAATCCAACCATCCATAAAGATGTGTACATTTCCATATATTTAACCCGCTGCACTTCATTATGGTTTGAAAGGTAATGATGATCTACTGGGGGTTGTTAGATTTGACAACAGGAGAATAAACTGTTCTCTTCACCAGCACCTATATTGACTTTACAATAAATATTAACTCTCACGTGCTGATCACATAGCAAAGTCGTGCAGCTATTTAAGGCAATAATTGTGTTGTCGAATTGATACGGATGACTGATCTTCCAAAAACGTGACATCAGAATACACAGCACATGGCTTGTTGATACAAAATATGGAGCGTGTTATGTTTGTGTATCTCACATATATCCATGTGTAAACGATATATGTTAACGGTATCTGGCATCAGTTTATCCCAAACCCTGAATGTTGGTATTGGATCCAGTAATTAATTTTTATCATGATGACCTACTAGATTGACCAATGAGAATGGATATCTACTAACAGGATATGAGGGAATATTAGGTTCACCTTGATTCACAACGACACCATATTGAAAGCCCAGGGGTGATATGAATTCATATGGAGTCTGTTTTTCTTGGAATCATTGCATTTACACTGTAAATATGACTGAGCTTCATATCGGTAATTCAAGTTCTCACCTGAAAAGCATGATAAAAGCATTACAGAACTCTTAGTTCCGGCTACGGTGTCATGTGAGGATTGCTAGCTACTCACCCACATTAATCTCACATGATACTGTATCTAGCAACTAATCGCCCTGTAATTTATAAAATGGGTATCACATTTGCCAATAATGATTGACCTCTCATTTTATTTTTTTCAGGAAAAAGTTCAACAAGCAAATCCGAGGGGAGAGGTCACATGACCCGAGAAGAGCTGGAGAAACACCTAGATTCTAAGAAACAATACGGAATCGAGAGAACGCCCGACTTACTACCTCTTGAAATCTTCAGTAATGATTACACAAATTTTGAAAGGTAAATTTTAAAGACATATTATGGACTTGTTCGGGTGGGTGAAACATATAGGTTAGTACTCAGGCCAACTGTGTGCGTGTATTATTCTACTAACATCGTCGAAAATCTCAAATAAATCGACCAAACCACTCCATAGATATCATCATCTGAACCACGCATAATTGTAAATATTTACACCTCGATTCGGGATGCAACAATCGGTGATAAACTAACTCAAATGATTTCGCTATCCAGAGTCATTGCATTCAATTAATATAAAAAAATGATTGGTGTGTGTGCTGGAAATTTTAATTAATATTCGCAAAAAATAACTACTTTGAGCAAGATTATTCTCCATTTCTATTTGATCACCCAACCGGAGTGTTTCACATCACTTTAAACTTATCAAAATAGAGAGGTTTTGGTAATGTAGTATTACAGTTAATCCATAGGAGAATATTGTGCCACCAAAGCAACAGTATTTTGTTATTGTTAATCCATAGGAGAATATTGTGCCACCAAAACAACAGTATTTTGTTATTGTTAATCCATAGGAGAATATTGTGCCACCAAAACAACAGTATTTTATTCAACAAGAAATGCAGCTTAACCTTTCGACAGGCGAGTACGTCGTTTATAACATCATATCCATGGGTGAATATATATTTTTGCAAATAAAATGAATAAACTTGTGACATTCACCTATTGTAACAAACAAATCGTACAGACAACTTTATTAAAAGCATGAATCAATGTAAACAGTAAAAAATTCTACCAGCACAAAGGGTTAAAGCTGCTGATATATTTTGCCATTCTTAAAGATGTTGTATCTCTTCCGGGCCACAATTACAACAACAACATATTTTTTTATAAATCTCGATTCTAAGATTACAGTTAGCTATTTTTTTTATAAAATACAGATTACACTGAAGATTGGGTATATTAATTGTCTATAAAGGCATAATAAAGTCATTTATTTCAATCATAATTCATGGTAAATCTCTTGGCTGAAATGCAAGGTGCCTTGATTGAAGTTACTAACAAGATAGAACTCTTTTGCTTGGTATGCTCCAAATGTTTCCGCATGGATTGATGTTCTAAAAATATCCCATAAACTGTCCCACGAACACCATAGGAAGTTCTAAATAAACTTCATATTAATAATTGAATCTACAGTAATGCCCTAATTAATCAACTCGGGGAGAGCTTTCCGATGAATGGCAACAAACCATATTTCCGACTAAATCCTGAAAAGTTACCCATAATTCTGCTGTGGTTAGGGAGTCGATTAATTAGGGCATTACTGTATATACATAAATAAATAAATTGTTAGAAGCTTCTCCGGATAGGTGTCCCGACAATTCATGTCTATTATTGTGTACGCTGGAATCGATATCAAACGTGTTTAAGAAGAGATCGATCATCTTTAAGTATAATAATCACTCATCGATCCATGCATCCTTTTGATCTAATCAATCCGGAAGTGACAGGCTTCATTCGAAACCATAAGAAACGGGCACATGCAACTGAATCTTCGAAAATGAAGGTGCAAATTAAGTTTCTATATAAAGCATATTGACCATGAGAAATGCACACGCAGTAATCAGGCTTTCATATCCAGCTCTCGATCATTTAGCTACGAGTTCTTACTAGTATGTTCTAATATTCTTCCTTCCTAATTACATTCAATTAACCTAACTACATTATAATTAACAGTTAATTTTGTTTGGTACATGTATCCTATCGAAAGGTTTTAAAGATGTATTCAGTTCTCTAGGGTAGTTAATATTAAACATATTGCTTCTAGTGTATAAAATAACATGTTTGGAATGAGTGCCATCTGAAAGACGATATCTGGGTTGATATTAAACATTTATTTCATTTAGTTTTGATGTTTTAAGGTCAATTCACACTGGGCTCGAGCACCCAATCTTACAGGCATTCTCTGTCAACCCTAGTGGTTCAAAGCGTGCGATTTTTATATTCACACCAAAAACTACATATTGCTCACCACGATGCAATCAAAGCAGTGATTTTATGCTTCGTCGATTTCTCGCTTTGTTGCAAACCAGCGAGATAGTTGTGTTGCTGTCAAATAAGATGTTTATCCATGCGTATTTGTCCTATTTGAAGTGACACATTCTTTTGTGACTGCGATAATAAAGGTGATGGAGGACTTTAGCAACAGGCTGATAACTGAAGTGCAGTTTTTGGTGCCAATTCTATTCCAAATGAGCAGACCAAGCTTGTGAAGTTACTTCGCCGACAATTTTGAAGAAAATAAATGAAATTTAATAAAACGTTCATGCAATATTCCACTTGACATTTATATTTGACAATGAAATGAGTTTGAAAAACCCATACATGTATATTGAGCAAATTCTGTTAAGAATTTCCATTCACATTAAATTTGTGATCTGCCTTGCAATTCAAAACTAGATTTAGCTTTGAAATTCCCATTCACAGTTATAATTTTGACCCAAAACAGTATCTGTGATAATGGTTGAAACTAATGCATATTTTGGTTTATTTTCACCAACAGTCTAACAATGTATAGACAAATGGAAGAATCTCCGAGACAATTTTGTTGAACCAAAATGATGCACTCAAACGATTATCTACTGATTATCTACTATCGTGCGCGATGAAGTGATTCAGGCGCTATCAGTTTGAATATAAAAATTTAAGGCTGTTTTCTGTCGGAGCAGACGACAGAAAACAGCCTTATAAATCGCAGGCAAAACAGCAATAATAAATGTTTCAATAACAAAATGACATTCAGTGTATGTGCTTATAGTCTTGATAAGATGGGGGGGGGGGGGTACTGGATTACATGTGTCCGTCTGTCCATCCATCCGTGTGTCAGTCTGTCCACTCATATAACTCAACCATGGGTTATCGGATCTATCTCAATTAAATTTGGTATGCAGGTTTGGCATCATGATGGCTTTCAAAAGAGTTTTCATTGATGTTGTTCACATTTTCTGTTCAAGAGTTATCCCTCTTTCTTTATCTTACAATGTTGGATTTCCATCCGTCGTTCGTTAGAATTGTCAATTAATTTGTTCGTTCATCATATTTTTTTCACAATTTGGTTCCGACCTGCCCATATTTCAATTTTCGCCATAGGGGGTATCCCAACACCTGTGGTGCAACCTCATTTATTATGTCCTGTTTGTTTTGCATCAAGTTAGATTTTGTATCTTGTTGTAACTGGAGGTGTGAATTCATTTTAACATGTATCTGTCAGTGTTTTCCATTGTTTTTCTCACAGTGATAGCCTGATGGATGATGTAGATGACGACACAGATCTAATCATCGACGTTCCACATTGACACCAGCTGAATTCATCATAAATCAAAAGATCCAGCCTACTTAAGTTCCACGCTAATAGCAGTCGTGTAGCTGTGCTATAGATAACCAGACCTGAAAATATGGAGCCGCACAATTGCAGAATGAGGTCCTCAGAGGGTGAATTTAATGATGCTACTCTACACAGTGGGCTATCATCACTAAATTCACCTTGTGTGGACCTCATTCTGCTTAGGCCTCATCTTCTCTGGAAAGTATCTTTATTATCAAATTAACAAGTTTTTAGTTTTTAGCAGTTCTAAGGTACTTCCAAAATGAGTTGACTAGAAATTTTGTTGTTGTTAAAGAAAGTGGTGCGAGAAAAAGAGGGACCATCTTTAGCTGCTATAAAAGCTAGACATGTAGCTATTAATAATTCCAACTTTTAAAGACATATGGACTTGTTCGGTTGCATGAAATTGATATTTAAGTACTAAGGCACTATGCCAACCTGGGGAATGTAGCATTCTACTAACATCGCTGAAAATTTCATAGCAATCGGCCATACCACTCCATAGAAGACATCGTCCGAACTAAGCTCAATGTAAATATTTACTCATCGATTCGGGACACAAATATCGCCGATAAACTAACACAAATGATTTTGCCGTCGAGAGGCATTGCAGTTAAGTATTATATAAGAATGATGGTGTGTGTTGTCAATTTGGATTAATATTAGTAAAAAAATAACTACTTTGAGCAAGATTTTTTGCAATTTCTATTTGATCACCCTACCGGAGTGTTTCACATCACTTTAAAGGTAAAATCTTAACCTATTTCAGTGACTCAGACTGATAAGTGAGTAGCCAGGCACTTTGTCCACAGAAAATATGTAGCATTCAACTAATATTTCCGTAAAATTCCACAATAGCGTTGTTTGTTGCCAATTAGGATATAAAAGCATGGTAATAACTAATTGAACAAGATTTGAAAAATTACGATTCCAGGGCTGAAAAAGTCTGGAATGACCTGTTAAATTCATAGATTATGTTCCATTGGGGGAGAAAGATGTATATAAATACTTACAGAAATTATTCGCCTCTTGGTAATGTCAGACAGGGACTTCGGGAATGCACGGATGATGTCTCAGCCTGATGTTCATTCAGATTCGAGTTCCTCCCAGAACGGTCATTAATTTGCATGCCAAATGCGAAACTTTGAGTCTAGCTGGAGGCAGAGTCATCTTGTTTTAATCTCCAGAGACAATCACAAATTAACAATGTCCACAACGGTAACAATCAAGTTGTTTTTGAAAAATCGATATTGCAGTGGAGTGTCCTTTAACATACAGACGCCTTAACACAAAGTCTGAGAAGGCCTTAAAAGGGCCTTTACTCTGAGGCTGGGAAGGCATTAAAAGGAACTCAATGCCTTCAAAGTGGGTTCATTGGAAATAACATAAATTTTATAAAAGTCTGTAAAACAACAATCATTTACAAGTGCATGTGAAAATAGATCGACTTTGCTCTTATTTTCATTATTAATCAGTATTAATAACAAAATTAGAATGGTAAAAATAATTCTGAGTCAAGAAAGGGGAATAACTCTGAAATTAGTTTTTTCTGTCGTCCTTCTACATGTTGCACATTAGCAATATATGGGAAACCATATCCTAAAGATTCAATTCTCTACATTCAAAATTATAGGAGTTGATTACACAATGAAGGTACTCATACTCAAAATGGTCCAAATTTCACTTGGTGAATAATGATTTTTTCTGTCTATATATATGTTGCACATAAACAATATATGGGTACCAATATGCTAAAGTTTCAATTCTCTACATTTAAAATGTGGGAGCAGTTGAAACACAATGAAGGTACCCATGTGTGACAGACACACGGACGGACCGACAGGTCATTTCTTTAGTCCCCCAAAAATTTATTTTTCGGGGGAAATAAGAACAAAGTTTATCTCTTTCTTCATGTTCTTCTCGGTGATGTTTTTCGACTTTTATAATTTTTGCATATATTCCCATTGTGATCCTCATACAGATGGAAGCATGCACTATGGAGTGTCGTCTGCTCCAGTCTATGTGGGGCTCTCTATGGGTTATATCCAGACTTTTATTATTTTTGCATATTGAACCACTGTGAAGGCCTTGGGTCCTCTAAAACCGAGTCTGGGCAGGCCTCGGCTATTTTAAGATGTTTTTTACTTTATTTTGTATCGTTACGTTGTTTGTTTTGTATGTTTACATAATACTCATATCATTACCCACTGGTTGTATCTTTTCCATTGTCTAATGATATCTGATCCCTCTCATTATCTTCAGATAACATCATGGATAAATAGGGTCCACACTGTCTTAAATTCTGCAATATTGAGTCTCATGTTTCAACAATAACTGTGTGACGAAAATGGCCAAAGAAATACAGAAATTTCAAAAATAATTGGCTACAAGAATTTTATAGACAGCGTGAACTCCGATTCTAGTTCTTTTTACTTGGTGTTTCTTAATGTTTGTGTCATATTTATCACATGCGCAATATTCAAGTTCTGTCAAGATAAATCTTGAAAATATCACCCCTGGTCAAGTGGTCCTGCTAATTTCCTATGATGTGGGTCCTAAATTGTTGTGATGCTGGTGGAGGCAAATCGATGCTGTTAAGAAAAGGTACTATTACTTTCTTAATTTTTTTCTAAATTTTTCTTAGGAAAAGCTATTCTGCCGCAAAAATCGGTAAACATGGCGTAGTCTGCATCAGATGTTTTGTTCGATTCTTTTGATGCTGTTGCCAAACATGAACTGGCAATGCATACCAACTATTGGAAACGTGACAGCGAGACCATCAAGAATGTTAAGCGCCATGTTTAAACTAATGAAAGAAGGATTAAAATTATTATATTAATACCGGTAGTTAGTCTTTCCATGTTCGAAAGATACAACCGCAAGATGCATTCGACGTTGTTTTTGTTTGTGGCAGATTAGACAAATAGGCTATTCTGCCGCTATCTTATTGTGCCACTAGCAGCATAATAGCCATATTGTGCCAATAGGCTATTTTGCTGCTAGCGGCAGAATAAAATTCGGACCTTATTATGCCACTAGCGGCAGTATAGCCTCGGCCTTTTTCTTAACAGTGTCATGTTGCCCCACCAGCATCATAGCAATTCAGCAGGATCACTTAAGTTGACTGCAATTTATCTCGTACATTTTACATGTAATTAAATGTGCGTAGGCAGTGAACATGTTAATCAGGGGCTGAAAATATTTTGAAAAATAAATTTCTGAGAAGTTAGTCAAATGAGCATTTAACTCCCATCCACATTCATCAATTCATCATCAGATTCATCTATTTACTTATCATTTGTTGTGATTAATAATGAATTATTTCAATGAAATTGAATAAATGTGATTGATTTGTTTATACCCTCTTTTTGCTTCTTTCATCCAAAATAATGATGGGGTCTTGATGAACTTTAAAGATGGTCTATCTATTCTGGGCCACAATTACAACAACAAAGTTTATATAAATCCCGATTTCAACACTAGAAATAGCCCTTTTGTGAATAAAATAGATAAAACAGATAAAAGTTTGGGTATATTATTCATTTAAAGGCGTAATAAATTGGTTAATTTTTGTCGTAATTCATGGTAAATCCTTCCTTTAGCTAATCTGCAATTTTCCTTGATTGAGGCTGGTATCAAGGTAGAGTTCTCTTTAGTACACTCACGAATATCTGTTCTAAAAATAGCCCCAAAAACTGTCCCACATATGTCTTCCTAACCCTAACCCTAACCAGAAATTCTGAATAAAATTGATATTACATTGATAGGTTTTCTGGACATGTGTCCTCCATTCATAACTATTCTTCTGGGAAGAGCTACATGATCTTTATTTTAGACGCTTTTAAAATTTACATTATTTAATATTCCCAGTAATTTATACCAATGAACCAGCTGCAGCCATTGTACACTCTGCCCAAGTTTTATCATTAGATACAGTAATGCCCTAAATAATCGACTCCTTAACCACAGCAGAATTATGGGTAACTTTTCAGGATTTCAGAAATATGGCTTATTGCCATTCATCGGAAAGCTCACAGTGCTTTCCGATGAATGGCAACAAGCCATATTTACGACTAAATCCTGAAAAGTTACCCACAATTCTGCTGTGGTTAAGGAGTCGATTATTTAGGGCATTACTGTACAATGATGATCACCGGTATGAATAGTTACTGGTACCCATAGCGCATGAGTTGAGCGAAGACAACCATAATATAAAAAAAATATTTGATTCGAGTTGAGGAACCCACCATCAAAGCTCAGAGTGATAAGATATCGATTTTTGAAGTTTGTTATTTCTCGAGATATCAATAATATGTGGCCCAGAAACACGTGGTCAAATGGTCAGTCTTGCAGATGAAGATGGATAACTCTAAAATCAAGTGGTAATAATAATCACTTGAATCATTCAAACACTGTACAAGTAAATCACCGTAATACTGAATAGAGAATGAGAGGTGGGACTGTCCCAATGGGACTAAGAATATCCCCTCCCCTAAGTACAATTAGGCTACACTAAGTGTAGTCATGTTAACATATTTGTTTTTCGAAAAAGTTAAATGAAAGTGTCAATGACACTGTAGCTCAACTTGGAAAGGGAATAATTTCATGTGTTACAGTCAATGGAGTGATTAGTAAAGTTTGAAAGGCCTAGTAAAATCCAATATGGCCGCTGGCAGCCTGGTTTTTTTTGCCGAATGACCCCAAAAAGACTCGTTCCCATTTATATGTCATTGTTAACATCCATGACAAATTTCATGATGATCCGACAAAAGATACGACCTGTAGCCTGTGTCAAAGGATTTAGTCATGTAAAGAGTAAAATCCAAGATGGCTGCTGGCGGTCATGTTTTTTGGCCGAATGACCCCAAAATGACTCGTTCCCATCTACATGTCATTGTTAACATCCATGACAAATTTCATGATGATCAGACGAACAGTACGACCTGTAGCCCATGCTAATGGATTGAATTTTGAAATCCTGGCGGCCATGTTTTTGGCCGAATGACCCCAAAATGACTCGTTCCCATCTACATGTCATTGTTAACGTCCATGACATATTTCATGATGATCAGATGAACAGTACGACCTGTAGCCCGTGCTAATGGATTGAATTTTGAAATCCAAGATGGCTGCTGGCGGCCATGTTTTTTTGCCGAATGACCCCAAAATGACTCATTCACATCTACATGTCATTGTTAACATCCATGACAAATTTCATGAAGAATCGACCAAAGGTACGACCTGTAGCCCATGCCAAGGATTTAGTAATGCAAAGAGTAAAATTCAAGATGGCTGCTGGTGGCCATGTTTTTTGGCTGAATGACCCCAAAATTACTCGTTCCCATCTACATGTCATTGTTAACATCCATGACAAATTTCATGAAGATCCAATCAAAGGTACGACCTGTAGCCCGTGCCAAAGGATTTAGTCATGCAAAGAGTAAAATTCAAGATGGCTGCTGGCGGCCATGTTTTTTGGCCGAATGACCCCAAAATGACTCGTTCCCATCTACATGTCATTGTTAACATCCATGACAAATTTCATGAAGATCCGACCAAAGGTACGACATGTAGCCATTGCTAAAGGAAATTGTTGACGAGTCACACACGCACCAACACACACAAGGACGACGGATACCAAGCCATGGCAATAGCTCAAACTTTACAAAGTAAAGTTGAGCTAACAAACAAGGAATAAAAGCTCGGACATAATTATGTTGTAAAAAAATTCTAAGTCGAAACAGTGAGATAACTCAACTAAAACAAATTTGGACGGACCTCATTATCAATTTATCACAGGTTTCCATGGTACTAAATATCTGCAAAGTTTAAAAAAAATTAACTAAAAAATGTAGGAATACAAATTACATGCTCAGACATATATGCCACCCCGCATAACTTCATTACAAGGGGTATAACAAATTTGAAAATGATTTAACTGCACATTTTGTAGTTTAAAAATTTATTAATAAAGTTTTAACATGACCTTTGGAAGGATGGACAGTACCATCAGTTGTGGTTTTACACCCCGCAGGGAGCCCCTCACTTACATGAACAGACGACGCCTGGAGAAACATGCTGTGTGAGGCTCCCTGTGGGTTTATAACTTGACCTTTTTAGCCGGCGGAGGAGAATCATTGACCATACTGCCAACCACAATGATTTTACACGACGTAATGTCTTCCTTCGACTGCGAATCTGAACCACTGTCAGCACCAATAGAAATATAACCCTGGCTTGAGTTATCACCCTCGCCCGAAGTGGAACTGTGCTCGTTATCACCAGAATTATTACCAGTGTTTGACTCCTCACTAATCTGATTGTGAACTGTCATGATAACACCCAAAGTATGAGCCTCTGGACTTGAACTAGAATTTGTCGTGTCCGCCATACTTGAATTTCCTTCGATATCTGTAACAACATTTCGTTCCACAGAAACACCAGTGTCCGTTTTTTCGAAGATTATTTCAGCCTCGTATTTCGTGTTTGTATCCTGCCTGGTGTTTCCCGATACAGTTTTAACGGTGCTTGATACTAGCTCCGCGACATATGTGCGTTTAAGTAAGGATAGCTGCCGCTCTATCAGCTCGTTATGTTCATGTTGCAGTCGCCCTAGCAATGCTTGAATATCGTTATCAATCGGCACGCTCAGTTGCTCGAGATATTTCTGCTCACTTTTCTTCAGAGTTTCTATCTCACTAGCTTGATTTGAAACCTGAAAAAAACAATAAGAGGTTGCAACAATGAGTTTTAAGGTTCAAGGGACCTCACTTTACATGACCAGAACCACAAGTTTACCATGAGAATAGGCAACTTGAAATTATTTGCTGCAAAATATGTTTTTTTTTAGAAGCAAAAATAATATTTTGGATTCACTTACCTTATCATCATTACCTTTAGTGGAAGATTAGTAAATTTGATAATTATTTGAAAATTTAGTCCGAGCGCATACAGTACAGTGAATCAGCAGGTCTAGCAATTCCCAATTATAGCTATCTTTAGCAACATTTGACTATCATAAAACAATATTTTACCAATAGGCATGGTGCGTAAGCATTACCACGAGCTGTTGCAACTAAGGGTGAGGGGTGTCATTTCGGTTGCATGTGTATCTGTTTAGAAATCTGTTATGCTATGTGATATGGGACTCGCATCCATACAAATATCATCTACTATTCCTGTATTTAGGTACACTTGTCAGGAAAAAGTAATCATGTTGGACTATTCAGCCCTCATAATTGGCTACGGCAATCGGCAATGCCGAAGCCATTTGCTGAAGCAAGCTGGGCCACGATAAAGGGTTGCCGTAGTAGATTGCCGAAGCCAAACAATATGAATTAAAAGGGCTGACTATTTTATTAATTATACATGAAAATAGCAAACTATAATAACTTATTAAGAATAATAACATCAGGTTATTGTATATTTCAACAATTATTTGTTGCATTGAGTTATCTCTCTTCAACCAGATTCATACATCACCAATAGGCATAATAATGTAGCTACAATAGCTATATGAGGCTATTATAGCTATAATTGGAAATTGCCAGACCTGATCAGGAAACAAGAAATTTTGCAGTAAAATTCAATTGCCATCTAAAATGTGTTTCTGTATATTTTACAGGTGGGTGAACAATTAATTGTAAATTTTAGATGAACACAAACTTTTTTCCAGTTGATCAAGCCTTGAAATAGGGTGTCTGTCATTTGCAGAATGAGGTCCCCAGAGGGTTAATTTGGTGATGCTAGCCCGCTATGCAGGGTAGCATCACTAAATTCACCCTCTGGGGACCTCATTCTGCAAATGTCAGACACACTATTGCAATGTGTTTAATGGACATGCTCATTCCAACCCAAAATTATGTATATGTTAACTTGGTAAAAGGTATCTCAAAACATAACTACAAGGAGGATTTCCAAATAAACTAGTCGATATAGCACTGAAGAAAAAAATGTGTTTTGTTTCTTATTAACCCTTTACCCAACAGAAGGGCCCTGTGCCAATGCATTCTCTTATATATGCGAGTCGACCATAGGTCGCCTCGCATATATAAGAGAATGCATTGGCTTAACACATTAAAAATTATAAAATTGTTAAAGAATGTAAGAAAAAAATGGTAAAAAGTGTTAAAAAAAGATTTTTTTTAGGCCAATGCATTCTCTTATATATGCGAGGCGACCTATGGTCGACTCGCATATATAAGAGAATGCATTGGCACAGGGCATAACTGTAACTATCACAATGTGGTCAAGGAGCCGGTTCCAATGATACCCATATTTGTATGGTTCTATTGAGACAGACCGAAGATATTTTAGGCTGTTGAAGCTTTATTTGGCCGGTTTTGGCCGGTTTGTTGGGTAAAGGGTTAATGGTCATTGCTCTGTAATTTTTATGGTACTACATAAGGAAGCAATGTGTGAAAACAGTTTCCCGTTACTAGTAAGATAATGCCATATATGTTTCCCGGGCAGTCATTTCCACTTCAAATTTGAGGTATAACTAACTCACCAGAGTATCTAATGATTCAATTTCTTTCGTCAGTCTCTCTTCAGACGACAGCTTTCGACTTAACTATAACTAACTCATCAAGTTTGTGGTATAATTAACTCACCAGAGAATTCAACGATTTCTTTTGCCAGTCTCTCTTCCAATGACTGCTTTTCCACTTAACTATAACTAACTCACCAGAGAATTCAATGATTTGATTTCTTTCATCCATCTCTGTCTTCAGACGACAGCTTTTCCACTTAACTATAACTATAAACTCACCAGACTATTCAGATTCGATTTCTTTCATCAGTCTCTTCCAACGAAAGCTTTTCCACTTAAAGTTTGTGCTATAACTAACTCACCAGAGAATTCAATGATTCGATTTCTTTCATCCATCTCTCTTTTCAGACGACAGCTTTACCACTTAACTATAACTATAAACTCACCAGAGTATTCAGTGATACGATTTCTTTCATCAGTCTCTTCCAACGAAAGCTTTTCCACTTAAAGTTTGTGCTATAACTAACTCACCAGAAAATTCAATGATTCGATTTCTTTCATCAGTCTCTCTTCGGACGACAGCTTTTCCACTTAACTCTAACTATAAACTCACTAGAGTATTCAATGATTCCATTTCTTTCGTCAGTCTCTCTTCCGATGACAGCTTTTCCACTTAACTATAACTAACTCATCAGAGAATTCAATGATTCAATTTTGTTCGCCCGACGACAGCTTATAAATAACTTACCAGAGTATTCAATGTTTCGATTTCTTGTGTCATTCTCTCTTCTGATGACAGCTTTTCCGATTCAAGTTTGTGGTATTTCTCCACCAATTCTTCATATTTCATATCAAGTGAATTCTGCTCCTCGAGGATGTCCTACAATCAAGGATAATAACCAGGTTTAGATCTCACAACCTCAACCACAAACTTTTATCGCTATGGCAATAATCATTAAGAAACAGCATCACATGATTATTAATACATTAATGTAGTTTAGTTGTTCACGCAAAATATGCCCAACAACCACAGATCAATAAAACAGTGCCACTACATTCATTTCTTATATTTAAATATAGCTTTCGAACAACATTCTATACTAAATACTCATGGACAAGTATTTCCCTTATTAATCCTTTCTATACTAAATACTCATTGACGAGTAGTTCCCTTATTAATCCTTTCTATACTAAATACTCATTGACGAGTAGTTCCCTTTTTAATCCTTTTTATACTAAATACTCATTGACGAGTAGTTCCCTTAAGAAATGTTCACATAATAAGTATAAGAAACTTCTAATCTAAAACTCATTGACGAGTAGTTCCCTTATTAATCCTTTCTATACTAAATACTCATTGACGAGTAGTTCCCTTTTTAATCCTTTTTATACTAAATACTCATTGACGAGCAGTTCCCTTAAGAAATGTTCACATAATAAGTATAAGAAACTTCTAATCTAAAACTCATTGATGAGTAGTTCCCTTAAGAAATGTTCAAATAATAGGTTCAACAAAACGACAGTTGAACTTATTATCTGAACATTTCCCTCCAATAAATGACTCCTTCTGAACTTGTATTATCTGTCATCTGTTCATTTTCCCTTTAAAACCCCTCCATATGAATAATAGACCATTCCAATGTAAACTTTTATAAAAACAGAGTGGGAGAATCTGTTTAGTATAGAAAGGTCACATGCACCAGGGACATAATTCACAGTTGTGAAATGACCACTTTTAATTTACCGAGAAATCCTTATAAATCACTTTGAGTGCGGTTGCTGAACCTCCATACTAAATTACATTCAGATCCAATGACCGAATCCGGATGCTGAACCTCCATACCAAATTACATTCAGATCCAATGACCGAATCCGGATGCTGAACCTCCATACCAAATTACATTCAGATCCAATGAACGAATCCGGATGCTGAACCTCCATACCAAATTACATTCAGATCCCATGAACGAATCCGGATGCTGAACCTCCATACCAAATTACATTCAGATCCAATGAACGAATCCGGATGCTGAACCTCCATACCAAATTACATTCAGATCCAATGAACGAGTCTGGATGCTGAACCTCCATACCAAATTACATTCAGATCCAATGATCGAGTCCGGATGCTGAACCTCCATACTAAATTACATTCAGATCCAATGACCGAGTCCGGATGCTGAACCTCCATACCAAATTACATTCAGATCCAATGACCGAGTCCGATGCTGAACCTCCATACTAAATTACATTCAGATCCAAAGAACGAATCCGGATGCTGAACCTCCATACCAAATTACATTCAGATCCAATGATCCGAGTCCGGATGCTGAACCTCCATACTAAATTACATTCAGATCCAATGACCGAATCCGGATGCTGAACCTCCATACCAAATTACATTCAGATCCAATGACAGAGTCCGATGCTGAACCTCCATACTAAATTACATTCAGATCCAATGAACGAATCCGGATGCTGAACCTCCATACCAAATTACATTCAGATCCAATGACCGAGTCCGGATGCTGAACCTCCATACCAAATTACATTCAGATCCAATGATCCGAGTCCGGATGCTGAACCTCCATACTAAATTACATTCAGATCCAATGACCGAGTCCGGATGCTGAACCTCCATACCAAATTACATTCAGATCCAATGATCCGAGTCCGGATGCTGAACCTCCATACCAAATTACATTCAGATCCAATGACCGAATCCGGATGCTGAACCTCCATACCAAATTACATTCAGATCCAATGACCGAGTCCGGATGGTGAACCTCCATACCAAATTACATTCAGATCCAATGATCCGAGTCCGGATGCTGAACCTCCATACTAAATTACATTCAGATCCAATGACCGAGTCCGGATGCTGAACCTCCATACCAAATTACATTCAGATCCAATGACCGAGTCCGGATGCTGAACCTCCATATTAATTACATTCAGATCCAATGACAGAGTCCGGTTGCTGAACCTCCATACCAAATTACATTCAGATCCAATGATCCGAGTCCGGATGCTGAACCTCCATACCAAATTACATTCAGATCCAATGACCGAGTCCGGATGCTGAACCTCCATACCAAATTACATTCAGATCCAATGAACGAATCCGGATGCTGAACCTCCATACCAAATTACATTCAGACCCAATGATCCGAGTCCGGATGCTGAACCTCCATACCAAATTACATTCAGATCCAATGAACGAATCCGGATGCTGAACCTCCATACCAAATTACATTCAGATCCAATGATCCGAGTCCGGATGCTGAACCTCCATACCAAATTACATTCAGATCCAATGAACGAATCCGGATGCTGAACCTCCATACCAAATTACATTCAGATCCAATGAACGAATCCGGATGCTGAACCTCCATACCAAATTACATTCAGATCCAATGATCCGAGTCCGGATGCTGAACCTCCATACCAAATTACATTCAGATCCAATGAACGAATCCGGATGCTGAACCTCCATACCAAATTACATTCAGATCCAATGATCCGAGTCCGGATGCTGAACCTCCATACCAAATTACATTCAGATCCAATGACCCGAGTCCGGATGCTGAACCTCCATACCAAATTACATTCAGATCCAATGACCGAGTCCGGATGCTGAACCTCCATACCAAATTACATTCAGATCCAATGACCGAGTCCGGATGCTGAACCTCCATACCAAATTACATTCAGATCCAATGACCGAGTGCGGATGCTGAACCTCCATACCAAATTACATTCAGATCCAATGACCGAATCCGGATGCTGAACCTCCATTTCAAATTACATTCAGATCCAATGACCGAGTCCGGACGCTGAACCTCCATACTAAATTACATTCAGATCCAATGAACGAATCCAGATGCTGAACATCCATACCAAATTACATTCAGATCCAATGAACGAATCCGGATGCTGAACCTCCATACCAAATTACATTCAGATCCAATAACCGAGTGCGGACGCTGAACCTCCATACCAAATTACATTCAGATCCAATGACCGAGTGCGGACGCTGAACCTCCATACCAAATTACATTCAGATCCAATGACCGAGTGCGGACGCTGAACCTCCATACTAAATTACATTCAGATCCAATGACCGAGTCCGGATGCTGAACCTCCATACCGAATTACATTCAGATCCAATGACCGAGTCCGGATGCTGAACCTCCATACTAAATTACATTCAGATACAATGACCGAGTCTGGATGCTGAACCTCCATACTAAATTACATTCAGATACAATGACCGAGTCCGGATGCTGAACCTCCATACCAAATTACATTCAGATCCAATGACCGAGTCCGGATGCTGAACCTCCATACTAAATTACATTCAGATCCAATGACCGAGTCCGGATGCTGAACCTCCATACCAAATTACATTCAGATCTAATGACCGAGTCCGGATGCTGAACCTCCATACCAAATTACATTCAGATCCAATGAACAAATCCGGATGGTGAACCTCCATACCAAATTACATTCAGATACAATGACCGAGTCCGGATGCTGAACCTCCATACTAAATTACATTCAGATCCAATGACCGAGTCCGGATGCTGAACATCCATACCAAATTACATTCAGATCCAATGATCCGAGTCCGGACGCTGAACCTCCATACTAAATTACATTCAGATCCAATGATCCGAGTCCGGATGCTGAACCTCCATACTAAATTACATTCAGATCCAATGATCCGAGTCCGGATGCTGAACCTCCATACTAAATTACATTCAGATCCAATGATCCGAGTCCGGATGCTGAACCTCCATACCAAATTACATTCAGATCCAATGACCGAGTCCAGATGCTGAACCTCCATACCAAATTACATTCAGATCCAATGACCGAGTCCGGATGCTGAACCTCCATACCAAATTACATTCAGATCCAATGACCGAGTGCGGACGCTGAACCTACATACCAAATTACATTCAGATCCAATGACCGAGTGCGGACGCTGAACCTCCATACCAAATTACATTCAGATCCAATGACCGAGTGCGGACGCTGAACCTCCATACCAAATTACATTCAGATCCAATGACCGAGTCCGGATGCTGAACCTCCATACCAAATTACATTCAGATCCAATGACCGAGTGCGGACGCTGAACCTCCATACTAAATTACATTCAGATCCAATGACCGAGTGCGGACGCTGAACCTCCATACCAAATTACATTCAGATCCAATGACCGAGTGCGGACGCTGAACCTCCATACCAAATTACATTCAGATCCAATGACCGAGTGCGGACGCTGAACCTCCATACCAAATTACATTCAGATCCAATGACTGAGTGCGGACGCTGAACCTCCATACCAAATTACATTCAGATCCAATGACCGAGTCCGGATGCTGAACCTCCATACCAAATTACATTCAGATCCAATGAATGAATCCGGATGCTGAACCTCCATACCAAATTACATTCAGATCCAATGACTGAGTCCGGACGCTGAACCTCCATACCAAATTACATTCAGATCCAATGAACGAATCCGGATGCTGAACCTCCATACCAAATTACATTCAGATCCAATGATCCGAGTCCGGACGCTGAACCTCCATACTAAATTACATTCAGATCCAATGACCGAGTCCGGATGCTGAACCTCCATACCAAATTACATTCAGATCCAATGACTGAGTCCGGACGCTGAACCTCCATACCAAATTACATTCAGATCCAATGAACGAATCCGGATGCTGAACCTCCATACCAAATTACATTCAGATCCAATGATCCGAGTCCGGACGCTGAACCTCCATACTAAATTACATTCAGATCCAATGACCGAGTCCGGATGCTGAACCTCCATACTAAATTACATTCAGATCCAATGACCGAGTCCGGACGCTGAACCTCCATACTAAATTACATTCAGATCCAATGACCAAGTCCGGATGCTGAACCTCCATACCAAATTACATTCAGATCCAATGACCGAGTCCGGATGCTGAACCTCCATACCAAATTACATTCAGATCCAATGACCGAGTCCGGATGCTGAACCTCCATACTAAATTACATTCAGATCCAATGACCGAGTCCGGACGCTGAACCTCCATACTAAATTACATTCAGATCCAATGACCGAGTGCGGACGCTGAACCTCCATACCAAATTACATTCAGATCCAATGACCGAGTCCGGATGCTGAACCTCCATACCAAATTACATTCAGATCCAATGACCGAGTCCGGACGCTGAACCTCCATACCAAATTACATTCAGATCCAATGACCGAGTCCGGATGCTGAACCTCCATACCAAATTACATTCAGATCCAATGACCGAGTCCGGATGCTGAACCTCCATACTAAATTACATTCAGATCCAATGACCGAGTCCGGACGCTGAACCTCCATACCAAATTACATTCAGATCCAATGACCGAGTCCGGACGCTGAACCTCCATACCAAATTACATTCAGATCCAATGACCGAGTCCGGATGCTGAACCTCCATACCAAATTACATTCAGATCCAATGAACGAATCCGGATGCTGAACCTCCATACCAAATTACATTCAGATCCAATGACCGAGTCCGGATGCTGAACCTCCATACTAAATTACATTCAGATCCAATGACCGAATCCGGATGCTGAACCTCCATACTAAATTACATTCAGATCCAATGACCGAGTCCGGATGCTGAACCTCCATACCAAATTACATTCAGATCCAATGACCGAGTCCGGATGCTGAACCTCCATACCAAATTACATTCAGATCCAATGAACGAATCCGGATGCTGAACCTCCATACCAAATTACATTCAGATCCAATGATCCGAGTCCGATGCTGAACCTCCATACCAAATTACATTCAGATCCAA
Organism: Siphonodentalium dalli; assembly: GCA_032622095.1. Classification (NCBI taxonomy): domain Eukaryota; kingdom Metazoa; phylum Mollusca; class Scaphopoda; order Gadilida; family Siphonodentaliidae; genus Siphonodentalium; species Siphonodentalium dalli. The sequence goes on along the minus strand of CP136064.1, from coordinate 287,586,662 downwards.
TGAACGAATCCGGATGCTGAACCTCCATACCAAATTACATTCAGATCCAATGATCCGAGTCCGGATGCTGAACCTCCATACCAAATTACATTCAGATCCAATGAACGAATCCGGATGCTGAACCTCCATACCAAATTACATTCAGATCCAATGAACGAATCCGGATGCTGAACCTCCATACCAAATTACATTCAGATCCAATGATCCGAGTCCGGATGCTGAACCTCCATACCAAATTACATTCAGATCCAATGAACGAATCCGGATGCTGAACCTCCATACCAAATTACATTCAGATCCAATGATCCGAGTCCGGATGCTGAACCTCCATACCAAATTACATTCAGATCCAATGACCCGAGTCCGGATGCTGAACCTCCATACCAAATTACATTCAGATCCAATGACCGAGTCCGGATGCTGAACCTCCATACCAAATTACATTCAGATCCAATGACCGAGTCCGGATGCTGAACCTCCATACCAAATTACATTCAGATCCAATGACCGAGTGCGGACGCTGAACCTCCATACCAAATTACATTCAGATCCAATGACCGAATCCGGATGCTGAACCTCCATTCCAAATTACATTCAGATCCAATGACCGAGTCCGGACGCTGAACCTCCATACTAAATTACATTCAGATCCAATGAACGAATCTGGATGCTGAACCTCCATACCAAATTACATTCAGATCCAATGAACGAATCCGGATGCTGAACCTCCATACCAAATTACATTCAGATCCAATAACCGAGTGCGGACGCTGAACCTCCATACCAAATTACATTCAGATCCAATGACCGAGTGCGGACGCTGAACCTCCATACCAAATTACATTCAGATCCAATGACCGAGTGCGGACGCTGAACCTCCATACTCAGCCCTCGCATTTGGCTACGGCATTCGGCAATGCCGAAGCGATTTGCTGAAGTAAACGGCTCCGACTACGGCAGTACACTGCCGTAGCGGATTGCTGAACCGGCACTGCCATGTATGGTGTTGAAATAGTTGAATATTCCTCCAAAGATTGAAAGTGAATTGTGTTAAAACAATAAAAAGTCAAACTACAAAAACGGGAGTTGAATTTCCTCTTATCCATGGTCAAATTCATGCATGACAAAAGAAATAACTGTTAAAACAGTCAAGGAGCGGATAGCCAACACCTACCGCGAACTCAAAGTAAGTGACAAATTCAAAACGAAATTGAATCCAAGTTATATTATCCGCCCTGTGTCAATCCAACAATCCCGGATAATCAACAATGTCGCCTTCTTTGAAAGTGCCCCGCGCTTTCCAAGAAAGTTAACTTACACTCGATACATACACAACATTTTAGTCACAGAGTAGCATTGGAGCCAGTCTGGCAACATGTGTGAAACCGTGTAGCAAACAAGTAGTACGCACGTGCGAATTGATCACAATGTGTCAAAGACTTGAATGAGTGATGTCGGTTACTCTTGATTGACTGTCGCATCGTCGACAAATATACACAAGGGCACGTGGTTATAGAAGTACAAGTTTGATTGATGGAAATAGGTCAGACAGCTGCTGACATGAAAGTCTAGTGATCACGATGACAGACAATTGTATTTAACCAATCGAGTGAGCCGATTCGTTTCAAATTGGGGGAAGGCGGGGTCTTCTCAAACAATCAGTCACTCAGTGACAGTCATTCAGATGTTATCAATGGGAGACCACTCTAATTCTCAAAGGTAACGGCGCTGGTGGCTGTGTTAGATTCTTGCTATATTTTCATCAATGCATGCGCGGCTGCATATTGCGTTTGTTACAAATTAAGTTAAAAATTTAAATATTTTTTGTTTGACAAAATATCAAATACAGTTATACTGTTTGAATACTGTATGGCAAATTCCATAATTCGGTCAGAACTAGCCTTGCAGTTGACTCTTTGTGAGGCGACGTCATTCAAGAAACTATGATTTAATTTCCCTGAGAAGCATGGCAGGTTCTGTCATTCAATTGTCATTCGATCCCACAGACGTGTTTCTTGTTACTGTTAGTGGGTATTACATATACCATTTATATATTCCAGGGAAGAAATAAATAATACACATTTTCTTGTAAACGTTTTATGATTAGTCATGCAAATTTTGACAAAACAGCAATTAAGCCACATTTTTTGACAGGATGTAAAAATGCCGTAGTCACTGCCAAAGCACATCAAATTGGCTACGGCATTCTACTGCCGTAGCAAACAAATCTGAATTGCCAGGGCTGCATACTAAATTACATTCAGATCCAATGACCGAGTCCGGATGCTGAACCTCCATACCAAATTACATTCAGATCCAATGACCGAGTCCGGACGCTGAACCTCCATACCAAATTACATTCAGATCCAATGACCGAGTCCGGATGCTGAACCTCCATACCAAATTACATTCAGATCCAATGACCGAGTGCGGACGCTGAACCTCCATACCAAATTACATTCAGATCCAATGACCGAGTCCGGATGCTGAACCTCCATACCAAATTACATTCAGATCCAATGACCGAGTGGACGCTGAACCTCCATACCAAATTACATTCAGATCCAATGACCGAGTCCGGACGCTGAACCTCCATACCAAATTACATTCAGATCCAATGACCGAGTGCGGACGCTGAACCTCCATACCAAATTACATTCAGATACAATGACCGAGTCCGGATGCTGAACCTCCATACTAAATTACATTCAGATCCAATGACCGAGTCCGGATGCTGAACCTCCATACCGAATTACATTCAGATCCAATGACCGAGTCCGGATGCTGAACCTCCATACCAAATTACATTCAGATCCAATGACCGAGTCCGGATGCTGAACCTCCATACCAAATTACATTCAGATCCAATGAACAAATCCGGATGCTGAACCTCCATACTAAATTACATTCAGATACAATGACCGAGTCCGGATGCTGAACCTCCATACTAAATTACATTCAGATCCAATGACCGAGACCGGATGCTGAACATCCATACCAAATTACATTCAGATCCAATGATCCGAGTCCGGATGCTGAACATCCATACTAAATTACATTCAGATCCAATGATCCGAGTCCGGATGCTGAACCTCCATACTAAATTACATTCAGATCCAATGATCCGAGTCCGGATGCTGAACCTCCATACTAAATTACATTCAGATCCAATGACCGAGTGCGGACGCTGAACCTCCATACCAAATTACATTCAGATCCAATGACCGAGTGCGGACGCTGAACCTCCATACCAAATTACATTCAGATCCAATGACCGAGTGCGGACGCTGAACCTCCATACCAAATTACATTCAGATCCAATGACCGAGTGGACGCTGAACCTCCATACCAAATTACATTCAGATCCAATGACCGAGTCCGGACGCTGAACCTCCATACCAAATTACATTCAGATCCAATGACCGAGTGCGGACGCTGAACCTCCATACCAAATTACATTCAGATACAATGACCGAGTCCGGATGCTGAACCTCCATACTAAATTACATTCAGATCCAATGATCCGAGTCCGGATGCTGAACCTCCATACTAAATTACATTCAGATCCAATGATCCGAGTCCGGATGCTGAACCTCCATACCAAATTACATTCAGATCCAATGACCGAGTGCGGACGCTGAACCTCCATACTAAATTACATTCAGATCCAATGACCGAGTGCAGACGCTGAACCTCCATACCAAATTACATTCAGATCCAATGACCGAGTGCGGACGCTGAACCTCCATACCAAATTACATTCAGATCCAATGACCGAGTGCGGACGCTGAACCTCCATACCAAATTACATTCAGATCCAATGACTGAGTGCGGACGCTGAACCTCCATACCAAATTACATTCAGATCCAATGACCGAGTCCGGATGCTGAACCTCCATACCAAATTACATTCAGATCCAATGAATGAATCCGGATGCTAAACCTCCATACCAAATTACATTCAGATCCAATGAACGAATCCGGATGCTGAACCTCCATACCAAATTACATTCAGATCCAATGATCCGAGTCCGGACGCTGAACCTCCATACTAAATTACATTCAGATCCAATGACCGAGTCCGGATGCTGAACCTCCATACTAAATTACATTCAGATCCAATGACCGAGTCCGGACGCTGAACCTCCATACCAAATTACATTCAGATCCAATGACCGAGTCCGGATGCTGAACCTCCATACCAAATTACATTCAGATCCAATGACCGAGTCCGGATGCTGAACCTCCATACCAAATTACATTCAGATCCAATGACCGAGTCCGGATGCTGAACCTCCATACTAAATTACATTCAGATCCAATGACCGAGTCCGGACGCTGAACCTCCATACTAAATTACATTCAGATCCAATGACCGAGTGCGGACGCTGAACCTCCATACCAAATTACATTCAGATCCAATGACCGAGTCCGGATGCTGAACCTCCATACCAAATTACATTCAGATCCAATGACCGAGTCCGGACGCTGAACCTCCATACCAAATTACATTCAGATCCAATGACCGAGTCCGGATGCTGAACCTCCATACCAAATTACATTCAGATCCAATGACCGAGTCCGGATGCTGAACCTCCATACTAAATTACATTCAGATCCAATGACCGAGTCCGGACGCTGAACCTCCATACCAAATTACATTCAGATCCAATGACCGAGTCCGGACGCTGAACCTCCATACCAAATTACATTCAGATCCAATGACCGAGTCCGGATGCTGAACCTCCATACTAAATTACATTCAGATCCAATGAACGAGTCCGGATGCTGAACCTCCATACCAAATTACATTCAGATCCAATGACCGAGTCCGGATGCTGAACCTCCATACCAAATTACATTCAGATCCAATGATCGAGTCCGGATGCTGAACCTCCATACTAAATTACATTCAGATCCAATGACCGAGTCCGGATGCTGAACCTCCATACCAAATTACATTCAGATCCAATGACCAGTGGCTGAAATATATGACTTCTTTGAAAAGTATGGTATTAAAAGTAAATGGCCATTGACTGACGAAGCTTTCCACACATATTCACTAGTGGGAGGAGCCTACAGTTGCTAGGAGACAAGGCATCTGCAAAAATAGTTTAATTAGTTTTCCAGCGAGCTGCCGCCATGCTATATATAATACACCAGAAGTCATAACTTCTTTATGTCTTTAATTATGAAAAATATGACGGTCATGCAATATGAAAAACAGTGTCATGATCATTTGCAGAATGAGGTCCCCAGAGGGTGAATTTAGTGACGCTATCCCGCAAAGCGGGCTAGCATCACTAAATTCACCCTCTGGGGACCTCATTCTGCTTAGGCCGTCAACTGCTATGGTAGTCCTAGGATCAGAATGAAGTTTCCCAGTTGAAGTTGGTGATGTTCACCCATTGGGTGCCTCGATTATGCATTTTATCTGCTGCAAATTAGGGGATATAGAAACTTCCCAGAAGGGAAAATGGAACTAAAAACAATGTTAATTTCATACCATAGATACTTCCCAGAAGATGAGGCCTAAGCAGATGAGGTCTCCAGAGGGTGAATTTAGTGATGCTAGCCCGCTATGCGGGATAGCGTCACTAAATTCACCCTCTGGGGACCTCATTCTGCAAATGACAGGCACGCTATTTGCAGGCTTGGTTATGATCAACACTATATAGCACAAATCAACATTTCAGTACATTATGATTTGACCAAAAAAAAGTTGTATGAACATAGGCAATTTAACACTGAAAGTATGCGCACATATAAAAATTAAGGTGAACAAACAATTCTCAATGCAGCAAGTATTCGGCTCAGTCGCTGATAGTAAATATCTGCGAATAATTATTTATTGACATTGACGACCGACATTGGATAATGACCAAAAGGGGATGGACTAGCTATACTCTTCTCATTGGTGTTGATGGAAACGGTAGGGACTGACTAGCTATACTCACCTCATTGGTGTCCATGGAAACGATAGGAGTAGAGAAGCAGGAGTCATCTTGAGATGTGTCTCGTAAAATCATTATCGTTCGCCCATTATCGTCTGAGATGGATTCGATTGTTTCGTTGGCGGCGACTGACACCTGAACTGTGTTGTCTCCCTTTGTTGTATGTATAAATCCGTCCTCAACCGTGGCGATTATTCCACCTGGGGAATAAAAATAAACATCATTCATAACTCCTCTAAATAGTTTCATGTTAAGAAAATGCAATATACATTTTTCTGGACATTCCAATTCCAGACTGTGTTCGAAGTTGTATTTTTTATTACTTCAATGCATCTTTATGGGACATATAATGCTCGTAGAAAGGTCGTTCATACACAGAGCGACACAAGTGTGTTAATGGGTTTGTTGATTAGGCACTTGTGCTAGCATGAAAGAATATAACGAGTGGCGAAGCCTCGAGTTCTATCCTTCTGCAATGGCACAAGTGCCATATAGAAAAACACATGCGTCCTGTTGTGTTTATTACACACTACCCATCCTAGACTCTGTGAATTAAAAAACAGACTTACAAGGTTTATTCTACAAGTCTTCATGGTCCACAACAGACTTACAAGGTTTATTCTACAAGTCTTCATGGTCCACAACAGACTTACAAGGTTTATTCTACAAGTCTTCACGGTCCACAACAAACTTACAAGGTTTATTCTACAAGTCTTCATGGTCCACAACAGACTTACAAGGTTTATTCTACAAGTCTTCATGGCCCACAACAGCTTTGGATATCGGTTGGGTTGATGCAGTTTTGGACCGAGTCCCATCCCATTTCTCTTCTATACCAGACTTTCATTGAAAAGATGTACTAGTACTATATTAACACATGGCATCCGCGCATTCATATGAACCCCTGAATGTGATTAATCATACGACATGTCCGCAATTAATCTGGCTTGAAAATGATATATCATTTACCATGATAGAAACAGGCAAAGTGATGATACAATCGTTTAATATATTGTTTTATCATATGACTCAATCATTATTTACTTTGGAAAGGATGTCATAAATCAATTTCATATGAACTACTAGTTCATATCACCTTCCGATAATTTGATTGGTTTGTTGACAAAAAGTGTGTTCTGATTGGCTGAATGGCAGCCGGGGCCGAGCCATGTCTCTAACTAAATGCAGGTCAAATTCGTGCGCGTCAATCAACGCGATGCCGAAATTCTCGCAATTATAATCTTGAAATATATAGTTTTGGACATTGTTATACGATAAATAGAATATGTAATTCGTATTTATCTAATAAACATACGATATAATGTCACAAACTGAGAACAGAATAGCGCACTATATCTTCGCGTGCATATTATTTCTGCTAGTTCACCAGGTGTAATTGGGCTTCCGGTGCAATGAAGTGACGTCACATTAACCTTTTGCTGCCGATGTCATATAGCTATTTAGTGATTTGTGTGCGTTTTGGACATCATAATCAATTTATAGGTGTCATATGATAAATAGAATATGTAATTCGTGTTTCTCTCATATGATATTTATGAAACTCGTCACGAATTTTCAGTTTTCTCTTGCCGGAGTCTCGAGAAAACTGAAAATTCTTAAGACTCGTTTCATAAATATCATATGAGAGAAACACTCATTTCATATCCTCTATTACATACATTTTCTGATAAATAAATCCAAATTCTCAGGAAAAGGCTTTGTTTATTTATAAATCTCATTGCTTTGACATTCAATGGACCTTTGATATATGCATGTTTGATATCACCATGCTTGGGAAAGGATGCCCTCTATGTTCATATACGCAGAGTCAATTTGACCTAATACAAAGGCATACAAGCAAGATAACTCCCACCCATGATTCTTGGCGTAAAGACAGTTCTAGAAGAGTAACGGACATGATTCGGTCTAAAACAGCATCAACCCAACCAAGTCTTCTCGATCCACAACAGCTTGGGATATTGGTTGCAAGCCTGCAAATAGCGTGTCTGTCATTTGAAGAATGAGGTCCCCAGAGGGTGAATTTAGTGATGCTATCCCGCATGGCAGGCTAGCATCACCAAATTCACCCTCTGGAGGCCTCATTCTGCTTAGGTCTCATCTTCTGGGAAGTATCTATAGTATCAAATTAACATTGTTTTTAGTTACGTTTTCCATTCTGGGAAGTTTCTATATCCCCCTAATTTGCAGAAGATAAAATGCATAATAAAGGTGCCCAATGGGTGAACATCACCAACTTCAACTGGGGAATTGCAATCTGATCCTAGGTCTACCATAGAAGAGGGCCTAAGCAGAATGAGGTTCCCAGAGGGTGAATTTAGTGATGCTAGCCCGCTGTGCGGGATAGCGTCACTAAATTCACCCTCTGGGGACCTCATTCTGCAAATGACAGACACGCTATTTGCAGGCTTGCAACCAATATCCCAAGCTGTTGTGGATCGAGAAGACTTGGACTACCCAGCTATTGGCATATCCCCACGGTGCCATATTGAAATATGAGCGGGATGAGAATAAACAAAGAAAGATAACTCTAAAATGGAAAATGCTAACAACATCATTGGACACTTGTTTGAAAGTAGGGACAAAGGGTACCCCACAGTGCAATTGGGCTACATTAATGGCAGCCATATTAACTTATTTATTTTTGGAAAAAAAACCACAAGGATATAAACTCAGAAGAAGAAGGATAACAATAATAAAAAAGTCAGACAGACAGCCCTGGGAATTAGCATAGGCAATAGGCAATGTTATAGTCAGCAATAGCAACCCTGATAACCTAAGAGAGATAACTCCACTTACCAGCTACCAATTAGTTGTTATTGTCAGCAGTAGCAACCTTGTCAATCTAAGAGAGATAACTCCACCCACCAGCTACCTGATGACATCACAGGAAGGGAAGCCATTGTGTGATCACCCAAGGTGGATGGACAGAAGTAGAAGCAAGAGACAACAAGTGTAAGTGTCTACTTAACAGTGGTAGCAGAGCTAAAAGAAGATGGCTCAACACAGCTACAAGATTCCACCTAACCTGGACACTCACAGTAGTTATGAGAGTTGGAAAAATGAGCTGAAAATGTGGAATTTAGTGACTGATGTTCCCAAAAAAAAACAAGCTCTAGCAGTTGCGTTGTCACTTACGGGAAAAGCGAAGGAAATTGCTTTGGAAATCTCTGCAGACGACCTTGCTGACGAGGAACAAGGGATGAAGAAACTGTTCAAAAAATTGGATACAGCATTTGAAAAGGACAAAATAGATTGTGCGTATGAAGCATACAGCGACTTTGAAAACTTTCGTCGAAATGAGGAAATGACAATGTCACAGTACATCATCGAATTCGAACACAAGTACAACAAATTAAAGTCGTACGATATGACATTACCTTCCGCCGTGCAGGCATTCAAGTTGTTGGATAACACTAATTTATCCACCAAAGATCGACAGTTGGCGTTAACGGCATGCACAAATATAACGTTCGACTTAATGAAATCGGCACTAAAACGGATCTTCGCCGATTCTCATGGAAATCCAGAAGCATCTAACGGAGAAAAGATTCTACTAAAGAAGGAGCCGGTGGATGATGTCTATTTCACAGGAAGACCGTACAGTGGCGGATACAAAAATGTCGGTAGGAAATACGGAAACGGCAGTTCGAACAAAAATCCTCTCGATAAATTTGGAAACGTTACCAAGTGTGCGATTTGCGGTAGTCTCTACCACTGGGCAAAGAACTGTTCTCAACGACGACAACAGGCTTTCCAGAACAACACAGAGAATAATCAGCCGCATTCTGTGAACATTACTCTTTTCAATGGCGATGTTGGAAAGAATGAAATTTTCATGGTGGAGTCATTTGGAGCTGCTGTTATTGACACTGCGTGTACGAAAACTGTCTGTGGACAAAAATGGCTACACAACTATATCAACGATTTAACAAGCGAAGAACGAAGTTTTGTTAGTCAGTCAAAGAGCTCGCAAGAATTTAGATTTGGTGATGGAGTTCAAATTCCGTCGTTGGAAAAAGTGACAATTCCTGCCGTCGTTGGAAAAACACAATGCTGCATAGTGACAGAAGTTGTGCCGTGCGACATTCCGCTTTTATTGAGCAAACAGTCTTTAAAGAAAGCAGAAGCAGTATTGGACCTCAGTTGTGATAAAGCGAAAATGTTAGGACAAGATGTTCAACTTGAGTTTACATCAAGCGGCCACTATTGCATAAACATTCACCCACGTTCAACACAAGCAAAAGCCGAGACGAAAATGCCAGAAGTTCTTGCGGTGGACACGGCTAAACTGGATGATAAAATGCTGATAAAGTTGCACAACCAATTCGGACATCCCACTGCTGAAAAACTTGATGCGTTGATAGAAAATTCAGGCCAAAAAGACCCCGATCTGCTAGAGAGGTTGAAGGCGATAGTAAAAAACTGTGGAACGTGTGAAAAATTCAAAAAGCAACCACCTAGACCGGCAGTTGGATTGCCACTAGCGTCCTATTTCAATGAAACTGTGGCGATGGACCTGCATCAACTAGGACCGTCCTTGTGGTACCTACATATCATGGACTTGTTTACTAGGTACAGTGCTGCAACAGTAATAACAAGCAAACGGTCATCTGTGATCACGAACAGTTTTATTCAGAAATGGATAGCGATACATGGAAGTCCGAAAACGGTTTATTTCGACAATGGTGGAGAATTTGAAAACTGGGAAATGAAGGACATGACCGAGAACTTCAACATTGTTATTAAAACAACACCAGCGGAAAGTCCGTGGAGTAATGGACTTCTTGAGCGACACAATAAGACTCTGACTGAAATACTCAACAAAGTGAAGAATTCAAATCAAGTGGACATGGAAACTGCTCTCGCATGGGCTGTGAACTCTAAGAATTCCTTGGCAAATGTACATGGATATAGTGCATTTCAACTAGTGTATGGACAAAACCCAAACTTGCCGTGTGTTATAAGTAATCGACTACCTGCGTTGGAAGGAACCACCATGAGCGAGTATGTAGCAAAAAATCTAAATGCGATGCACTCTGCAAGAAAGGCGTTTATAGAATCAGAATCATCGGAAAGAATTCGACGGGCCTTAAAGAAGAATACTCGGTCGTACTCTAACTACTCCACTGGAGACAAAGTGTATTATAAACGGGCAAATAATCCAGAGTGGAAAGGACCAGGGATTGTAATTGGGCAAGACAGCTCCGTCGTATTTGTAAGACATGGCGGGACATATGTTCGGGTCCACAAGTGCCGCTTGACAAAACTGCCTTCTTCAGTAACAAATGACACATGTGATGAAGAAGATGTTTCTGAAACTGTTCCCAACAGTACGCCAATATCAACACTTCAGGAAGAATCTGATGAAGAATGTTCGAAGTCTACAGATGATCCTACTAGTGGAGCAATAGGCGCGAGCAGTAAATCCATCACACCAACAATTGGACAGTTATTTTCCTTCAACAGTGATGATGATCAATATGTTGTGAAAATTCTTTCTCGTGCAGGAAAAGCAACAGGGAAACACAAAGACTGGTATAATGTGGAGTATCGTTCACCAGAAAGACTGTTAGGAACAAGAAACTCTCTCGATCTGTGTGGTGTTGACATTGTTCCGGTTAACGAGCCATCTACATCTTCAGAGGAAGAGAATAATGTTATGATAGTAAATATGGATACGTTTTATGATGTAAAAATGGCCGAACTTCAGAAATGGAAGGAATACGAAGTCTACAACGAAATTCCGAATGAAGGACAAAAATGTGTATCAACTCGTTGGATATGTACGATGAAGGAAGTGGACGGAAAGACCGTAAGAAAGGCACGCCTGGTAGCCCGTGGGTTCGAAGATATCGAAAAAGATATAATAAATAAAGACTCACCGACATGCAATAAAGAGACATTGAGATTATTGCTTGCGATCATGGTACAGAAAGGATGGAATCCAAAATCAATGGACATCAAAGCAGCGTTTCTGCAAAGCTCCCAGATCTCCAGGACAATATTTCTTAAACCACCGAAGGAGTCGTCATCATCAGGAGTCTGGCGCCTAAATAAATGTGTTTACGGCTTAGCTGATGCATCATTGTGTTGGTATCAACGAGTTAAGGCAGTAATGTTAAAATGTGGAGCAAAGACATCTTCCTTGGATCCAGCTACGTTCTACTGGTGCGATAAAGAGGACAATCTCATCGGAATATTAGCTACTCATGTCGATGACTTTATTTGGGGAGGTTCTCAAATCTTCGAAAACGACATCATTGGTGCTATTCGAACACAACTAAATGTTGGAAGAGAAGAATCAGAATCCTTCAAATATATCGGCCTACATTTAGAGGTGGTTAAAGATTGTGTCTCGTTGGATCAAGATAGTTACCTGAAGTGTCTGCAAGCAATGACTATTTCAAAGGATCGCATAATGAGTAAAGAGGCGTCTTTAACATCTGAAGAAAAGACAATACTTCAATCAAAACTTGGACAACTGCTCTGGATAGCAGTTCAAACTCGACCAGACATTATGTATGACACGGCTGTCTTAACCTCGGAGCTGCAAAATCCTTCAGTAAAGCACATTCTGGCAATCAACAAAATAATAAAGAGAGTGAAGTCGGATAATGTGAAGCTGCTATTCAAGAAGTTTGACAACCCAGAAAACACAAGACTGCTAGTTTATAGTGATGCGTCTTTGGGAAACCTTTACGATGGCGGAAGCCAAGGTGGACATCTGATCATGATAACGGACAACGAAACAGTTATACCAATTGCATGGCAATCAAAACGTATTCGTCGCATAGTCAGAAGTACCTTAGCTGCTGAAACGCTTGCGCTAGCAGATGGTATTGATGCAGCCATTCACACAGCTCAATTATACTCCGAAATAATGACAGGATCTGTAAATCCGAAATTCATCCCTATAGAGTGCGTTACAGACAACCATTCATTATACGATGCGCTAAAGTCTACGAACTATGTTTGCGAGAAACGTTTACGTATGGACATTAACGGAATTCGAGAGCTGATCAGAAGTCGCCAGATAACTGAAGTTAAATGGAGCAAGTCGCAGTATCAGTTAGCTGACTGTCTGACCAAGAAAGGAGCATCATCTCTAGCCCTGCTCGGAGTGCTGGAGAGAGGATCGCTGCTGCAGTAAGACAATGACGGAGATGTAAATACATGTACATAAAGTTGTAAATAGAACTTCTAGAAAGAGGGGAGTTGTTATAGTCAGCAATAGCAACCCTGATAACCTAAGAGAGATAACTCCACTTACCAGCTACCAATTAGTTGTTATTGTCAGCAGTAGCAACCTTGTCAATCTAAGAGAGATAACTCCACCCACCAGCTACCTGATGACATCACAGGAAGGGAAGCCATTGTGTGATCACCCAAGGTGGATGGACAGAAGTAGAAGCAAGAGACAACAAGTGTAAGTGTCTACTTAACAGGCAATGCCTAGGTAAAAGCAGAGGCAAAATCAGTTTGCCTAGGCAATTATATTGCCTAGGTAAAACAAGTTCATTGGGTTACTAAAATTGATTTGTGTCTATCAGAAATAGAACCTCTTTAGCCAAAATGACTTCCTTAAATCACTCTTTACATATATTGTCCTAAAATTGTTTCCATGGCACTGGGCCATTAACTAGCTATCCATAAGGGCACTAGTTTTGGAGATGATTTGTGGAATGTATATATATGATGAGTAGTGGCCTGGAAATGTTCTCCAAAATAACTAAGCATTTCAGGTTATTATTGAATCATATTGATTTGAGATGGCAATATTGTTGCAAAATTGCCAAGGTAAAATCTGTTTTTGCCTAGGCCGATTTCTTTCACCTAGGCAAAAATAGTGCGTATGCAAATTTTACTTAATTCCCAGGGCTGGACAGATCTCATAATGCACAGTGCACAAGTTCCCATTGTACCAATATCTGAGCAAAGTTTTAACAAAAATAGACTGAGAAATGTATAAATACAAGCTCAGACAGTGTTGGGTCCACAGACAAACACACAGACTGTTTGGAGCCGATTCCAATATAGCCCGCCATAACTTCGTTATTTATGCTTGGGTTCACACATTTCCGATAAACAAAGGAAACTGGTAACTCTAGAATAGAAAATGTGAACAACATAATTTGCCACTCTTTTGAAAGCAGTCATTATGACTAACCTGCATACCAAATTTCATTCAGATCTGATAACCCATGTCTGAGATATATGCCCGGAGGGACAGACATACAGACAGATGGACAAGGTTAATCCAGTAAACACCATTTTTCTTGAAAAGTGGAGGTATAAATATTATTGGCCAAAGTTTGGGAGTATGAAAACTAACCTGGTGGCACCGACGTAACTCCATGAAAACTAACCTGGTGGCACTGACATAACTCCATGAAAACTAACCTGGTGGCACTGACGTAACTCCCGTGGTCTCATTAACTAGTGTTAACCCCTCAGTAGCACAATGAACCTCTGATGTTCCATTCAAGCTCAGTGGATGATTTATGTCCTGCAAGATAATATATCTCATAGAAATAAAGAGCCATATCCCTTTAACAACCCTCGCACCCCCCCCCCCCCCACACTGCCCAGTGTGGCATTTGATTTTACCCCATATGTTATTTGATTTTAACCCATATGTTATTTTACCCCATATGTTATTTTTGCAATAGCTCAAGGGATATTGTCATGCACTACAGACAATGATGGAGTGATAAGGAATATCGAAAGTTGTTTAAGTAATACCAGAGAACAACCTGAAACCCATATGAAGTTCGGGATCAATTGGATGAAAAATGTTGGCTGAAGGGCATGTAGGATAACCAATAGTTCAGTGTCCAAAACATCTTTGATGGAGATATAGCTAGTATAGTAAACCGGCTGATTATTCTTTGTTTAACCCTTTACCCAACAAACCGGCCAAAAATGGCCAAATAAAGCTGCAACAGCCTAAATTATCTTGGGTCTGTCTCAATAAAACAATACAAATATGGATATCATTGGAACCGGCTCATTGACCACATTGTGATGGTTACAGTTATGCCCTGTGCCAATGCATTCTCTTATATATGCGAGTCGACCATAGGTCGCCTCGCATATATAAGAGAATGCATTGGCCTAAAAAAAATCTTTTTTTAACACTTTTTACCATTTTTTCTTACATTCTTTAACAATTTAATAATTTTTAATGTGTTAAGCCAATGCATTCTCTTATTTATGTTTTAACTCGTTTCACTCGAACAAACATAAATGATTTATAGAATAACAACTACGAATTGAATAACGAAGGTTTAATCTAGAAATTCAGGATAACGTTGGCTTCACATGAACTGTGCACATCATATATAGTGTTATCATTAAATAATCACAAAAGACCTATACTATTATGACATACTTTAAACATGTGTCAGGCAATGAAACGAACTTTTGCTGCATATATTCTCGTATGTAGTAATGATCAACATTTTCAAAAGCCAATATATAATTGGATGATCTAAATTAATACATGTGGGTGGGAGGGTGGGCCCAACCGTGCACAAAAGCTAAACGTAGAATAAGCGCTAAAATCTTGTTTACGCTCAAGCACACTTTAGAACATTCGAGAAACTCGTGCTGAATCGTGTCAATTATCAATCAATGCTTATCATGCGTGAACTACTATCACCAATCACCCAGATATAACCAATCACCCAGATATAGCCAATCACACAGATATGCCCCATCGATTTAACCCCCGTCGATCTAACATTTTTCATTAACACCCTGCTCTCCAAATAATTCTTCGTTGAACTTCAATAAAATAATATATGCGAGGCGACCTATGGTCGACTCGCATATATAAGAGAATGCATTGGCACAGGGCCGTTCTGTTGGGTAAAGGGTTAAACACGTGACAAATGTATAAGGCATGTACATTAATATGGTAATTATACTCCCCATAGATGAGCTTATTTATTATGATATGTCTGACATACAATGTCATTTGTGAACTGATGATTTTAAATACCTGTGTGACTTGAATTTGGAACGTTGTATGTGGATTTCTGAAGTGAGTTTTATAATGCTTGAGGGCTTCATCCCGTCGATTGAAACCGTTCCGACACCTGTAGCAATGCCAGTGAGCACCTTTAAACTTCTTCTCCCCTTTAATAATTCCCACAATATCACAGTGATCGCAGCATCGTAAAACCTTCAGACCTTAAAAGCAAGAAAAGAAAGTTACTTATCAAATCACAGATATATATACATGTATATGAAAATTTTATTTGTCACAGAAATAACAATTCTGTAAGCACACATTGCAGGCTGGAATTTTGAGTAGAGTTTGTAAATTTAAGTGGAACTGATAAACCAGCCCAAAAATAACTTACTAAAAACTGGGAATTCCCAGCCTGCCAAGAATGCATGCTAGCTTCTTATCAATGTGGATTCCACGACGCTAACAATGGATTCGGTGATTGGAGTCTGTGTAATGTCTAGGTAAACCATGTTAAATAATTATTGCTTGACCATGTCATGTGGTGCACCATGTTTACTGTGCATCGCTTTCAAGTGGAGTGACCTAGATTTTTAATACACTGTGTCCAAATCACCTGCTGTGAAGTGTATAAACAAGTATTATTTGCGATCAATGGAATTCAAATTGAAGTACAGTAATGCCCTAAATAATGGACTCCTTAACAACAGCAGAGTTATGGTTAATTTTTCAGGATTTAGTCGGAAATATGGCTTGTTGTCATTCATCAGAAAGCTCTCATTAAGAGCTTTCCGATGAATGGCAACAAGCCATATTTCTGACTAAATCCTGAAAAATTACTTTTAATTCTGCTGTGGTTAAGGAATCGATTATTTAGAGCATTACTGTATGTTGACACTGGGATCTGATCAAAGTCAATTATCAATATGCCCATTGGCAGTCCTTCCCAGGAGATGGGAGAAATTGCTCTTGCACCCGTATTTTAAGTTATATTTAGAACCTTTCACATCTCAGTTAAATTATGGACATGTGGAAGTGTGACTGGACATAGGTCTATCCCACAATGACATTTTATTTTATAAAAATCCAACAGATTATATTACGGGTGCAATTTCACCCGTCTTCTGAATTGCGAGGGTTAATAAGTGCTCTCGCTGTGTTTTCCTTGTGGGAAGGACTGGCCCGTATTCTGTTTTAATATACACAATATACTACAGAATGACCAACAACAGGCCTGAAAATATGGTGCTGGACATTTGCAGAGAGGTCCCCAGAGGGTGAAATTAGTTATGCTACACAGCACAGAGGGCTAGCGTCACCAAATTCTACCTCTGGGGACCTCATTCTGCATGGTCTCATCTGCTATGGCCCGTGTATGGGTGACCTAGACACAGATTTAAGTTCCCAGATGTTGATGTGTCAAATTAAGCACCTCCTTCTCCAGGGCATTCACTGTTTTCATTTCCAATTCTGTTTGAATTTCTTTACCTTCAAGTTCAGATTGAGCAGAAGTACATGTGTCTGTTTGGAGAGATAGAAGAGTTGTGGCTGCTTCCACCTTCAACTTTTTTTCTTTCCTCTCAACCAATCTCTTATGTCTGACAGGACATGGCGACTTGACACTTTCTGTGTGCCCCAGGTTTATAGTCGGAGCCCAATCTGGATCGTTTATCATTCGTCGATGAGCAGGTTTCCCGGAAATAAAGTGATCCGAGCATATCCGAGTGTATTGAAGATTCGATGGTTTGATGTTGCTTCGCCGAATATTTTCAAGCCATTTTCGTCGCCTATCTTCTGAAATCTGAATCATTTCGTCATCCTCGTTGACAACTGTTGATGGAAGACGGTAGAAAGACTTCTCTTTGTTCCGATCGGCTCGATTCGAGCACTCAATCACAGCGCAGAAGTTAACCATTGTGAAAAATTAATGTAGTGAAAACGATGAATTGTTTTGTGTCTTTCGCTTTGTTTGTGTACTCCAAAATGGCGGAGCACACATTTCCGTGACGTCATCAAAAGACGGACTATTGGAGGGCAGCTTGATTATGCAATGTGTCGTCTGCCAATTTGGGGATTAGAGAAACTAAAAAAAAAAAAAAAAAAAAACTTTCTAAAAAAATTCTTAAGATAAGAAACTAAAAACAAAAATTGGTAATTTCATAATATTAATAAAGATACTTTCCAGAGAAGATGAGGCCTAAACAGAATGAGGTCCCCAGAGGATTAATTTGGTGATGCTAGCCCACAGTGGGGGGAACTCAATCGGCAAATGTCCGGCATCATATTTTCATGCAGGCCTGACCAAAAACAAGTACCTGCGAAATCTATCCCTTTATCCACATGCTTCACACGGTAGTGTGCTTTTAGTATGACTGGATCTTGGTAGATGTCCGACTTGATGCAGAATGGACAGTGACTATGTGGCGTTTTGTTATTTTCACACAGTCGATCATAACACTGCATGGGGTTGTAATTATTCTCTGTCCCCTTGATGCGAATACTGGGGTGAGTCTGAAAAGAAAACATAAGCATTCAGTATAAAGTAAGATATTGAGAAAACATAAGTGTTCAGTAAATAAGATATTGAGAAAACATAAGTGTTCAGTAAGTAAAATATTGAGAAAACATAAGTGTTCAGTAAGTAAGATATTGAGAAAACATAAGTGTTCAGTAAGTAAGATATTAAGAAAACATAAATGTTCAGTAAGTAAGATATTGAGAAAACATAAGCGTTCAGTATAAAGTAAGATATTGAGAAAACATAAGCATTCAGTAAGTAAGATATTGAGAAAACATAAGTGTTCAGTAAGTAAGATATTAAGAAAACATAAGTGTTCAGTAAGTAAGATATTGAGAAAACATAAATGTTCAGTAAGTAAGATATTGAGAAAA
Organism: Siphonodentalium dalli; assembly: GCA_032622095.1. NCBI lineage: Eukaryota > Metazoa > Mollusca > Scaphopoda > Gadilida > Siphonodentaliidae > Siphonodentalium > Siphonodentalium dalli. The sequence goes on along the minus strand of CP136064.1, from coordinate 287,567,822 downwards.
CATAAGCGTTCAGTAAGTAAGATATTAAGAAAACAAGTGTTCAGTAAGTAAGACATTGAGAAAACATAAGTGTTCAGTAAGTAAGATATTAAGAAAACATAAGTGTTCAGTAAGTAAGACATTGAGAAAACATAAACTTGTGTTCAATAAGTTAGATATTAAACATAATTTGGTAAGAGGTATGTAAAAACATACACATGTACCTATGCGGAAGATTGGAAATATTAGTGATGTTATTTTTTATATTTCATTTCAGTTTTGGTTTCGGTAAGGTTTTTGTGCAGGAAATAGTTATTATTAGCAATGATATTTAATTATTCCCCGTTCCGGCAACCACTCTTATTCCGGTACCCGGTTTGGAAAAGAGTCCGGAAATTACTGCATTTTATAGCAACCAGAACTTGTGACCTTGACCTTTTGCGCCGCTTTGAAAAACATATACTCTTCCTTTACAAAGAACTGCTGTTATCCTACTGTAATGTACGGTACTAGCTAACAAAAATCACCTCTCTGGGCTGTCCTTGTAATATACATTTTTCTAGCCACAGTGAATTTCCTATAATTTTTTCATAATTCATTGTCCCAGGAATTACTGATCCTGAGAATCAATACCACAATATTTTTCCTATATACATGTACATGTATCACTCAGGGACTATAGTAGTCACAACCTATATACATGTACACAGCATTGGCATTACCGATATACATGTACAGTGTAGTGTACGTGAGTCTTACTTCGTTTGCATGTTTTCCAGAGCAACATTCCAAAATCAATGAAATTCGAACACCTTCATAATCAGCTTTACATCACTGGAAGCCTCAGACATACACGCCGATTTAAACCAAAAATTGTAATATACATGTGACATCGTAAACTATAAATTTGAGACCAAATGTGACAGTAAGTACTGGTATTATAACCATGTCATGCGAAACCCACATGGGGCACCCACTTTCAGTACGGTACCTAGAATGAAATTCAAGCTCATAACTATGTTTAAAGGTACTCAATCCTTTCAGAGGGTCCCTATATCATCAAGATACAACAACAACAACATTTCTTCAAAATACACTTTAGTTATCAGAATCAACAATATAATGCTATTAAACCACTGCCAACTATGGTATAAAATTTCCCAAAACGTGTTATTTATCAACATTTTGTTCAACGAAATATTGCCGTATTATCACTTGAGAATTCAAAAAATTTGGCCGTATTACCACTTTTTTTAGAGTTATCCATCTTAATCCGCAATTTTGACCGAGACCACCCGTTATAATGGCGTGTTTCTGGGTCACAAACAATTGAAATAACAAACTTAAAAAATCAACATCGGGTCACTCTGAGCTTTGATGGGTGGGTTCCTCAATTCGAATCAAATATTTTTTACCCTCGAAGCCAAAGAAATAGTAATTTGGGAGCGTTAAATTCGGACTGACTACCTTTAATATCGTATAACATATTCCATTTCATTAATATGTTTAATATCGTATATCATATTCCATACCATTACTTAGTCCAAGTCTTCTTGTACTAAAACCAGCTAAGATATTGGGATGGCGATTTGCTGTTTTTAGTCCAAGCCCGTCCTATATGCTCTCTTATGACAGAGCTTAAGCGTTAGTGACCCGCTCAAATAAAACCACAATTATATGAAATAAAATATCACAATTGCGACAATAAACGGATATTTTCCGCAGAAGACATGCTATTTTATCTGAAACCCACATCAGTTGTGAATTTAAAACGGTAATTTAATGCGAAAAGAGACATTTACCTCAATGTTTACAATTTTTTAAAAGTATGCGAACTCGGTTGACCTCGCGAACTGTGTTCGGCATTTTCCGTTGAAAATATTCCGTAGATTTTGGACAACAGCGCAAATTACGATGAATTCTGCATTGTAATCGTAATTATGTATGTCAATAAATAAAATAATAAATAGATTAATTAAACATTGGAGATATAAATGTAATACACTAAATAAATTACGGGAATTAGAACCCTCTCAACGTTTAAAACAGTGTAAACACAAGTTACGAGCATTAGATATAATATGCCTTATATGGTGCTACATTTCACCCATATTTGGTGGACTTCCGCGAAATTAAGATATATACTAAGCGAACAGGGCAATATACTGCTCTGGTTAAGCACACAAAAAATCAAATCAAATTTGTATAAATTTTTAACCTTAAGTTTGAAAAGTCCCACTAAAACGGAAGAACTATATTTCGTAACTGTGTGATTCGGTTCTCCGATTATTTTATCAACACAGATGTCAAAATGCACATCACACGCATGGCAAGTCAGACACAAGAGTTCTAATTTGCTCCAATTTTGACAAGTTGCTTGCGAAAATTGTCAACAAAACTACCGTTCTGATCCTCCATTATGTCATTAAGTTTTTAGTGCGGGAATTGTTCTGAAAGCACATAGAAAACTGAACTTTCGGGCGATCGGTTTTCGCCATTTTTTTTTCGGAAAACCCGCGCTATATATAGAAACGGAAAGTAGAATTCCCAGAACAAACAGCGGATTATGCCGAACTTATTCGGACCACTTCGGCTTTCGGTTAAAACGTAAACAAACAGAGAAACAAATCGATGTTTGTGGCAATCAACCGGAATATTCTATGTGTAATTTAACATTAAAGTTAGATTATTATACACCATTATGACCATAAGATGTAAGCCTTTCCGATGTATATAGCATCATGTATTGATTTGCTAGGTAAATCGAGTAAAATACACAACAAATTCCCGCCACAGATCGTGGGCGTAACTCGTGTGATAGGAATGGTATACAAGCGGGCTTGGACTAAAAACAGCAAATCGCCATCCCAATATCTTAGCTGGTTTTAGTACAAGACTTGGACTAACCATTACTATGTTTAATATCGTATAACATATTGAATATTCCATACCATTACTATGTTTAATATCATATAACATATTCCATACCATTACTATGTTTAATATAATATAACATATTCCATACCATTACTATGTTTAATATCATATAACATATTCCATATCATTACTATGTTTAATATCGTATAACATATTCCATACCATTACTATGTTTAATGTCGTATAACATATTCCATACCATTACTATGTTTAATATTATATAACATATTCCATACCATTACTATGTTTAATATCGTATAACATATTCCATTTCATTAATATGTTTAATATCGTATAACATATTCCATATCATTACTATGTTTAGTATCGTATAACATATTCCATATCATTACTATGTTTAATATCGTATAACATATTCCATACCATTACTATGTTTAATATCGTATAACATATTCCATACCATTACTATGTTTAATGTCGTATAACATATTCCATACCATTACTATGATTAATATCGTATAACATATTCCATACCATTACTATGTTTAATATCATATAACATATTCCATACCATCATTATGTTTAATATTGTATAACATATTCCATACCATTACTATGTTTAATGTCATATAACATATTCCATACCATTACTATGTTTAATATCATATAACATATTCCATATCATTACTATGTTTAATATCATATAACATATTCCATACCATTACTATGTTTAATGTCATATAACATATCCATATAATTACTATGTTTAATATCGTATAACATATTCCATATCATTACTATGTTTAATATCGTATAACATATTGCATACCATTACTATGTTTAATGTCGTATAACATATTCCATACCATTACTATGTTTAATATCGTATAACATATTCCATACCATTACTATGTTTAATATCGTATAACATATTCCATACCATTACTATGTTTAATGTCGTATAACATATTCCATACCATTAATGTCGTATAACATATTCCATATCATTACTATGTTTAATGTCGTATAACATATTCCATACCATTACTATGTTCAATATCGTATAACATATTCCATACCATTACTATGTTTAATGTCATATAACATATTCCATACCATTACTATGTTTAATGTCGTATAACATATTCCATACCATTACTATGTTCAATATCGTATAACATATTCCATACCATTACTATGTTTAATGTCGTATAACATATTCCATACCATTACTATGTTTAATATCGTATAACATATTCCATACCATTAATGTCGTATAACATATTCCATACCATTACTATGTTTAATATCGTATAACATATTACATACCATTACTATGTTCAATATCGTATAACATATTCCATACCATTACTATGTTTAATTTCATATAACATATTCCATACCATTACTATGTTTAATATCCTATAACATATTCCATATCATTACTATTTTTAATATTGTATAACATATTCCATACCATTACTATGTTTAATATCGTATAACATATTCCATAGCATTACTATGTTTAATATCGTATAACATATTCCATACCATTACTATGTTTAATATCGTATAACATATTCCATACCATTACTATGTTTAATATTGTATAACATATTCCATACCATTACTATGTTTAATATTGTATAACATATTCCATATCATTACTATGTTTAATATCGTATAACATATTCCATATCATTATGTAAGCTCATTACTATATTTAATATCGTATAACATATTCCATAGCATTACTACGTTTAATATCATATAACATATTCCATATCATTACTACGTTTAATATCGTATAACATATTCCATACCATTACTATGTTTAATATCGTATATACAAATATATGGAAAAGTCTATTTTCATCACAAATTATTATGTTATTGTTGAGACAATGGGGAGCAAGGGGAGTAATTAAGGATACAAGGGGAGTAATTAAGGATACAAGGGGGGTAATTAAGGATCTTTCTCCTTTGATGCTCATTTAAAGATTTATTTGTGTAACGTTCATTTTCTTTATAACCAGCAGCTGTAACCAGACTGAATAATTATCAAATAATCTTATTTCGATATTCAGCTCACTTCTGTGATGACATGTTGTGTATATTTTAAAATGTATATAAGCTGCTAATAAGATTTCAGATATCATTCCATTTGCCAGTTGGGAGTGGAGCGGGCATGCCAGTGGTGCCACATTAATGCTTTGTGTCTTATGTGGTCATCCTGCGAAGAACTTAGCCGCACAGGCGAACTGGACTGAGTGATCTTGTACCCAGCAGCGGATTATGGATTTTAATACCCGCTCCTGATGTAGCTGCCTTGGACTAGGGGTGCCACGATTAATCGTATAATCGATGAACCGTTGATAAAGCCGATAATCGATTACCATTTCCGTCGTCGATTAATCTGCGTTATTTATTTCGGACGTTGGAAAATGCCGGTTATTGTTGAATACCCTGATAAGAGATTCCGACAACTTGAGTACTACTAGTATATGTTGCAAACAGCCGGCAGTTCATTTGATGACATGGTTACTCTTCGAGTCATTGTATATTCTTCAAATTGCATGGCGCCATGATGGCGGCACTGCAGCTTTGAACTTATGCCGACATCGTTGTATATTTCTACAAGAAAGGCGGCACTACGTCTTTGAAATGGACTGACTGTCAGTGAACTGAATGCCCTCGCCCTTGAATCTCATTGGACCAAAGGGGAGTTGATTGACATTCTCTCGATATCAGGGAACCTACGGCATTTTAATCAGCGATATTCTCGGCGGTGTCATTTGCAGCAATTAGTATACTTTGTTTGTATAAGTATACTTAGATGTTACTAGTACAGGCTATCGCTTATAGTGTGGTGACTGCTAAATGAAATTAACTATTACCAAATACTTATTTTTGTATGTGTCCTGAAATTTGCGGGCAGAGGCCCACCTTTGTAATTGTTATCCATGCTCTGGAAGTTCGCTGAAACGTATAGTTTCCGTAACATTAGATTCTTTTTTTTTAGGAACCACCGTCGGTCCGTCGTGCATTCCTACTTTTATATTGCTTGTATGTTTGGCTGTTAAATTAATCGCTACGTTCGTTCCAATGAACTCACAAATATTATAACCATGACATCGCCGAGAACTGTGCTTGTATTGAACACATTGTGCTCATTAGTCATTACCGGTGGTTTATGATGCACTTTATTAACACAAAAATTACATCAGCCGAAGCCTCAAACATGCAGCGAAAGCAGTTAACCAGCATCCAGCCAATATGGCAATAGGCCATATTACGGAATACTTCTAGTGATGTTATTATTATTATGTACGATTAATCGATTATAGTCGATTATTGACGACCGATTATCGATTATCAAAATAAATAATCGTGGCACCTCTACCTTGGACAGGTGGCAGGTTGTGGTCACCCTTAGCTGGAGTTTACACCAGACTAAGGTAGGCTTCTTGCATTTGTCTGTGGAGTACAGAACCAAAGCAGCTGGAGACCACAAGAGGCCCACAGGGTCCATGCTGGACCGAAATTTACTTTTGCCATATAATTTGCCAAACGAAAATATTTTTTGCCAAATTATTTGAGCAATTGCCAATTGATATCCCTGATAGTATCATTTTCTGCAACCTTAAGTCTTATGTTTCGACACTCGCGGTTTGAAAGACTTTTGATATCGATAGAAAAGCAGTTAGTTAATAGTTAATTATACTCGCATCTCTATTGTGGTTTATCATACAACAATAAGCCAATCACCGAACAATACAATGGTAGAAGGGTTTCTCAATCAGAAGGGCACATCACAGGAGGATTAGCAATCCCTCCAACCATCAGTACTAATGCTATAAGATTAACTGCAATACTGCATCTTAATAGAGGTGTTAACTTTCCATAAACCATATAAAACACCACTAATATAATTATGTTGTAAGAGGGTGTGAAGGAGAAGATCACTCGATCTTTTCGACCATCCCGGGCGCTTCGCGCCCATCTACTCACTCACACACATGTTGTAAGAGTTTCCTAAAATTAATAGTATTGATTGATCAATGTTTATCAAATTGCTTCAGGAATTAAAAAGTGACTTTTGCCAAATGAAAATATTTTTTGCCAAATGTGAATTATTTTGCCATTGGCAAATTTGCGAACCCTGCCACCAGAGCAGAGAAAGGGAAGAAGAACTGACAAGACTTACCGGACAATGTTCACAAAAATACTCAGGAGTTACATGTAGATTCAGACTCTCATTTATGCAAATAAAAAAAAGATCTAAAATCTGGCATACATGTGCGTTATGGAATTCCCATGATTCCTGGAACGACACTAGCCTTGTATGGCAATTTTTTTTTTTTTTTCACTTATGTCATTCTTACAGATTGGGTCAGTTAGTTATAGATTAGTTGGCGATAACATTACATGTCCTGCCATCGGACATAATGGTACATGCGTAAGTTTAAATTGTTTACTACATTATTATAGTGAATATTCTTTTCTGGTAAGAGCATTGTAATATGTAGAAAGCACAGATATGCACCTGTCACTAAAGATATGAGGAAATCTGAGTCATTGTAGGCGATTTCGGATCGAATCAAATCAGATGAACGATTTTAAATTAAATTGATTCGCAGGGCCCTACCAACAAGTTACTCTAGTCTCGAGGCCCTCAACTTTGAACCAACAAGTTCAACAACAAGAACAATCACAACAACAGAAAGACCTAGAGACAAAGGCAAAGCAAAAGAAACAAAAAAATGTCTAGAAGAATAGGTGGAAGAATCAGCTGTTTCCCATTTGACTTCCAAAATGGACCACCCATCGGGAACTGGACTACACGCCCGAGTTAACCCGCCCTTCTGTTTTCGGGGTGGGTCATCCCGATAAATATGGGCAGGTTGTCCCGAAATTTTTGATAGTAATTCTGTTCTTTTATGTTCTTTGATGATATATTATTAAAGATTTTTGACCAATAAAACATGTGTTTATTCATTAATTATGTTAATGTCACTGAATGTGTGGTGTGGACTGAAGGAAAGAATGACACAATGTTTTGACAACTTAACTGCACTTATAAGCTACTTGTAAGTGCTTACTAATTAAAAGGGGTGCTTTCAAAACAAACATTTGATGCAAAGGGTTCATTATCACAGTGTGTTATCACAACACTTAGTGATCTGGATTCATATCGATGAATACGATGCCAGGTACCATGCAGCTTAGATTTCTATACCATGGTTTCCCTTCTACAGAAAGAAGCTCAGACAATATTTACTAGAGTTACATCGGTAGATCTTGAAACCGAGTCCAGATCTAGGTACACCATACAGGCCAGGAAGATACACGAGTTCTGGGAAGACTATATGTCCATACCACCACGATTTACGACTACCAACTTTCTGAAGAAATGTTCCAACGTGTATGCAAAGAAGAGACCACCTCAGTGCAGACGACGATCTACCACAGCAGCCCCATCGACAACTTAAATTAATTGTCAACCATTCGTTCATGTCAGTTCTTTCAAATCAAACTTCATTGATATCAAACTTCGTTCACATCAAACTTCATTCATCAACTTCTTCATATTATTATACTTCGTTTATTAAACTTCGTTCAATAAACTGCATTCATTTTATACCTCGTTCATTAAACTTCGTTCATGTTATACTTCGTTCATTAAACTTTGTTTCAATTTTTTTTTTTAAACTTTGTTCATTAAACTTGAATAAACGTGTTTGAACATTATTATTGTATAAGTTATATTACAATGTGTATATTATTACAAAATTATTTACATCAAATAAGAATCAATAAAGTACATCCTAGGTTCTTTAAACAAACATCTTATAATCCCCTCACACCTCCTAATTACCATTATAATTATAGGCGGGTGTGTTCTCCCAGGGTGGGTTGTCACACAACGAAATGGGCGGGTTGACACAGGGGCAGGTACTAGTAGGCCTAGTCATGGACCCCACCCACTGCCGCGTTCTCTGACAGACTATCAAACCATTACAGGAACTGAGGGACTTGCTGAATTTAGTGTGAGCGGTTGCATTAATTGTGATCCAGTGATTGAACCCTGGCTGTCACTTCATGAACGATCTCATTGGGTCAGTCTGAGATTGTCAATCTTTCCACAATTTTTACAATTTTAGACAAAAATAAAGTTCAAAATGCTACGAAATTATCGTGATTTTCTCTGAGAATTTATCATATGCATTCGACTTACAACGAACGTATTCATCATATTGGAGTCCAGTTGCATCTTATCAGGACATCTGTCTTCTAAAGGGGAAAATTAGTAAATTAAATTCCCAATTTGAGGTCCTGCGCGGAGCTCTTTGTGCACACGTCACGGAAATCAATGACTTTTATCGAGACGTTTCGTACCAAATATAACACGAACACAAGTGTACCGGCACTGTATTCGTGAACATTATTTATTATTAGTCAAGGAGATATTGGTCGACCTCTGCACCCCCCCCCCAAGGACTCAACTTCACCCCACTAAATTTCTTTCTTAATGTCTCCTCTAATTGATTTCGGTTGTTAACAAGAAAACAAAGTGGCCGCAGAGACTCCAGATAAGATGGTGTCCATCATGGCGGCCATTTTTTTATTTGCACCAGGTCTCTTTGATTGCCGTTATAGTAAAGATGTTATTTCACGCGGGTTTTTCCCCTGCTCGATTCGTTATGCTAATATAAAACCCTTACAAATTAGCCAAAAATCCGACACCAAAATCCAATATGGCGACCAAGATGGCGACCGAAATGTGAAAAATTGCTATTTGTTTCACATTGCACCACATTTTGTTTGTCTCTGTGGGAAAACGTGGACATCCTTGTCTGATGTTATACATTTATTGCATAGAAGAGTCATTTGTGAACACAATGGGACAATAATATACATTCCTTGCTGGATATTTTTGTCCGATATCACGTTTTCCCAAATTCCGGTATAACTATAATTCGGTCTGAGCCGAAACGACGCTAATAACGCAATGTCTGTTTCGATTCTATGAGTGTTATTGCTATCATAACTCCACCCATTAATATATATATGCAGGAAATACTATTTTATTTCCTGGAATAAATATGGTAAGGCACAATTTATATTTTGACAACTTATGTCCGTCGTGGAGTTCTAAACGCCAAAAATATTTCATATTTTGGCTCCGTACGTACTGTGTGCATAGCTTAACCCTAACACTGTATGTCGCCTATGGGAAATAATTAGTTGATTGTGACCTGAATTGTCCACTGTAGTGGTGAGAGATATAAGGACCTTAAAGGTACTCAATCCGAATTAACGATCGCAAATATCTATTTCCTTGGCTTCGGGTGTAAAAAATATTTGATTCGAGTCGAGGAACCCACCCATCAAAGCTCAGAGTGATCAGATGTCGACGTTTGAAATCTATTATTTTTATTTTAGGTGGCCCAGTAGACTGTCAACGAGAAGAATTTCTTTGACCAAATTGCGGATCAAGATGGATAACTCTAAAATCAAGTGGCTGTTTTGTGTCAGATATTTGACAAACCGGCAAAATTTCGTTGAATAAAATGTTGATAAATAACAGGTTTTGGGCAATTTTATACTATAGTTGATTGTGGTTAGCATTATTTTTGGGCAATTAATCGATTATGATAACTGAAGCGGCATTTCAAAAATGTTGTTGTTGTTGGAATCTGATGATATGGGGACCATCGAATCGGATTGAGTACCTTTAAATTATATATATATATGCATCTCCATAATGAGTCTAAGTCTCTAAGTGTGTGATTTAATGGCGACAAAAGTTGCGCAGGTTAAGATCGAAATAGGGACGGGAGGGTGACCAAAACTGATAAAAAATATTTTTAGTACAAATTATCTGGAGCTAGGTGACTCATTGGTTCGACTGTTCTGATTGTATTCGCTGTCAACACAGTAATATGCATCTGATGCTGACCTACGGATTGCTGGGTGTTTGACGCTGACCTACGGATTGCTGGGTGTCTGACGCTCACCTGCAGATTGCTGTGTGTCTGACGCTCACCTTCAGATTGATGGGTGTCTGGCGCTCACCTGCAGATTGCTGTGTGTCTGACGCTCACCTTCAGATTGCTGGGTGTCTGACGCTCACCTGCAGATTGCTGGGTGTCTGATGCTCACCTGCAGATTGCTGGGTGTCTGGTCAACGCTCACCTGTAGATTGCTGGGTGTCTGACGCTCACCTGCATATTGCTGGTTGTCTGACACTCACCTGCATATTGGGTAGCCAGGGTTCAAGTTAACCCCTTCTTCACTAAATTCTAAAGTCAGGGTCCGCGCTGGACTGAAATTTACTTTTGCCAAATGAAAATATTTGTTGCCAAATTATATTTTAGCAGTTGCCAAAATTTTTAATGTTATCCCTAATAGTATCATTTTCTGCAACCTTAAGTCTTATGTTTCGACACTCGCGGTTTGAACGACTTTTGATATCGATAGACAATCAGTTAGTTAATAATTAGTTATACTCGCATCTCTATTGTGGTTTATCATAAAACAATAAGGCAATCACCGAACAACAATACAATGGTTTCTCCATCAGTAGGGCACATCAAAAGAGGATTAGTAATCCCCCCAACCATCAGTACTAATGCTATGAGATTAACTGCATCTAAATGTTAACTTTCCCTAAACCTTATAAAACACCACTAATATAATTACGATGTAAGAGTTTCCTGAACTTAATGGTATTGATTGACCAATATTTATCAAATTGCTTGAGGAATTAAAATGTGACTTGCCAAAACTTTTGCAAAATGAAAATATATTTTGCCAAATGTGAATTATTTTTGCCATTGGCAAATTTGTCAAGTGGCAGCGCGAACCTCTCTAAAGTGTCCACCTTGGAATTTCCATTTCCACCAACCCCACCCTTTGATTTTTCCCAACTGGTACATCACTGGCTATTCTGAATTGATCAATAGTCTTATTGATCAATAGTCTTTGGCATGCCTCAGACCTGGGGGGGGGGGGCAGAATGGTTTGGCCTAGTGTGACAACATTTTGAGATCTGAACCTGAAAATCTATCAAATAAATCAGACTGTGTATTTAGAAAAGAAAGGGTTAAACAGATATTTTACTGTCTGTTTGTAGAATGTATCATTAACCCTTTCATGATGGGAGCTTCCTGAATTTTTGGGAAAAAACCCTGTGCCAATGCATTCTCTTATATATGTGAGTCGAACCATAGGTTACCTCGCATATATAAGAGAATGCATTGGCCTAACAAATTTTATATTAGTTTTTATAATTGTTAAAAATGTCAGAAAAAATGAATTTTTTTTTACAAAATGATAGAATTGTTAAATAATATAAGACAAAATGATAAAAAATTTAATAGAATGTGAGATCAAATTATAACTGAAAGTGTCAATGACACTGTAGCTCAACTTGGAAAGGGAACAATTTTATGTGTTACAGTCAATGGAGTGATTAGGAATGTGGAAAGGCCTAGTTATGCAAAGAGTAAAATCCAAGATGGCCACTGGCGGCTATGTTTTTTTGCCGAATGAACCCCAAAAGACTTGTTTCCATTTACATGTCATTTACACAAATTTCATGATGATCCAACAAGAGATACGATCTGTAGCCTGTGTCAAAGGATTTAGTCATGTAAAGAGTAAAATCAAAGATGGCTGCTGGCGGCCATGTTTTTTGGCTGAACGACCCCAAAATGACTCGTTGCCATCTACATTTCAATATTAACATCCATCACAAATTTCATGATGATCAGAAGAACAGTACGACCTGTAGCCCGTGCTACTGGATTGTATTTTGACCAAAGGTACAACCTGTAGCCCATGCTAAAGGAAACTGTTGACGAATCACACATGCACGCACACACACACACACACACACAGACGATGGATACCAGGTCATGGCAATAGCTCAAAGTTTACAAAGTAAAGTTGAGCTAAAAATGAAAGTGTGAATGACACTGTAGCTGAACTTTGTAAAGAAGGTAATTTTTTTGTGATGAGCAATGAATAGAGAGATTAAAAAGGAGTGTAAAAAATGAGCAGTAAAGGATTTAGTCACACACAGAGTAAAATCCAATATGACTGCTGGCGGCCATCTATTTAGGCCGAGTGACCCCAAAATGACTCGTTCCCATCTTCATGTTATTGTTAACATCCATCACAAATTTTATGATGATCAGACTAAAGGTACGACCTGTTGCCTGTGCTAAAGGATTTAGTCATACAAAGAGTAAAATCCAAGAAGGCTGCTGGCGGCCATGTTTTTGTCAGAATGACGCCAAAGTGACTCGTTCCCATCTACATTCCAATTTCAACAGCCATGACAAATTTTATGATGATCCGACCAAAGGTACGACCTGTAGCCCGTGCTAAAGGATTTAGTCATACAAAGAGTAAAATCCAAGATGGCTGCTGGCGGCATTGTTTTTTGGCTGAATGACCCCAAAATGAAAGTGTCAATGACACTGTAGCTCAACTTAGGTACGGGAATAATTTAATGGTTGACAGTAAATGGAGGAATAGGAAAGGTGCTACATGTAATTGAAATGTCTAACCTGTGCCAAAGGATTTAGTCATGCAAAGAGTAAAATCCAAGATGGCTGCCGGCGGCCACGTTTTTTGGCCGAATGACCCCAAAATGACTCGTTCCCATCTACATGTTATTATTAACATCCATGACAAATTTTATGATTTTCAAACTAAAGGTACGACCTGTAGCTTAAAGGATTTAGTCATACAAATAGTAAAATCCAAGATGGCTGCTGGCGGCCATGTTTTTTGTCTGAATGACCCCAAAATGACTCTTTCCCATCTACATTCCAATTTCAACAGCCATGACAAATTTCATGATGATCAGACGAACAGTACAACCTGTAGCCCATGCTAATGGATTGAATTTTGAAATCAAAGATGGCCACTGGCGGCCATGTTTTTCGGCCGAATGACCCCAAAATGACTCGTTCCCATAAACATTCCAATTTCAACAGCCATGAAAAATTTGATGATGATCAGACTAAAGGTACGACCTGTAGCCCGTGCTAAAGGATTTAGTCATACAAAGAGTAAAATCCAAGATGGCTGCTGGTGGCCATGTTTTATGGCCGAATGACCCCAAAATGACTCGTTCCCATCTGCATGTCATTGTTAACATCCATGATTAATTATATGATGATCAGACTAAAATTATGACCTGTAGCCCGTGCTAATTGATTTAGTCAAACAAAGAGTAAAATCCAAGATGGCTGCTGGCAGCCATGTTTTTTGGCCGAATGACCCCAAAATAAATCGTTCCCAACTACATGTCAATATTAACAGCCATGACATATTTCATGATGATCAGACGAACAGTACGACCTGTAGCCCGTGCTAATGGATTGAATTTTGAAATCAAAGATGGCTGTTGGTGGCCATGTTTTACGGCCGAATGACCCCAAAATTACTCGTTCCCATCTACATACCAATATTAACATCCCTGACAAATTTTATGATGATCACACTAAAGGTACAACCTGTAGCCCGTGCTAAAGGATTTAGTCATACAAAGAGTAAAATCCAAGATGGCTGCTGGCTGCCATGTTTTTTGGCCGAATGACCCCAAAATGACTCGTTCCCATCTACATGTCATTGTTAACATCCATGACATATTTCATGATGATCAGACTAAAAGTACGACCTGTAGCCCGTGCTAAATGATTTAGTCATACAAAGAGTAAAATCCAAGATGGCCGCTGGCGGCCATGTTTTTTGGCCAAATGACCCCAAAATTAATCGTTCCCATCTACATGTCAATATTAACATCCATGACAAATTTCATGATGATCAGACGAACAGTACGACCTGTAGCCTGTGCTAATGGATTAAATTTTGAAATCAAAGATGGCCACTGGCGGCGATGTTTTTCGGCCGAATGACCCCAAAATGACTCGTTCCCATCTACATTCCAATTTCAACAGCCATGACAAATTTCATGATGATCAGACTAAAGGTACGACCTGTAGCCCGTGCTAAAGGATTTAGTCATACAAAGAGTAAAATCCAAGATGGCTGCTGACGGCCACGTTTTTTTGGCCGAATGACCCCCAAAATGACTCGTTTCCCATCTACATGTCAATATTAACATCCATGGCAAATTTGATGATGATCAGACTAAAGGTACGACCTGTAGCCCGTGGTAAAGGATTTAGTCATGCAAAGAGTAAAATCCAAGATGGCTGCTGGCGGCATTGTTTTTTGGCCGAATGACCCCAAGGTGACTCGTTCCCATCTACATGTCATTGTTAACATCCATGACAAATTTTATGATGATCAGACTAAAGGTACGACCTGTAGCCTGTGCTAAAGGATTTAGTCATACAAAGAGTAAAATCCAAGATGGTTGCTGGCGGCCATGTTTTTGGGCCGAATGAACCCAAAATTACTCGTTCCCATCTACATGTCAATATTAAAGGTACTCAACCCGTAAAGAGGGTCCCCATCTCAACAGATTCCAACAACAACAATCCGATCGGAGGGTCCTATATTACTATTTCTTTGGCTTTGGGGGTAAAAAATATTTGATTCGAGTCGAGGAACCCATCAAACAAAGCTCAGAGTTATTAGATATTGATTTTTTGAAATTTTTTATAAACTCGAGATGAGTACTGCTAACTGCCGTAATCTGCTCTGGATGTGTTCTCCAAATCTATTCAAACAGACAAGGATGGATAACTCTAAAATCAAGTGGCAATTTTTACTGAGTTCTGGGCCAGATAGTATTCCCGATAATGAAAAATATTAGATTTCTAAAATCGATATCTAACAAATCTGAGCTTTGATGGGTGACTTCCTCGACTCGAATCAAATATTTTTGACCCCCGAAGCCATTGAAATAGTAATTGAGAGGAGTTTTATCGGGTTGAGTACCTTTAACATCCATGACAAATTTCATGATGATCAGTCGAACTATGCGACCTGTGGCCCGTGCTAATGGATTGAATTTTGAAAACATTTGTCATGGATGTTTTTTGGCCGAATGACCCCAAAATGACTCGTTCTCATCTACATTCCAATTTCAACAGCCATGACAAATGAAAGTGTCAATGACACTGTAGCTCAACTTGGAAAGGGAATAATTTAATATATTACAGTCAATGGAGCGATTAGGAATGTGGAAAGTTGAATGTCTAATACTAGTTTATAGACATGAAGAGAAAAGTAAAATCCAAGATGGCTGCTGGCGGCCATGTTTTCAGCCGAATGACCCCAAAATGAGTCGTTCCCATCTACATGTCATCGTTAACATCAATGACAAATTTTATGACGATCAGACTAAAGGTACGACCTGTGGCCCGTGCTAATGGATTAAATTTTGAAATCCAAGATGGCCACTGGCGGCCATGTTTTTTGTCCGAATGACCCCGAAATCAGACTAAAGGTACGACCTGTAGCCCGTGGTAAAGGATTTAGTCATACAAAGAGTAAAATCCAAGTTGGCTGCTGGCGGCCATGTTTTTTGGCCAAATGACCCCAAAATGACTCGTTCCCATCTACATGTCATTATTAACATTCATGACAAATTTTATGATGATCAGACTAAAGGTACAACCTGTAGCCCGTGCTAAAGGATTTAGTCATACAAAGAGTAAAATCCAAGATGGCTGCTGGCGACCATGTTTTTTGGCCGATTGACCCCAAAATTACTCGTTCCCATCTACATGTCATTGTTAAGAACCATGACAAATTTTATGATGATCAGACTAAAGGTACGACCTGTAGCCCGTGCTAAAGAATTTAGTCATACAAAGAGTAAAATCCAAGATGGCTGCTGGCGGCCATGTTTTTGGCCAAATGACACCCAAAATTACTCGTTCCCATCTACATGTCAATATTAACATCCATGACAAATTTCATGATGATCAGACGAACAGTACGACCTGTGGCCCGTGCTAATGGATTAAATTTTGAAATCCAAGATGGCTGCTAGCGGCCATGTTTTTTGTCCGAATGACCCCAAAATGACTCGTTCCCATTTACATTCCAATTTCAACAGCCATGAAATTTTTTATGAGGATCAGACTAAAGGTACGACCTGTAGCCCGTGCTAAAGGATTTAGTCATACAAAGAGTAAAATCCAAGATGGCTGCTGGCGGCCATGTTTTTTGGCCGAATGACCCCAAAATGACTTGTTCCCATCTACATGTCATTATTAACATTCATGACAAATTTTATGATGATCAGACTAAAGATACAACCTGTAGCCCGTGCTAAAGGATTTAGTCATACAAAGAGTGAAATCCAAGATGGCTGCTGGTGGCCATGTTTTTCGGCCGAATGACCCCAAAATACCGCGTTCCCATCTACATGTCAATATTAACATCCATGACAAATTTCATGACGATCAGACGAACAGTGCGACCTGTGGCCCGTGCTAATGGATTGAATTTTGAAAACAAAGATGGCCACTGGCGGCCATGTTTTTTGTCCGAATGACCCCAAAATGACTCGTTCCCATCTACATTCCAATTTCAACAGTCATGACAAATTTCATGATTATCAGACTAAAGGTACGACCTGTAGCCCGTGCTAAAGGATTTAGTCATACAAAGAGTAAAATCCAAGATGGCTGCTGGCGGCCATGTTTTTTGCCCGAATAACCCAAAAATGACTAATTCCCATCTACATGTCATTGTTAACATCCATGACAAATTTTATGATGATCTGACTAAAGGTACGACCTGTAGCCCGTGCTAAAGGATTTAGTCATGCAAAGAGTAAAATCGAAGATGGCTGCTGGCGGCCATGTTTTTTGGCCGAATGACCCCAAAATTACTCGTTCCCATCTACATGTCAATATTAACATCCATGACAAATTTCATGACGATCAGACGAACAGTACGGCCTGTAGCCCGTGCTAATGGATTGAATTTTGAAATCTAAGATGGCCGCTGGTGGCCATGTTTTTTTTTTCCGAATGACCCCAAAATGAATCATTCCGGTACAAATGTTGATGTCAACAGCTATGACAAATTTCATAATGATCCGATCAAAGGTACGACCTGTAGCCTCTATTGTTGTCGCCTTACGTACACACGCACACACGGAAGACGGACGACAAAGCCATGGCAATAGCTCAAACTTTACAAAGTAAAGTTGAGCTAAAAATGACTCGTTCCCATCTACATGTCATTGTTAACATCCATGACAAATTTTATGATGATCTGACCAAAGGTACGACCTGTAGCCCGTGCTAAGGATTTAGTCATGCAAAGAGTAAAATACAAGATGGCTGCTGGCGGCCATGTTTTTTGGCCGAATGACCCCAAAATTACTCGTTCCCATCTACATGTCAATATTAACATCCATGACAAATTTCATGATGATCAGACGAACAATGCGACCTGTGGCCCATGCTAATGGATTGAATTTTGAATGACTCGTTCCCATCTACATTCCAATTTCAACAGCCATGACAAATTTCATGATGATCAGACTAAAGGTACGACCTGTAGCCCGTGCTAAAGGATTTAGTCATACAAAGAGTAAAATCCAAGATGGCAGCTGGCGGCCATGTTTTTTGCTCGAATGACCCAAAAATGACTCGTTCCCATCTACATGTCATTGTTAACATCCATGACAAATTTTATGATGATCCGACCAAAGGTACGACCTGTAGCCCGTGCTAAAGTATTTAGTCATGCAAAGAGTAAAATACAAGATGGCTGCTGGTGGCCATGTTTTTTGGCCGAATGACCCCAAAATTACTCGTTCCGATCTACATGTCAATATTAACATCCATGACAAATTTCATGATGATCAGATGAACAATGCGACCTGTGGCCCGTGCTAATGGATTGAATTTTGAATGACTCGTTCCCATCTACATTCCAATTTCAACAGCCATGACAAATTTCATGATGATCAGACTAAAGGTACGACCTGTAGCCCGTGCTAAAGGATTTAGTCATACAAAGAGTAAAATCCAAGATGGCAGCCATGTTTTTCGCCCGAATTACCCAAAAATGACTCGTTCCCATCTACATGTCATTGTTAACATCCATGACAAATTTTATGATGATCCGACTAAAGGTACGACCTGTAGCCTGTGCTAAAGGATTTAGTCATGCAAAGAGTAAAATCCAAGATGGCTGCTGGTGGCCATGTTTTTAGGCCGAGTGACCCCAAAATTACTCGTTCCCATCTACATGTCAATATTAACATCCATGACAAATTTCATGACGATCAGATGAATAGTACAGCCTGTAGCCCGTGCTAATGGATTGAATTTTGAAATCCAAGATGGCTGCTGGCGGCCATGTTTTTTTCCCAAATGACCCGAAAATGAATCATTCCGGTCTAAATATTGATGTCAACAGCTATGACAAATTTCATAATGATCCGATCAAAGGTACGCCCTGTAGCCTGTATTGTTGACGCATCATGCACACACGGACGATGGCCGACAAAGCCATGGCAATAGCTCAAACTTTACAAAGTAAAGTTGAGCTAATGATAAATTGTTGAAGAATGTGAGAAAATGGACAGAAAGTTATTAGGCCAATGCATTCTCTTATAAATGTGAGGCGACCTGTGGTCGACTTGCATATATAAGAGAATGCATTGGCACAGGGTCTTTAATGCTGCACCAGCGCAGCTCCCATCATTAAAGGGTTAAACCATTGTTATCATTTGTCCCATTCTCCTCGCTTCTGATTGGTTGAGGTCATGTAACATTAAACCATTGTTATCATTTGTCCCATTCCCCTCGCTTCTGATCGGCTGAGGTCATGTAACATTAAACCATTGTTATCTTTTGTCCTATTCACCTCTCTTCTGAGGGTACGTTACATAGCGGGTCGCAGTCTCTTTGAAAAGCCGACGAATATCCTAAAGGATGTATGTCTCTAGAAGAGTCCATTATATTTCATTTCTACAAAGACGTGGCATTCCCAACATGATGTAATTTCCAAATATGGAGTGCATTCCTGGCGTAGTAAATGTTTGTAAGAATCGTAGTATTTAGAAACAGTTATAAATACAACAAGATGCGAAAGAATAATCAGTCATGAATATCATTGACTGATAAAAACTCGAGGATGATGTCTCCTATATTGTGATGAATAAAAGAATTGGATATATCACCTGTATTCAGTTTTCCAACAATAGTTGCGTTTGACAACGTGGGAAAATTGTCAACGTGTCATTGACCTCATATCTGCGAAGTGATCTGTTATGCCATAAACCAATGAAATCGCACATAGTCTGCACCACTCTCCAATAAAATGGAGGGAATCCCTTCAAAACAGAACCTAATTTTAAAAGAGAGTTCTAGAGATGTACATCCGATATAGGATTTTCGTCGGCTTTTCAAAGAAACTGGGGGTCGCAAAGAGTTGTCACCCATGTTTTTGTGATGCCCAGGGATTTGTCGATGCTCTCGACCCGGAATGTCACCCTGTATACTATAACTGAATTCTTCAACAACATCGGTTGTGCCATTGCGTGAAACATAACATATGAACTATGCAAAAATGTAAAGTAAAGTTTTCTTCATTAACCCTTTACCCAACAGAACGGCCCTGTGCCAATGCATTCTCTTATATATGCGAGTCGACCATAATAAGAGAATGCATTGGCTTAACACATTAAAAATTATAAAATTGTTAAAGAATGTAAGAAAAATGGGTAAAAAGTGTTAAAAAAAGATTTTTTTAGGCCAATGCATTCTCTTATATATGCGAGGCGACCCGCATATATAAGAGAATGCATTGGCACAGGGCATAACTGTAACCATCACAATGTGGTCAATGAGCCGGTTCCAATGATATCCATATTTGTATGGTTTTATTGAGACAGACCCAAGATAATTTAGCCTGTTGCAGCTTTATTTGGCCGGTTTGTTGGGTAAAGGGTTCAAGACTCATCGACGAGTAGTTCCCTTGTTGAACTTATTATCTGAACATTTCACCATCAATGAATGTGAATATTTCTGCTCTTGTATTATTTGTTGTTTTCTATATGTAATCTGCTTATGTATCTGGAATACCCCTCCAAAGTAATAATTGACCCTTCCAACATGCACTTTTATAACAAGATGGGAGAATCCATTCAGTGTAGGGTTAATATATATCTTCAATCAAGGACAAATTTATCACCAATAAACAAACGGGAATATATAAGGGAATATATCATTCATATATAAGATTGATGTTGACTGTCGCCAATATTGGATATAAAGTTTATGAAAATAACTACTTTGAGCACGATTATTCTATATTTCCATTTGATCACACAGGGGCAAAAGGCATGGGACACTTTTTCAGTCATTTGGAGAAAATATTCTGATATTAAGTTTAACAAACTCTTAATAGGCATATCGTGTTCATTTTATCACATTTTTGCTCTGAAAATAAGCAGATAACTGTACACTTTCATGACTGGAGTCTCCTGAAATTTTTTAGAAAAACCCTGTACCAATGCATTCTCTTATATATGTGAGTCTCCCACAGGGAGCCTCGCATATATAAGATAATACATTGGCTGAACATAAGAACAAAGTCAATCTATTATTCTCAGTCATGACGGTTTTACAGAATTTTATGATTTTTCAAATATTCCCGCAATAGATTAGGTTAATAAAATATCTGAAGTCATACATTTTCGTTTTTTACATCAAAGACTTTCATTCAATTCATAATGCAGAGATGGTTGAAATTTGTAACTTAAAGTGATGCGAAACACTCCGGTTTGGTGATCAAATAGAAATGGAGAATAATCTTGTTCAAAGTAGTAATTTTTACTAATATTTTATCCAAATTGACAACACACACCGTCATTCTTATATAAGAATTAAATGCAGTGACTCTCGATGGCGAAATCGTTTTCGTTAGTTTATCGCCGATAGATGCGTCCCGAATGGAGTAGTAAATATTTACAATTGAGCGTAGTTCTTATGTTTTCTATGGAGTGTATGGTCGATTTGCTTCAAATTTTCCGCGATGTTAGTAGAATGTTATATTCCTCCCGTTGCATAGTGCCTGAATATTAAGTTATCAGTTTCACGCACCTGAACAAGTACATAATATGCCTTTAACACAAATTGTTTTAAACAACTGTGACTAGAAAAGTTTCATACAATCTGATAGTATTACTATTAGTAAATAAACAGCCATGTATGGAAATTAAAGGCAAGCCTTGAAAAAGGGTGTCTGTCATTTGCTATGCGGGGTAGCATCACTAATTCACCCTCTGGGGACCTCATTCTGCTTACTCCTCAGCAGAATGAGGTTCCCAGAGGGTGAATTTGGTGATGCTAGCCTGCTATTCGGGTAGCATCACTAAATTCACCCTCTGGGGACCTCATTCTGCAAATGACAGACACCCATTTCAAGGCTTGATTAAAGGCACACTTAATTTTCGAGTCACCGATTATTTTTGTTATAGTGTCAGTATTTCAACAAAAACAACATATTCACAGTTTATAACACCTGATAAGTTGATAATACAATGTTTTGGAGCTTCCTCTTTCACACGGTATATAATATGGCATATATTTTATATAAAATGAACTGGGGGTTCAAAAATTAAGTGGGCCTTTAAAACTTGCATTCATTTGATTGTTTATTTAACTCAACACCACAATTAAGTGGCGAATACAGAGTACTAATTAACATATATACATATATTTACAAAAGGGGGCCACTGTTGTCTGGCTTCCCATTTTCATATGGAAGAAGTGTATAGTTGCAATATCAGCATCATCAACATCATTATCATCGTCATCATCATCGTCGTCGCCACAACTACCATCATAATCATCTTCATCAGCATCTTCATGATCATCATAATCATCATTGCTATTATTCAAGCACTCTTCATGGACCTTATTCAAAAACCCTGTTTTTTATCCCAAGGGTTTCCAGGCCTGGCAAAATGAAGTCAAATAAAAGCATCCATTTGAACCCTGTATGTGCCTTTAACTCTTTCGCTACCACCCGCCACCACAGACGTACCCCCCAGTGCCACGCGTCCTGTACATATATCCATGTATTTCAGGTATATATGGGTAATACATTATATCTCAAGCAGTTTCTAATATAATTAGTTGAAACTTCACTTGTATATAGACATAGGTATACCCTGTCGAATGCCGCCGTGGATACACCCACCAAGGTCACGTGACATTGGCGGCCATCTTGGATTAGTGGCTATTTTCCTGTATATGTACAGTTTGTGTGTGTATGAATGGGTGTGTTGTTTGTTTTCTAATTTTCAACACAATTATACGATGTCCAACAGTAAGGTACACGGGAGTAACCTATATGAACCCACTTTGGACATACAATAGGTCACGTGACCTTGGCGTCCATCTTGGATTTATGCAAGTTGCCACCTATTTGTAGCAAAATGAGATACAATGGCGCACTTTGTTGAGTTCGTGCTTTTGTTGCTTGAATATTCCCTGATAGGTACAATTCCAAATATGCATGTAGATATATATAATATAACCATACCCATATGTATATATACCTGCAGGGGGACATATGACCCTGCTCCGCCCCTTATAAGTCACGTGATATTGACGGCCATCTTGAATTTCAGGAAAATTGGGTTTTACGATGATTTATGTGAATTATATGGGTCACGTGGGCGTACGCATGGTCAACTCACCAGCAATATTAATTTAGTTGCCTGTTATCACCACTGGAAAACGACACAATAGACGAGGGTTGTTCAAAACCAGTAAAGGTGTATTATAAATAATAGGTATAAGTATCTTATGCGCCGCTCGATCATTAGAGTATAGAGGTTAGTTACCCACCCACCACCCCATCCATAGTATCTTATGCACCACAGGCGCCCCTATAGAGGCTACTGCCCACATAAATAATAGGTATAAGTATCTTATGCACCGCAGGCGCCCCTCGATCATTATAGTATAGAGGTTAGTTACCCATCCACCACCCCATCCCGCCACCCATAGTATCTTATGCGCCCCTATAATAGAGGCTACTGCCCACACAAATAATAGGTATAAGTAACTTATGCGCCACAGGCGCCCCTCGGTCATTAGAGTATAGAGGTAATAACAATAACTTCTTCAGTCCTGAGTCTTTTGCGAGCAGCCATTTTCGACTGATAACCACGTGCTAATAACAATGACGCAATATTCCGGCTCTGACTGTACCTCCATAACGTCAGAAATAGCATGACCTTGAGGACATTGTCGCTTTAAATTGTTCGCGTGCAACAGTACTACAGATAAATACATTGTACACTGTCAAACATGCCGGAAAGAATCGAGTTATATCCCATACATTAGACTACATATCAAATTCGCAAAAATGCGCGATTGGCAGCGTCTACGAAGTTCGCATTTATGCGCGTTTGGCAGCGAAAGAGTTAAGAGGGATTTGGAAGTTACAGAATACAAACTGAATTTGAGAAGAATGTAACTGATATTTAATGTGATTCACTGACTCATTCAAATGATTGGTATATTCACGACTGATGAATACATTTATACAAACTAGATAACAATTAACGTCGCTTCCTCTCGCGTGGACGGTCGACAGACCTCTGATGAACATTGCGCTCTTCATCAACATCATTCCTCCGACCAGATCTGCTGTAACTTTGCTCATAATCGCCATGGCGACTTTCCTCATGATCATCAAAACCTGGGTCACGAGACTTCACATTTTCTTGCCGTCTTTCAAATCTATCGACCCTCGGTTCTCTAGCACGATTTTCATAATTATCATGTCGATCATTCCTCTTAGCACTAATCATACGATTATCACGTCTATCGTCGAAATTGTTAAAACCCCGATCAAAGCTAGGCTCACGATTTCTTGAATTTCGTCCATGGTTATCCCGATCGTTTATTTCGATGAATCTTTGTTCATTCCGAGAATCATCTACGATAAAACGTTCGTCCTCGGGATATCGCGGAATGTCCCGCTCGACCTCCCGATTCCTCGAAAAGTCTCTGTTGTCTCTATTTCTGGAGAATTGCCAATCATTTTCTTGGCTTCTTGGAAACTCACGACCGTTTTCGTGGCTTCGAACCATTTCGCGCTCACTTTGTCTGCTCCTCATGGAGTCGTATTCATTCTCTCGCCCCGCGGAGAATCCTCGTTCCTGCTTAATAGTTCTGTTGCTAATTTCATCTTCATGTGGGAATCTACGATATTCATTTTCTTTGTTATATCGCTCATTTTCTCTTCCAACGTGTAGATTTTCCATTCTTTCTTGCATGTGATCTTGTCTTTTGCCATCCCTGCCCCTGTCTGTCTCTCTGACCTCCCGATTTCTATCATTTCTTCCCATCCGATCATTTCTCGGAGGAGAATTATCCACATTTCTATCATACTCAGTCGAGGTTTGATGTTTTTTACTTTTTCCATGTTTACTATCTGTTCTTTCCTCTGATTGAGAATGATCACGTGAAGTGTGTTTATGATGTTTATGAGTCGCTAACTTTTGGCCATTTATTTCTGAATGTTTGCTGCTTTTGGACGAATGTTTTTTCGGGCTATTTTCCTCGTCTGAATGTTTCTTTGATGAATGTTTCTTATGAGATTTTGATTTCATGTCTGGTTCAGAGTCTGACGACGCTCGTTTTCTATGTTTTGCATTCCGTTTTTCCTCTTTTTCTGCTTCGGAATCAGACGACTTGTTTTTTATATGCTTTTCCTTCTTTTTATCCCCCTTTCTTTGAGGCTTTTTCTTGGAATGTGCTGCTGCCTTCTTCCTCTCCAGTTCATGCTTAGTGAATTTTCGTTTCTTTTTCCTTTTCTCGTCTGAACTTGATGAATCTGAAATAAATTACATAGATGAATTTTAATGGCTTAACCCTTTACCCAACAAAACGGCCAAAAACGCCCCAAATAAAGCTTCAACAGCCTAAAATATCTTCGGTCTGTCTCAATAACACCATACAAATATGGATATCATTGGAACCGGTTCATTGACCACGTTGTGATGGTTACAGTTATGCCATGTGCCAATGCATTCTCTTATATATGTGAGTCGACCATAGGTCGCCTCGCATATATAAGAGAATGCATTGGCCTAAAAAAAATCTTTTTTTAACACTTTTTACCATTTTTTCTTACATTTGTTAACAATTTTATAATTTGTTCTCACATTTTAAAAAATATTTTTCTACATTCTTTGACAATTTTATCATTTTTAATATGTGTTAAGCCAATGCATTCTCTTATATATGCGAGGCGACCTATGGTCGACTCGCATATATAAGAGAATGCATTGGCACAGGGCCGTTCTGTTGGGTAAAGGGTTAAAGGGACCCAAGGCATTTGAAGTGGGTTCATGTGAAATATCATAAAAGTCTGTAAGACGACTATCACCAACAAGTACATGTAAAAATAGATCAACTTTGCTCTTATTTTCATTATCGATAACTCTCCAATAATGAGATTTCGAATATGAGAACCGTTGTTTTGTAAACTTTACTGTTACAGTGGAATTACGAAACAAAGTGCAATTAAACCAATAATATATCAATGTTTAATAAGAATTTGCAGTAAATACAAACTGGTAAATATTGGAAAAAGTCAAATCATTGAAAAGTATTCTGAAAATCATATTCAGACTAAAATATTTGAAATTAAAAGTTCTATGTGATTGGCAATGTATGATGACAAATGACTAACAGTTTTGTTTACCTAACAATGGTTTCAACATGCAAAAAGTGAGTTATTGGAAGACTATCAACAAGCCTTGAAATAGTGTGTCTGTCATTTGCAGAATGAGGTCCCTAGAGGGTGAATTTGGTGATGCTAGCCCACTATGCGGGGTAGCATCACTAAATTCACCCTCTGGGGACCTCATTCTGCAATTGACAGACACCCTATTTCAAGGCTCGACTATCAATAATATAAATAAGAACAAAGTAGATCTATTTCTCCATGTTCTATTTAGAGGTGATGTTTTTTTGCACATGTACCCACCGCGAGTGCCGTGGGTCACTTTAATCAGGGACTGACATACAAGGTGATATTTTTAATGCTGCACCAGCACAGCTCCCGTCATGGACCTCATGACTTGGTTCTACAATATATGGGGGGGGGGGGGGGGGGCACTACCTATGCAAAAGGATTTCTCTATTATTATAGTCAGATTGATTGATTAGGGTTTTATGTCACTTTCAGCAACTAAGGTGGGAAATGTTCAGATAATAAGTTCAACAGGTCATTTGTTGAACTCATTATCAAAACATTTCCTGTGGGATAACTACTCATTAACCCTTTCAGTGCCTGGTCCGAATTTTGTATCAACCCATATACCCTGTGCCAATGCATTCTCCTATGTATGCGAGTCGACCATATAGGCCTCGCATATATAAGAGAATGCATTGGCCTAACAATTTTTCATCATTGTTATTATTTTTTACAATTTTTTACAATTTTAATAATTTTTTCTTATATTCTTTAACAGACTTATTTTGTAGGTTTAGTGCCAGGGAATCTTACGTTTTTTTCATGGGCATCAAAATTATTACTATGAATACTTGGTGATAGTTTTGAGTTATAACATGCCCCTAAGGTTTTATCCAGTTTGTTTTTAAATCGCTATAGCATGCTTAAGCATACCAAAAAAAAATCAACCCCAATTTTTTTTTTTAATTGTTTTGAATTTTTTAATTTTTTTAGGGCCGATTTTACAGACCGTAAATTAGGGCCGATGAGATCGGCCCCTGGCACTGAAAGGGTTAATCGGGGGAGGGGATGTGGTTAAGATGACCCAAAAGTAATTTTTCCACAGCTAAAAAAAAATTATTTGGGCATGTACTTACAGATAATGTAATTTTAACATAAAAACTGCCTTTAGACAGTCATTATAGATTGTGTATTGTTGTAAAATAACTAAATACCTGGTATATGTCAGTCTATGTCACACCGAACATAAATCCATGGACACATTGCATAAGCAATCACTGCCATGTCAAACTAAACTAATCACCTACACCAAATAGGTAGTTGATAGGACATTAGTTGGTCAATTGGTCAATATTCTAATAATCTCCTAAAAATTTGTGTTTTCATGTCGAAAAAAAACGGAGATATATTTGGGTATAGGGGTGGGTTGGTGTTTCCCCAACAATGGCCAAAGGTGAAAAAAAATGTATATGGATCTGAATTTATTTTCTGACACCCCCAATGAGTATAGAATATTATTAGTATAGAAAAGGTTATTCACACTTTTATTAAATTTAATTACTTTATTGAAGTTCAACGAAGAATTATTTAGAGAGTAGGGTGTTAATGTAAAATATTAGACCGACAGGGGGTTAAATCGATGGGGCATATCTGGTTGATTGGCGATATCTGGGTGATTGGCGATAGTAGTTCACGCGTGATAAGCATTGATTGATAATTGACTCGATTCAGCACGAGTTTCTCGAATGTTCTAAAGTGTGCTTGAACGTAAACAAGATTTTAGCACTCATTCTATGTTTAGCTTCTTATGTGCACGGTTGGGCCCACCCTCCCACCCACATGTAGTAACGTAGATCATTCAATTATATATTGGCTTTGAAAAAGTTGATCATCAATACATACGAGAATATAGGCTGCAAAATTTCGTTTCATTGCCTGATACATGTTTATAGTATGACATAATAGTATAGGTCTTTTGTGATTATTTAATAACATTATATAGGATGTGCACAGTTCATGTGAAGCCAACGTTATCCTGAATTTCTAGATTAAATCTTCGTTATACAATTCGTAGTTGTTATTCTATAAATCATTTATGTTTGTTCGAGTGAAACGAGTTAAAACATAATTATATTTCACCTTTAACCCTTTGATTACTGAACAGGAAAGTTTACATTGAAATTGATTTTCTTAAGTTTTAGTGATCTTCAATGTCTCAGTAAAATTTAGCAAATAAAGTAGGCTACTGGACACGTCTGACAAGAGGAAATAAAATTTCTAAGAAAAATATGTGAGCCCTATTATGCCCCTATAGTAGTAATGTTCAACATTAGAAACATTCAAAATGAAAAAGGTTGCTGACCACAGTGTCCCCCGAAACGGTGGATAACTCCAAGATGGCTTACTCCAAGGTGGCTAACTCCAAGGTGGCTAACTCCGAGATTGGCAGTGTTATTGAAGTCGGATAACATTTGTTCGAGTTATTGCACCTACGACAAAAAAATGACGAGAAATTGTCAAACTCAGGGGCATAACTCAGGTAAGAAACTGGTTTTTGCACTTGTCCCGATATATTGTGGCAATCAACTCATAAACAAATAAAAGGTCAGCCGACCACGGTGTCCCCGGAAAACGTGGCAAGTCGATGCCGCTTTTTTAAAGAAATTGAATTTTTTTATTTTATTTTCTAAGTCGAAAAGGGTTATTAACTCCGTAAAAAAATAATTTATCTCCAATATGTGGGTAACAATACTCTGAAGTTTCAAATATTCAGGAGTTGATTACACCATGAAGGTACTCAAAAGTGTGACGGACGGATGAACGGACGGACGGATGAATGGACGGACGGATGAACGGACGGACGGATGGATGGACGGAGCCCGTTTCTATAGTCCCCCGAAAATAAATTTTTCAGAGGACATAAATTATTGATATCAGTTAATATTTGTACGAGTTATTGCACTTACGACCAGATCGGATGGACGCATGCACGGTGCTGATTTCTCACTTACGACCAGATCGGATGGACGCATGCACGGTGCTGATTTCTCACTTACGACCAGATCGGATGGACGCATGCACGGTGCTGATTTCTCACTTACGACCAGATCGGATGGACGCATGCACGGTGCTGATTTCTCACTTACGACCAGATCGGATGGACGCATGCACGGTGCTGATTCTCACTTACGACCAGATCGGATGGACGCATGCACGGTGCTGATTTCTCACTTACGACCAGATCGGATGGACGCATGCACTGTGTTGATTTCTATAGTACGACTATTTATTCGTTTTTAGTCAGTTAAACTGATAGTCTAGAAAACGAAACTCCTATTTGAAGGATATCCTTTCAACACCAGAAGCTGAGTATTATAGCCTGCTCGGCCACATGAACTGTAAAATATCCTCGAAAACGTTCTTCGCAGTTCTTGAATCAAAAGCAAATGAATTGTCTGTACTCTCAGTACATTCAACAGAGCAAATAAAGTGTAATGAGTCTGACTTGTGATACTGTCCATAAATACTGTAGCACAGTGATCACATTCCAGGGCACTTCTGCCTAGGCCATCATTGTTGTTGTTGAAGTTGATATTCCCCCGTTGATTTGTCGAGGCACCTCTGGTAGAGTAGAATACTGTAGAATATGTTGTCTCCTTAAGAATAATCCTCCAAGAATATTTGGAATATTGCGGCACTAGTTGAACATCAGAGAAAGCTGCACATCCGTAGCCTTATGAGTGGGTATTTACATATACACTATTTTTAAAAGGTCTGGAAGTATACTGGGTATTAGTAACTAAGTGACACCCTAGGGATTACACTGTGACCGCTGTTTAAGTATTGCAGTTCTCACTCAGTGGATTTTATAGAGAAGTTCTCTGCTGCATAGTTCTATGTGATTGGTCATAGGTTCATCAAATTTGTAGCCCAATGAAGACAATTCAGTATGGGTAGAGTCCAGCATAAGATGAGTGTAGGGTTGTTCAGGATACTGTCAGCTTGAATGGAGATATTGTTTAGTGAGTTTTGCCTTAATAGCAGATCGGTGGGTCTCATAAGTGGGACAGCATGCTATGACATGGATTCTATCTTCTGGTGCTGTCATACACAGGGTGCAAGTAGGGTCTATACGGGGTTAAATACTGCTCTGTTTGAAACAATTTGTTCAGAAACTCAATCACTTCTGGTATAGATGGATGAGTTAATCATCCGTTGATGTATGTGAATAATCGTCGAATGTAGAACTTGTATTGTTTTTTTCGTGACTTGGTCTTGAATAATCTTGTGAGTGCAGCAAGCTACTTGACTGAAAGGTGGAAATAAATAAGAGATATCAGTTAGACCCCCAAATCATGGTGAAGGTATCAATATGAATTGCCTCTGGATCAATTTTCCCAAGAAAAATATGCTGGCATTTTTGCGTTACAGATGCAAATAGGTCTATATTGGGGAAATCCCATAATTGGAATAACTCATTAAAAACGGAACTAATTAGATCCAGGCCTCAAAATATGGTGCAATGAGGTCCCCAGAGAGTGAATTTAGTGATGCTACCCCACACAGAGGTCCACAGAGGGTGAATTTAGTGATGCTACCCCGCACAGAGGTCCACAGAGGGTGAATTTAGTGATGCTACCCCGCACAGATGTCACCAGAGGGTGAATTTAGTGATGCTACCCCGCACAGAGGTCCCCAGAGGGTGAATTTAGTGATGCTACCCCGCACAGAGGTCCACAGAGGGTGAATTTAGTGATGCTACCCCGCACAGATGTCGCCAGAGGGTGAATTTAGAGATGCTACCCCGCACAGAGGTCCACAGAGGGTGAATTTAGTGATGCTACCCCGCACAGATGTCGCCAGAGAGTGAATTTAGTGATGCTACCCCGCACAGAGGTCCCCAGAGGGTGAATTTAGTGATGCTACCCCGCACAGAGGTCCCCGAGGGTGAATTTAGTGATGCTACCCACAGAGGTCACCAGAGGGTGAATTTAGTGATACTAACCCGCACAGAGGTCTCCAGATGGTGAATTTAGTGATGCTACCCCACAGAGGTATCAATATGAATTGCCTCTGGATCAATTTTCCCAAGAAAAATATGCTGGCATTTTTGCGTTACAGATGCAAATAGGTCTATATTGGGGAAATCCCATAATTGGAATAACTCATTAAAAACGGAACTAATTAGATCCAGGCCTCAAAATATGGTGCAATGAGGTCCCCAGAGAGTGAATTTAGTGATGCTACCCCACACAGAGGTCCACAGAGGGTGAATTTAGTGATGCTACCCCGCACAGAGGTCCACAGAGGGTGAATTTAGTGATGCTACCCCGCACAGATGTCACCAGAGGGTGAATTTAGTGATGCTACCCCGCACAGAGGTCCCCAGAGGGTGAATTTAGTGATGCTACCCCGCACAGAGGTCCACAGAGGGTGAATTTAGTGATGCTACCCCGCACAGATGTCGCCAGAGGGTGAATTTAGAGATGCTACCCCCGCACAGAGGTCCACAGAGGGTGAATTTAGTGATGCTACCCCCGCACAGATGTCGCCAGAGAGTGAATTTAGTGATGCTACCCCGCACAGAGGTCCCCAGAGGGTGAATTTAGTGATGCTACCCCGCACAGAGGTCCCCGAGGGTGAATTTAGTGATGCTACCCACAGAGGTCACCAGAGGGTGAATTTAGTGATACTAACCCGCACAGAGGTCTCCAGATGGTGAATTTAGTGATGCTACTACCCCACAGAGGTCCCCAGAGGGTGAATTTAGTGATGCTACCCCGCACAGAGGTCCCCAGAGGGTGAATTTAGTGATGCTACCCCGCACAGAGGTCCCCAGAGGGTGAATTTAGTGATGCTACCCCGCACAGAGGTCCCCAAGAGGGTGAATTTAGTGATGCTACCCCGCACAGAGGTCGCCAGCTACCCCATACAGAGGTCGCCAGAGGGTGAATTTAGTGATGCTACCCCGCACAGAGGTCCCCAGAGGGTAAATTTAGTGATGCTACCAAGCACAGAGGTCCCCAGAGGGTGAAATTAGTGATGCTACGCCGCAGAGGTCCCCAAGAGGGTGAATTTAGTGATGCTACCCCGCACAGAGGTCCACAAGAGGGTGAATTTAGTGATAATACCCCGCACAGAGGGTGAATTTAGTGATGCTACCCCGCACAGAGGTCCCCAGAGGGTGAATTTAGTGATGCTACCCCGCACGTCACTTCTACAGAAATTGCTGTCAGTTGGAATTAAAACATTCTGACTCAGTTGCTTGATAACATTGGGCTAGCATCACTAAATTCACCCTCTGGGGACCTCATTCTGCTTAGGCCTCATCTTCTTTGGAAAGTTTCCTTATAGAAATTCTATAGAAACTTCTTCACATTGATTTTATTTCTGTTTAGTTTAGTTTTTCTATATTCCCAAATTGCCAGACAACACTTTGCATAATTGAGGTTGCCAATAGGTGTACATCACAATATTCACCATTTGGGAATTTCAATCTGAGTATGTCTCTCATAGCAGATGAGGCCTAATCAGAATGAGGTCCCCAGAGGGTGAATTTGGTGATGCTAGCCTGCTATGCAGGCTAGCATCACTAAATTCACCCTCTGGGGACCTCATTCTGCAAATGTCCAGCACCATATTCTCAGGCCTGAACATACACATGTATTTGGCTTCAACAAAAATGGACCTGATTCGAATGTCTCCATCTTGAAATGATAATATAGAATATTCTCATTGAATTTTCTTTAATTCAATATCAGACGAACCTCATCCGGGTCAGGTTTTGGTCTGATAATTATGGATGAGATGAATTGCTCACGAGTACTCTCTGACGAGCCTGCAAATAGCGTGTCTGTCATTTGCAGAATGAGGTCCCCCAGAGGGTGAATTTGGTGATGCTAGCCCGCTATGCTAGCCTCATTCTGCTTAGGCCCTCAACTGCTATGGGAGACCTAGGATCAGATTGAAGTTCCCCAGTTGAAGATGGTGATATTCACCCATTGGGCACCTCGATTATGCATTTTATCTTCTGCAAATTAGGGGATACAGAAACTTCCCAAGAGGGAAAACGTAACTAAATATAATGTTAATTTGAGACTATAGATACTTCCCATAATATGAGGCCTAAGCAGAATGAGGTCTCCAGAGGGTGAATTTGATGATGCTAGCCCGCTATGCGTGATACTCATTCTGCTTAGGCCTCATCTGCTATGAGAGACATACTCAGATTGAAATTCCCAAATGGTGAATATTGTGATGTACACCTATTGGCAACCTCAATTATGCAAAGTGTTGTCTGGCAATTTGGGAATATAGAAAAACTAAACTAAACAGAAATAAAATCAATGTGAAGAAGTTTCTATAGAATTTCTATAAGGAAACTTTCCAAAGAAGATGAGGCCTAAGCAGAATGAGGTCCCCAGAGGGTGAATTTAGTGATGCTAGCCCAATGTTATCAAGCAACTGAGTCAGAATGTTTTAATTCCAACTGACAGCAATTTCTGTAGAAATGTCGTGCGGGGTAGCATCACTAAATTCACCCTCTGGGGACCTCATTCTGCAGACTTGCTCTCTGAAACTTGAACAAGTACTTATTGATAGCTTCATTGATCTTGCCATTTTGAAATGATTTTGTATATCGCGCACCAAGTGTTGCTCCGGTGGCCCGTCGACACCAAATTCAATATGATAATGCTGAACAACATCAAGGATATATGGGTCCTGAGTTAAGGATTCTCATTTCTAACATGAAACCTTAACCCTTTACCCAACAAACTGGCCAAAACCGGCCAAATAAAGCTTCAACAGCCTAAAATATCTTCGGTCTGTCTCAATAAAACCATACAAATATGGATATCATTAGAACCGGCTCCTTGACCACATTGTGATAGTTACAGTTATGCCCTGTGCCAATGCATTCTCTTATATATGCGAGTCGACCATAGGTCGCCTCGCATATATAAGAGAATGCATTGGCCTAAAAAAAATCTTTTTTTAACACTTTTTACCATTTTTTCTTACATTCTTTAACAATTTTATAATTTTTAATGTGTTAAGCCAATGCATTCTCTT
This sequence comes from Siphonodentalium dalli, assembly GCA_032622095.1. NCBI lineage: Eukaryota > Metazoa > Mollusca > Scaphopoda > Gadilida > Siphonodentaliidae > Siphonodentalium > Siphonodentalium dalli. The sequence continues at coordinate 287,533,184 of CP136064.1, read as the reverse complement.
ATATATGCGAGGCGACCTATGGTCGACTCGCATATATAAGAGAATGCATTGGCACAGGGCCCTTCTGTTGGGTAAAGGGTTAATTGTCCTGAAAAAAATTGCTGATTATTGGGTATCATGTTATAGCATACCTGTATAACAGCTTTATGTTGCTTTATCTGCCAGTTCGGGCCTTGATGCTCCCTCATGGCATTTGTTTGGCATATTGCCAGGTAGATCCAGGACAAGAATTAGTCCGAGATGAACTTCGGTGTTTGTTATACTGGTATGTCTTTGGAAATTATCCATGGCCACGCCCTCACAGGGCAGCTTCTCCATTGGATGAATGAGTCGTTTAATAGGTGTCCTCTATCTCTTTGGCCGTTTTAGAGACATCGTCTCCGAAATAGAAGTTTGCTACCGGCGAGAATGCAGGCACAAATGGACATATTCATCCTTCATCTCTGGTTTGAGAAAATCTTTTCTCGTTTGTTAATGAGAAAATTCCCATGTCCCATCATTGGTTTGATCAATGTGAGGACCCAAACTGGAGAATCCTTTTCCAGACTGGCTACTGTATATCGGCAGATTTCACCAAGATATCGGCAGATTTCACCAATTTCTTATTGCAGTCTGTGATAACACGTCCCACACTAACGTGTTGACTTTCACAACCCTAAAGACCCTCACATTTGTCGGGTCGAGAATTATGATCATCCCGCGTCATATTTTGGTACCAGACTTCCGCAATACATTGACGGAACATAATGGTCACTGAGGTTGCAAGCGTGCCATCTATGGCTGGAGCAACTATCTACTCTGTAGTCAATCTCTGTGACATTGACGCAAATATTGATGTTGATGGAAGATCGAACTGGTTTCCACAATGTGAGCCAACTTTGTTGGCGCCATCGACAATGTCAATAGTTTCATTTTCATCATCAAAATACAAGTAGTCATCATGACTTGCTTGTTTTAGGCTCTGTTTCAGAGTGATAATACGTGTCGTAATGTCACACAATAGCGTACCCTGCTGCTGTTGACAAGTAGATATTTATTTCAGGTGGGATAATATTTTGTTATTTTCACCACTAATGTTCTTTGCCATCATGTGTACCACGTGCATCATTTAATTTCGTGGCAGTTGGTTTTGTCTTCTTTTCGGCACTATTCGCCTTTTTGTTCAACGACTAACTCGGCTTCAGTTGTCTTTTGTGACATTTATTTAGTGCGCTATAATAACATAATGCACCATGTACAGACTACATCTTTCTACAAAACTTTTACATCAGCTATTTACGATGTGGCCACACACGTCAACAGAGTGAAGAGGAGGTACATGTATGCAGACTGAAAAAAAGAAATTAGAGGAGACTTTCGACATTTCTCAACCGATTTACAAAATTAATCAGTATATCCTACAGATACATGACAATAAAAATGGTTGGAACCGGTGACAAGAAAAAATTATGGCAGCCCTCCCAGGTCAACCATGTTAAAACCGTGGTGAAAATCTACACGATTCGTGCCCGATCGATAGTTAATATGGTTACATTAACCTAGTCCAGCTCCTTGGCTTGGCATAGAAGAAGATATGGCCACAAACTATTTCCACACAGAAAATCATAACTCTGTAATTCAAGTGAGGATAAAAACCAAAATGGTCCATTCAGTTGTACCTTGGTAAGGTGCATACCTACCAAATTTTATCTTTTAAACTCTCTGAGATTCAAAGGATTTATATGGTCTAAAAACAACCAAACACAATTTGAAAGCCCTCCCAGTTGTGATTAAAAGTCCCATTTTGATCGCATAAAAAATAAGTCTTTTTTTTTTTTAAAGAACTCACCACCGGTTTTAAGAGATTTCCATGACTAAACTATGATGATGTCAAAATGGGTAAGCAAATTAAAAACACAGAGTCGGAGCAGGAGTTTTTATGCCGACAACGATTACGTAATAGTATTCAGCCGATATTAAAATGTGGAATATTTTTTGTGGGCGCACGGTGTATAGATTACGTCACAATGCGATGAGTTATTTATAGTGTTGAAATGACTCTGAGATTCTGGAGTCGACTGAACCCCAAAAGACAAGTTGAAGTCGTCTAGTCGGTACCACGGTAGAAAGCGGCCCGCAGAGAGAAAACATAAACATAAAGTGGATTAATTCCTTCTAAATCATTAAATTAGCATAGCGTATAGCTGCTTGTGATCGAACCTTCTTTTTTTTAGTAATTATTTAGTATTAATGTTTATTTTACTGGCAGTCAAGCTCTTCACCACACAAAAAGCTTTGTGGGAGGAAACGAACAGGAAGAATATGATGAATATAAGCTATCATGATATTTAATCAACATTTTTTGTTTTTGAATCATGCATCATTGGTTTTTAATTGAACTTCTCTGACGCACAATGGTATGACAATATTTCAGTGCATAAATTAGATTCCAAAATTTGTATCGTACAATGAAGAAAGCTAGAAGGCCCAAATATATTTTTTGCAGAAACAGCTCAATTTCGTTTCACACAATATTCCGCTCATTGGATTTCCGCATAAATTTTCATTTCAATCCACTTTTATTGTTTCAAAGTGTACTTTAGTCATCATTATTTGTTATAATCTAATATTCTAGCAAATCCAAATCATAATCAGCACTTTCAACCAGTTTTTATTAAATGGTCACTATTTATTTATTGTATAAAGGCATTTAACTGGAGATATTGCGATATTTCATATGTAATTATCAACTTGTTATGCAATTGGCGAAATTATTTTAAGATCCGCCTACCACTGTCACCGGTTAGCAAAATAGGCGATACTGTCAGAAAATACAGTCATGTGCCTGCACCGATCAGCTGATCGGCTATGTGTCTTTAGTCGTTGTCAAGATGGCCATCTGTTTTATAGCTGTCGAACCAATATTTACAATACAGTTTCAATATGGTTAATTTACTAATTATACTGTTTATGGTAAACTCTGAACGTAAAATAATTAAAGTTGCACATATAGTTTGGAACTTTGATTTTGCAAACCTGAAAATATAATTTTTATATTAAAATTAGTTTTTCCTCAAGGGAAGCCCGAAACTGAACTATATGGATTATTATCCTCGGCCTTGTGTTATCAGGAGGGTTAAAATTTATTGTTCGTTTATTAGCCTACTCCGGTCAATCAGCGACTCCGGTCAATCAGTGCTCGGATTAGCTCACGCATGATTGCGTCCCGTGCAAATCTCGCGCTCTTAACAATTCATCTAGCCAGTTTTATTTCCGACTTTTAATAGTAAGATTTGCGAGTCGCGGGGTTGGGAATGGCACCGCCATGGGAGGGATCTATGATAGTTCAGTTTCGGGCTTCCCTTGAGGAAAAACTAATTTTAATATAAAAATTATATTTTTCCGCCAAGGAGAAGCCCTTCAACTGAACTATATGGAATAGAATGCAAGCCCAGGAGGAGGCAACGAGCAATAAATTTAATATTCCAGTTTGACGCGAATGTACTCTTCCAAAACAGATTTCATGTAAATGTGATTTTGTCATGAATCAGCTTTGATATGTTATGTGAAAGAGCTCATAAATTCAGAGTCCAGCATTGCTCAAGCTTGTACCTCCCCCCTTGTCTTTTGGAATAAACATCCCAGGCAGTGCCATACCATACGTGCCAGCTACTAGTAGAAACCGAGCAGTAGAGACTTCTTCTGCTGCTGCTTTTTTCTCGTGTCCTGCGATGAGAGTGATGTCTGTATTTACGATTTATATCTTCCCAAATAGAAAGCGCTATTGACGGTACGCGACAGCGAGTCTTCCTCACACAGAACAGCCTCCAAAGGCTCGGGTGATATTGTCCCGGAGGATTGGTTGCCCGAATCTCAGAGAACGGCACACTGCCTGCCACGGTCTGCTGATGCAGGACCAGGGGGCGCAAACTGGTACAGCCCAAGGACTGGTACAGTTGTGCAAAGTTTGTGTAATTCATTGTAACAAGATTTGACACATATCCTGTGATGAAGTTTTTACAAGAGATCGACCCGTGTCGTGTCCGTACGCAAAGCGAGTTCCCTAGGAACGACAGAATCCTTGACCGACAGTGGGAACCACCGTCGGCCCGAGATCCTTGCTCATCGTCGTCAAAGCCATCAGACGCCAGGAGAATTATAGAAACTAGAAAGCATGTCAGGATCGACGCCAGCAACAGAACAGCCTGCATCAGGTTGAGGTAAGGTACTAGAGGGAAGCCCACACTGGGAATGGCTCGAACGAGGAACAATTGCGCTCGCAGTTAGATTTTAAGGTGTTATTTCCCACCCCAAGGCCAAAATGGCAGAAAAAAGGGAAATTGAAAGGATCCATTTGACCAGGGAAAGCCCCCCCCCCCCACCGAATCCCCCAAATGCAGGTGGTCCTGACACGCTGACATAAACGTCGATGACATACCACTAGGATCCCCTGACGGCAGAGGAGCAGGCCTGGACGTATCACTTGGGATGACGTTTCCAGGGGGACAAGACCGACCCTCGTAATGGAGTGGGCCACGGCGCCGTGGGGAAGCGTCAGAAGGCCAGTTGGCTGGTGCGCTTTGTGCGGCACGGGACAACGAGGCTTCCCCACCCAGAACAGTCGCCAAAGGCGCGGGTGCTTGTGTCCTGGAGGATTGGTTGCCCGAATCTCCGGAGGACGGTACCCTGCCTCCCACGGTCTGCAGAAGACGGGGCTTGCAGCATGACCAGGGGGGACCGAATGGTTCCTGCCCGAGTTAAGACTGGTACGTTTGCTCAAAATGTAAAACCATGGACCAATGGGCCCGCAACCAACTATGACAATATCGCGTATATTCATGAGCAACCCGTACGGCCATCAAAGTCGAATCTCGTTCGACTATAAGCAAGACAAGACATTCTGTTAGTTATTAGCAAGCATAATATACAAAACATTTGTTAGTTATTGCAAAACAAGGTTAATAAGGTAAATTCCGTTATTTACTATGGCCACGTGATCTTACCTGCTAGAAATTAAACCGCAGGTAAGATACTGTCTTTTCTCGGCGAAGAGGACGATGAGATCCGATTTCTCCTGTGCAAGAACATAGCGGTGTCCTTGCTTACGGTGAGGAGAACGTTTTATACACTTACGGAAGTCCGCAGATGGTGGAGCAGGCCTGGAATATCCCGAGGGAGTATGATTCCAGGGGGACAAGACCCACTCTCGTAATGGAGTGGGCCACGGACCGTGGGGAAGAATCAGAAGTCTCAGTCCTTCCCAGGAGACAGGAGCAATTGTTCACGCAGCCGTATGCAATTGTAATTTTCTAATTCACGAATATTAAACTGTGCACTGTTCCCCCTTGACAAAATGTGCATGGTCATAGTAATCATTAATTCAATATTAAACTATTGGAAGGTATATATAAAATCGTTCCCATCGCAGTTAAATTATGTGAATGTGAAAGTGCCATGGAACATGCATGTTTTGAGGTCAATCCCACAATGACATTGAATTGGAGAAAAACACAACTGATGATTATACAGGCGCAAGTACATCCGTCTTCTGAATTGCGAGAGCAAATGAGAGCTCGAGCTGCGGTTACATCTGGGAAGAACTGAAGTCTGGTTGGCTGGTGCGCTGTTAGTGGCACATGATGAGTCTTCCCCACCCTACGGCTCAGGAGCTGTGGCATTCGCCCTTGAAGATTTGTTTTCCAAATCAACGATGGTAGCACCCCGCCAGTCAATGGTACTGGGCAGTGGTCATGCACAATATAAAGGCTTCTTGCGGAACGGCGCTTTATATGTGTGACGATACAAATGCTTTCATTTGTGTTATTCTTTTAGGTTTTCTATTTACCAGATAATCATATGGATATGTAGTAATAGAAGGAGAAGAGCCATGTTTTGGACTCTTTTGAAATTGGCACTGGCAGGCCTGCCGAATGCAAAATAAATCGTAAGCCGTAACGTATTTGTCGGTTGTATGGTTGTGCTTAGGTGCCCATAGGTTACACAAACTGTTATATTCAGTATCACGAGAGCCACATACAACTTTGACGCGACCTAGATTTCACAACCTCCAGGTGAACCGAACCGTCGTTCGCCTCCAATACGCAGGCCTGCAGTGGTCGTGCGCAATATAAATAGAAACGCTGTTCATGTAACTGCACTTTATATGTGTGACAATACAAATGCATTCGCCCTTGAAGATTTGTTTTCCAAATCAACGATGGTAGCACCCCGCCAGTCAATGGTACTGGGCAGTGGTCATGCACAATATAAAGGCTTCTTGCGGAACGGCGCTTTATATGTGTGACGATACAAATGCTTTCATTTGTGTTATTCTTTTAGGTTTTCTATTTACCAGATAATCATATGGATATGTAGTAATAGAAGGAGAAGAGCCATGTTTTGGACTCTTTTGAAATTGGCACTGGCAGGCCTGCCGAATGCAAAATAAATCGTAAGCCGTAACGTATTTGTCGGTTGTATGGTTGTGCTTAGGTACCCATAGGTTACACAAACTGTTATATTCAGTATCACGAGAGCCACATACAACTTTGACGCGACCTAGATTTCACAACCTCCAGGTGAACCGAACCGTCGTTCGCCTCCAATACGCAGGCCTGCAGTGGTCGTGCGCAATATAAATAGAAACGCTGTTCATGTAACTGCACTTTATATGTGTGACAATACAAATGCTGTCCTTTCTGTTATTTGCCCGATAATCAATTGGATATGAGGCAATAGAAGGAAAAGAGCCATGTGTTGGTCTCTTGATGGAAATTATAGTGGCAGTGGCCCTGCGCAATATAAATGCATTTCCTGTAACTGTGCTTAATACCGGTACGTGAGTGAAGGCTATTTGACATTTGATCTTTTCTATATGTGGAAATAGAAGGTAGAGAGCCAAGTGATGGACTCTGTTGGAAAGGCTATTGGCAGTGCATCGGGGGCACATGACAATATAAATGCATAGTAGTTCACCTTGACTATTCACGGATTGAAAGCGCAGAAGTATGTCGGTATCAGTAAAAATTTACGCCATATTGATATAGTCAGTTCGTATGTCATTGAGCCTTTGAGGCACTGATACCCTTGTACTAGTATGGAACAATTATGGCTGGCCATACATGTTTTTAAGCTCACCATTTTGTATCATTTAAATTCGTAATTTGAATGTATCTACAAACACTAATATCTGAGGATAACAGTTCAGATGTTGTCTATTTGTTACAGTGAACACATGGAAATGTCAAACATCAAAAGTATAAACATTGATTGACTGAAAATTTATTGAGACACTGGCTAGCCAATGAATCATTTCAACACTGCGACCATGCTATGTCACACGGATATGGTGACTTGCCACAAGTAGGCCAGCCAAAGGCTCGCATCCAAAATTTCTCCAAAGAGATCTGATCACGGACGGAAGTATCCTTGGATATTTAAGCAAACTATAGCTGAAGGTTCAGGCTACTGCATTTGCATATCTGTGCAGTCATGGAACAGGGAAGCCCATTCTGCAAAATACATTGAGTGATTGCAAAGAAACAGACACAATTGTCGCCGAAATAACGACAGAGTACCGATATGAATTGATGGAGATCGCCATTCGACAATGGGAACAGTTCAACTTGAAATGAAAATCCTTGGTGCCCAATCTTGTGTCAGATAATCCTAGTCCCCAATCAAACCAGTTGCACGAATCGTAGCAAGCGGACACCGTCAGTAATACTGGACAGACATGGAAAGCAAGAGACTATTCAAGAGACACAGCATTATTTGAACACAGGCCATATAATGCTATATGTTACAACAAACATAATCTCATTGTTTCTAACGATTGTTCCGATAATACAATGAGGGAAAGGAAATGGAATCGCAAGAACAGAGTCAGAATTTCAAATAAATATCTTGAACTCGATGTAACGTTTGCGACGTTCCAAGTATCCAAATACGAGCCCTCATGTCAATAGTAATACATTCGGGCTACCTAAGATTTGCAAATATTAATCGGTAAGCACAATTAATTATAACGACATGTTGTATATGTACAATGATGTTCTGTGATAATCATTTACCAAATGTCGGTTAAGTTCCAGTCGCTCAACTTACAAATAGTTGAAACTTGAGGCAAAAGAAATGTCATTGGAATACAAGTTCTATCTTGTTTATTAAGACATGTAAATTATCGCCAAAGGAGACATTTCTGTCGTGGCCAACTTTCTGCGCACTAACAGAGCTGTTGCATATACGATTAGGTAGTGTACATGAAATGAACGTAGCCAGAAGTCTGCGTCATGAAATATAGTTAGCACGAAATTAGGAGACTTCGCATACCGTACCACGTGTACTCAGAAATCGGACGATTCATGCCACCGTATATGTTGCACAATAATGCAATATCGGTTCGCTACAAGTAAACGATGTGCGCCTGTAGTCATTGTCAAAATGGCCATCAATGGCGAAGTTCTCAACGTAATTTTGTCGATTCCAATCCCAAATTTTTCGAGATAAAATGGGTCGATAAAAACACGGAATTTTTATAAATAGCGTTGCGCATACTATGAAACGAAGAGTTTCTGCGCGAACTTAAAAATATTAAACGACCGGGTAAGCAACGGATAAATTGCAAGTTTGTTATCAACAATAAATATTGAGTTGATAAACTCGCAATAGAGAAATACTTCCTTTAGTTAAAACCACGTCTGATAGGTCCAAGGAGAGAAATAAAACTGGCTAGATGAATTGTTAAGAGCGCGAGATTTGCACGGGACGCAATCATGCGTGAGCTAATCCGAGCACTGATTGACCGGAGTCGCTGATTGACCGGAGTAGGCTAATAAACAGACAATAAATTTTAACCCTCCTGATAACACAAGGCCGAGGATAATAATCCATATAGTTCAGTTGAAGGGCTTCTCCTTGGCGGAAAATTCTTATTTCACACCATCAACCACTTTAGCTGTTTTAATACGGGACATTCAAAGTTATTCTGAAGGAAACAAAATAGTCTATTGTTTTTATCACCACTATTTTAGATAAAGAAATTTTCGGTCAAGGAAATGACAAGGTTGAAACTAATATCACTGCTTCGTCTTGCTGTTAAGTTGAACGGTGCCAAAAAAAAAAACCAAAAAAAAGATTGTCCCAACACAATATGTGCCTTTAAATATTTCCGAATGTCATGTCACTGGTACGAAAGTAGGCCAGGTCATGGCAGAGTCCGCTCTTCCATGTCCTGGATCGAGAGCATGAGTGAGTGCGTGTATTATGTCTTTTCTCTTTTGTTATTCTTTGTTCACAATAAAAATATTTTTTAAAAAGAAAGAAAAAAAGATGGCCATCTGTTTCTAATTGTGTCACAATGTATGTTACAAAATTATAGAGAGATGCCATATTATCGGCTGATGAAAACATGGAAATGTAAAAAACAGAACTTTTCCATTACGAAGACGGGCATGTATATCGGGCCACTCAAAAAGTTTAACCCATTCCTACTCTTGGTACAGGAGATATAATCCATATAGTTCAAACCACGAAATCAACGATAAATAGACCCCCACGAGTTAAAAGGATTTTACAGTATAGAATTTGGATCTATATTTGGCGAGACATATATATTTGAAGAGACATTACCAGAGCTTGATTCTGAACTGCTGTCGCTTGACGAGCTTTCACTGCTAGATGAGCTGCCGCTGTCCGACGAGCTCGATTCCTTCGCTAACTGCTCAGCCTGTTTCTGCTTTGCCAAGTTTGATAAGTGTTCACGAAGATCATCACTGTAAATGGGTTAAATGAAGGTCATTGTAAGGCTTTACATAACAATTATCATTGGTTTAACGAAGATAAACTTACGTCAGACTGCCTTAACCAATTATTGAGAAGAAATTAATCGCAAATCATGTGTTTTACAAAGTTTTAAACAAATTGATCGCAAATCATGTGTTTTACGAAGGTTTACTTACGTCAGACTGCCTAAACCAATAGTTGAAGAATTAATCGCAAATAATGTGTTTCAGGTAATTGTGAAGAAATTAATCGCAATTAAAGTGTTTCATGAAATTGTGAAGAAATTAATCGCAAATCGTGTGTTTTACGAAGTTTACTTATGTCAGACTGCCTAAATCAATAGTTGAAGAAAATAATCGTAAATAAAGTGTTTCAGAAAACTGTGAAGAAATTAATGGCAATTAAAGGGTTTCAGGTAATTGTGAAGAAATTAATTGCAATTAAAGTGTTTCATAAAATTGTGAAGAAATTAATCGCAAATCTTGTGTTTTACGAAGGTTTACTTACGTCAAACCACCTAAACCAATAGTTGTGAAGAAATTTATAGCAAATCGTGTGTTCTTTGGATTTTCTCGAGGCAGTAATCCTTCGAAGTAAGGCATCAGGGTGCTGTAATAATGGATAAAGTGATTAACAAGCCTTCAAAATAAACACTGGTTAGACTAGACACTGAAGTCCTTTCGCAGGAGACAGGAGCAATTTTCAATTGATGGCAGCTAAAATTTGATCCTGTCAGTTATGTCAATATTGACCATGTGTAGTGTAATCATTTAACCAATATTAAACTACATGTATTTAATATTTTGTGTATATCATTTTCACTCTGAGTTTAATTATTGACATGTATGTGCACTCTCCATTTAATTATGGGTATCATGGTGTGTGAAAATATAAAGTGGGCACTTATGGTATCCCATGATATGAGTTTGTTTGAGAAATTACAACTAATGAATACAGTATATCATGGGTGTACCTTGCACCCATATTATGGCAGCAATTAATTGCTATTGCTCCTGGAAAGGACTGGACACTGGCTAGCATCATGGTTGCTAGGCGATCATATGTCTACTGGCTAGCACCGTGGTTGCTATGCAACCATGTCTTGATTGATTGTCAGGGTTTGCATTGCTAATTGCAAAATCTAAAATAATTTAATTTGGCAAAAAACATTATTTGGCAAAACAATCGGCAAGTGGGTTTTTAATGTTTATTAAATGCCTTCGAAAGTCACTAACACGTCTACACCATTGACAAAACAGACGTTCAAAGCTGCGTGGATAGTTAATCGACCACAAAGAGCAATGTTCTGTCAGTTAATCGACCACAAATAGAGATGATCTGTAAATGATGCATTGACATTGGTATAGGTAATTTGTTTATAGCAGGCTGTTCATGTCACTTTGCACAAAACAGAAATGGTAACGATAAAATTGTTTTTACAGATAATCGTCTGTCTGTTCAGCTCATGGAGGTCATGCACGCACTCATTGTAACAATGCATATTAACCAAAGAAATTCTACTTGTCTGTCATCTGCTAATGTTTCCTGAACACCCCTCCAAATGAATAATAGACCATTCCAATATATACCTCTATCAAGTTGTTGTCTGTAATCTGATGGATGAGCGATGTATGGTGATGGTGTTTATGTAGCTATTAAAAGAGAATTATTAATAATTAACTGCTTTCCTATCGATACCAAATGTCAGTCAATCAATGAAACTCAATGTTGCAGCAACTGATAGCATTTGGTGACTTCTAAAAAAGAATTTGAATAGGGTGTCTGTCATTTGCAGAATGAGGTCCCCAGAGGGTGAATTTAGTGATACTACCCCGCATAATGGGCTAGCATCACCAAATTCACCCTCTGGGGACCTCATTCTGCTTACACCTCAGCATAATGAGGTCCCCAGAGGGTGAATTTGGTGATGCTAGCCAGCTATGCGGGGGTAGCATCACTAAATTCACCCTCTGGGGACCTTATTCTGCAAATGACAGACACACTATTTCAAGGCTTGTGAATGGGTGGAATATGATCTCCATGGGGTAGCCAGAGTAGAGATTCATGGCATGTTCTGACTGATTCGACCCATATGGTGCCCCTCACAGACACAAGCAGACAACATTCAGGAACTATCCTTCTATCCATGTGAGGCTCACTACGGACGTAGCCAGAGTAGAGATTAATGGCATGATCTGACTGATACTACCCATATGGTGCCCCTCAAAGACATGAGCAGACGACACTCAGGAATAAATTCATCTACTTGTGTGAGGCTCGCTATGGGAGATTCATGGTTTGATCTGACTGATACGACCCATATGGTGCCCCTCAAAGACATGAGGAGACGACACTCAGGAACTATCCTTCTATCTGTGTGAGGCTCGCTACGGACGTAGCCAGAGTAGAGATTAATGGCATGATTTGACTGATACCACCCATATGGTGCCCCTCAAAGACATGAGCAGACGACACTCAGGAATAAATTCATCTAACTGTGTGAGGCTCGCTATGGGAGATTCATAGTATGATACAGGAATAAATCACTATATTTGGGAAACTTACGCATCTTTGAGTCGGTTGTTGAGTTTAGGAAGTCCGAGATATTCACAGAGATCTTGGAATAATATCTTGATGAAGATTCTTCCTGCCGACGAGGTATCATCTTCATTTAAATTAATAGCACTAAGTACCTGGAACATAGAGAGACTTCAATAAAACAACAGAAAAACAGATTTTAATCTTGAGGTTCATGATGACCTTGGAACTTTAGAAGTTTTGACAGGGAACCTTATAAAGTCGAAAAAATAACACAGGGAATATCGTTACAACTCGAAATTTCACGATTTACGTGACACTTTGTGAGCAGTTTTGCTTTGCGGTGCTTACAATTATGGAATTTATCATGGGTAATTAATTCAATGTTTATTACGATATCGGCTCACAAAAGTCATTGAAAAACATGCAATTTTGAGTTGGAATCTTCACCAACAGTGAAGTACATTATTAAAGAACATAAAAAAAACTAAGAATATAAGTTATTTTTTCGACTTTATAATGTTCCCTGTCAAAACATCAAAAAGTTCCAAGGTTTTGTACTGGTGGAAATATGATCTCTATACGGGCGTTAGCCAGAGTAGAAGTTCATGGCATGGTCTATACATGTATCAGCAATCGACAGTCTACAAACAAATCTTGATATTCCACCATTGATGTTTCTTATTGGTCATTAACTCTTTCATGATGGGAGCTGAGCTGGTGCAGCATTAAAGACCATGTGCCAGTGCATTCTTATATATGCGAGTCTTCAAGATGAAGCGTCCCATATATAAGAGAATGCATTGGCTTACAAGGTAAAGGTAAATATTGTTAGGCCAATGTATTCTATTATATATACGAGGCTCCCTATGAGAGACTCACATATATAAGAGAATGCACTGCAGGGTTTTCGCAACATTTCAGGAAGCTCCGGTCATGGAAGGTTAAGGATACACCAGAAGTTTCCACCTGTATCTGGTTGAAAAAGTAGCTGGGTTTCCGCTAGGCCAGTGGAGGATCTGTAAAACAGACCCGGTTTTGGTACCCAAAACAATAAATATATAACGGAGGGGGAGGTCAATCAATATAAAAAGAATTGTTCTGTACATGCCCGGTTGTTTTTGGTTTCCGATGACCAGTCGCCAATGCCGTAAACTACAACAGATCAAATGGGTTTACAGTTGACTATTTCAATTTCGTTCGAAACAAATTCATCTGTTAAATCCATCCAGAAAATATTCCGCATTCAGAATTAGTTGGATCTGATATTACTATGATATCTGTATTGGTGACCAAGATCGTCTTTTGTTCATAGATGATAAATTCAATAAAATTTCTGAATATTCATGTAAATAACATGTATATGTATTCGGGTGTAACAGGGTGTGATTTTCAAAGAACGTCGGCAATTTTATATCCCAATTCAATTACCCAGCACTATTATCTGGTACAAGGAAACGGAGTATTTGAGAATGAAATTTAATAATTTGCGTATGAGATTCAAACCATGGTCGTCACCTATCAACTATCTTAGGTTCTATGGAACCTACACTTTAACCCTAGCGGAAACCAAAATAGAAATTCTGTAGTAAAAATGCTAAGCAGAAAATATGGTTAACTTCAAGGATGACTCCCTGAAGATATACAACCTGCCCAAATCAAGTAATGTTTCAGCCTTTCTATACTAAATGGATTCTCCCACCAAGTTAAAAAAGTTTACATTGGAATGGTCTATTATAATTTGGAGGGATCTACAATGTAATGAATAGACAGAATGCATATTTTAATCGAGAATCTTTTATCAAATTTTTCACGAAAGAGGAGCAAGCCTTGAAATAGGGTGTCTGTCATTTGCAGAATGAGGTCCCCAGAGGGTGAATTTAGTGATGCTACCCTGCATAGTGGGCTAGCATCACCAAATTCACCCTCTGGGGACCTCATTCTGCTTACACCTCAGCAGAATGAGGTTCCCAGAGGGTGAATTTGGTGATGCTAGCCCGCTATGCGGGGTAGCATCACTAAATTCACCCTCTGGGAACCTCATTCTGCAAATGACAGACACACTATTTCAAGGCTTGAGTGAAATGTGACTATGCGCCATCTGAAATAAGCTCAATGATTCTAGATTATGATTCAAGTTGTGTTCTGCATTTATTCCACACCTGTGTCAGATAAGTTTAATCCACGAATGTGACTACCATTGATACTATAACTATCTTCAATGTGATTTAAGTTGTGTGATGATAAAGCGGTAATTATCTGTGGATCACCCATAGAGGATTGTTAACATTACATGTATGTAAATCATTGCTCTTAGCAACAATGTCAACTCGAAATAGTTCAGGTTTCTATTCCACTTGTGGTATACACCAGTATGTATCCAATGGCTGGGATTCCATTGAATACATTTGCCCCATGGTAAATAGGTGTGGAATTTAGTTACTTTGCCAGAGATTGTAGCGGAATATCGTGTAATATTATTTACATAGCCCATATGAGTTACTCTAAATCATGTTCATTGATTGGTCAAATGTCAATTGGGTCATGCATTCTGGATGCAAACCCTAACACGAACCAACATCACATCTTGTTGACCTAAATGATTCAAAGCAGCAGATAGATTAACTGATCAAATTAATTTCTTAAATATCGCAAATTCTCACATCCTTCGACTTATTTCACTAAAAATACCTGGTTTCTTTAATTGAATGGCACTACACTGGTTTCTTTAATTGAATGGCACTACACTGGTTTCTTTAATTGAATGGCACTACACTGGTTTCTTTAATTGAATGGCACTACACTGGTTTCTTTAATTGAATGGCACTACACTGGTATCTTTAATTGAATGGCACTACACTTGTTTCTTTAATTGAATGGCACTACACTGGTTTCTTTAATTGAATGGCACTACACTGGTTAATTGAATGGCACTACACTGGTTTCTTTAATTGAATGGCACTACACTGGTATCTTTAATTGAATGACACTACACTGGTTTCTTTAATTGAATGGCACTACACTGGTTTCTTTAATTGAATGGCACTACACTGGTTTCTTTAATTGAATGGCACTACACTGGTTTCTTTAATTGAATGGCACTACACCACTGGTTTCTTTAATTGAATGGCACTACACTGGTTTCTTTAATTGAATGGCACTACACTGGTTAATTGAATGGCACTACACTGGTTTCTTTAATTGAATGGCACTACACTGGTTTCTTTAATTGAATGGCACTACACTGGTTTCTTTAATTGAATGGCACTACACTGGTTTCTTTAATTGAATGGCACTACACTGGTTAATTGAATGGCACTACACTGGTTTCTTTAATTGAATGGCACTACACTGGTTTCTTTAATTGAATGGCACTACACTGGTTTCTTTAATTGAATGGCACTACACTGGTTTCTTTAATTGAATGGCACTACACTGGTATCTTTAATTGAATGGCACTACACTGGTTTCTTTAATTGAATGGCACTACACTGGTTTCTTTAATTGAATGGCACTACACTGGTTTCTTTAATTGAATGGCACTACACTGGTATCTTTAATTGAATGGCACTACACTGGTTTCTTTAATTGAATGGCACTACACTGGTTTCTTTAATTGAATGGCACTACACTGGTTAATTGAATGGCACTACACTGGTTTCTTTAATTGAATGGCACTACACTGGTATCTTTAATTGAATGGCACTACACTGGTTTCTTTAATTGAATGGCACTACACTGGTTTCTTTAATTGAATGGCACTACACTGGTTTCTTTAATTGAATGGCACTACACTGGTTTCTTTAATTGAATGGCACTACACTGGTTTCTTTAATTGAATGGCACTACACTGGTTTCTTTAATTGAATGGCACTACACTGGTTAATTGAATGGCACTACACTGGTTTCTTTAATTGAATGGCACTACACTGGTTTCTTTAATTGAATGGCACTACACTGGTTTCTTTAATTGAATGGCACTACACTGGTTTCTTTAATTGAATGGCACTACACTGGTATCTTTAATTGAATGGCACTACACTGGTTTCTTTAATTGAATGGCACTACACTGGTTTCTTTAATTGAATGGCACTACACTGGTTTCTTTAATTGAATGGCACTACACTGGTATCTTTAATTGAATGGCACTACACTGGTTTCTTTAATTGAATGGCACTACACTGGTTTCTTTAATTGAATGGCACTACACTGGTTAATTGAATGGCACTACACTGGTTTCTTTAATTGAATGGCACTACACTGGTATCTTTAATTGAATGGCACTACACTGGTTTCTTTAATTGAATGGCACTACACTGGTTTCTTTAATTGAATGGCACTACACTGGTTGCTCCTGGTGGATCTTTGTCGTATTAAAGACATATTGTGGACTTACTTCAGTGAATAAAACGGATATATTTTTAGTATCCGAAAAGTAATATAATAATGTTTGGACGGTGAGCGAGTGTGGTTTACAAACTCCATATATGGGGAGGCTTAGTTCAAACTGAAATTCCCCAACACGTGTCATCACAAACGTAAACATGTAAAAATGATATGGTCAGTAACAGGCAGAGATTGTGGCCATTGCATTGTAAGCAGCAGGATAATTTAATATTTTTATTTTAGGAGGGCCATAAATAGCACCCAGTAGACCATATTTTTAAGAGGGGCAGTGTCTGAAAAATATAACATTAATTTTGTTTGGCCTATAGGCAGGGACCAGCCAGGGGTCCAATTTTAGGGAGAAGTGACTTCTCCCTCTGGAGATTTTAGGGAGAAGTCAGGGGAAAATAGGGAGAAGTGTGGAGACTCAAAGTCTCAATTATCAATTATATTACCGGATTGTTTTCTTTTTTGGGGGTTAAAACTAGGCTGTTTTGTCAATGAATTTGAATGAATAATAATTATTAATAACAAACATATATTGATAATCAAAAAGTTATCATCTTAATATGTGAATGTACTTAGTAAATAATTTGTAATAGTAAACACAAAATTATTGATTATAGCAAAATAAGTATTGATCCTATATTATGATCATTTACACCACCAAATAAACTCTCAGCTTAATCCACCAGCAATACAACAGGCTTCAGTAGGTGTGACATATACTGACTTGATTGTTTAATTTCATAACAATCTACCTGGGAGTGTCCATGGTACACAGGTGTGATAACTAGGGCCCCACTATGGCCACTAATGGATTGAATAACAGGTGTCAATACACTAATTAAGACAAAACCAAGTTGGACAATATATTCATCATATGGCATTCTATGTGCCAAATGTATACCATATGTCATGGTCCTATATTATACTATAACTATTATTATATTTAAAAAAAAAAAAAAAAAAATTGCGGATCTAGGGCGACTATTTCGCCTATGTCGCCCCCTCGGCTGGTCCCTGCCTATAGGTAGTGATCTTGATATAACATTAAATTTTGTTTGGCTTATAGGTACTGATCCTGAAGCAGACAAAATCTTCTCGGTCCACAACAGCTTGGGATATCGGTTGGGAAGATGATGTTTTGGACATCTTGGAGTCTCACCATGTTGCTCTTCTATAACGGACGTTCATTCAAAAGATGTACTTTATGAACATGTGGAGCCCTGGCATTCACATAAATCCCTGAATGTAATTAATCATAACATGTCCGCGTTTAATCTGTCTTCAAAATAATATATCATTTACCATGATATAAAAAGGTAAAGTGATAATACCACTGTTTAATGTACTGATTACATGCATTTTCGGATAGCGTGACAAATCAAAATTCTCAGGAAAACTAGGCTTCGTTGACATTTAATAGACCTCTAATATATGCATGTTTGATATCATCACGCTTGGAAAATGCTGCCCTCTATATTCATATATGCAAAGCTTCCATTTGACCTAATCTGAAGACATACAAGTAAGATAACTCCTGCGTAAGATTCTGGGCGTAAAGTCCGTTATAGAAGAGTAACGGGACGGGACTCAGTCCAAAACAGCATCAACCCAACCGATATCCCAAGCTGTTTTGGACCAAGAAGACTTGGTTTATCTTGAAGAAGAAAGAAATATTTATGGAGCTTACCAGATGTAATGTAGTACAAGGAGAGAATCCTGATGCCTGACCGTGATTATCAGACTGAGATGCCCGCAGATCAAATACGACATAGCCTCATATAATTAGGCCGTCGACAGCAGACACAAATTTCAGCCGACTGGAAGATAAACTTCTCTACATCATGAGCAGAACTTACAACAATCGTCGACTGCACACAATTTCAGGAATTGGACCCCGGAACAGGCCTTTGATCACTGATGCATGAATTGCGCAACTGTAGAATGAACGCTAACACAAATAATAACACTCGATGTGATGATCTCCTCCGTGAACACAAGAAATCCTGGGAAATACTTATTACTTACACCCCACGATAACGCGTCTGTGTGTAGCAGATGTGAGAAGAATTTGGCGACGTTCCGTAGCTTGTTAGAATCTAACTTATGACAGGTGTCGTACTGTTCCTTGAATATAAGCTGGAACGGATCCACGTATTTCTTGTCGAGCTGGCAGAATCTCTGGAAAATGGAACAGGTGTCAGCGTATATAAGGTGCGCTCGTCGTCGGGCCGGGTTCATATCCCACCCAATCAAAAAAAAAAAAAATTTGCACTGTCTCAAAAATCAAATTTGCTTCTAAAAAATAGGCGCCTGGTGTGTTGTATAGTCCCAAGCATGTTCAAAGGGCAATGCTCGGCATGTTTCGGAGGCATAAAAATATAACATTGCTACTGTGCTATATCTCCTGTATATATATACTGATAACTTGTTTAATTTAACCCTTTCTATACTAAATGAATTCTCGAGCTGGCAGAATCTCTGGAAAATGGAACAGGTGTCAGCGTCAAGCCTTGAAATAGGGTGTCTGTCATTTGCAGAATGAGGTCCCCAGAGGGTAAATTTAGTGATGCTACCCCGCATAGCGGGCTAGCATCACCAATTTCACCCTCTGGGAACCTCATTCTGCTAAGGTGTAAGCAGAATGAGGTCCCCAGAGGCTAAATTTGGTGATGCTAGCCCGCTATGCGGGGTAGCATCACTAAATTCACCCTCTGGGGACCTCATTCTACAAATGACAGACACCCTATTTCAAGGCTTGGTCAGTGTATATGCTGATAACTTGTTTAATTTAACCCTTTCTATACTAAATGAATTCTCCCATTCAGTTTATTAAAGTATACATTAAAATGGTCCATTATTCATTTGGAGGGATAAGGATATATGAGCAGACAACAGCTGGATAAAATGATAATACAAGTGCAGAAGAATTTATATTCAATAGTGGGGAAATGTTTAGATAATAAGTTCAACAATCGAGCATTGAAAAACTACTCGTCAATGAGTATTTAGCATAGAAAGGGTTAGGCAATACAAAATTAAATATTGTGTTTCTCAAGCAGCGTCACATTGAAATAAATGGCCCTCATTTAATTTGATTTTTGATATTATTACAAAAAAAGTAAGAAAATAAATTTGGGAACCAAAAATATTCTTTAGTGCCAGTATGTTTTTTTTACCAACATTTCCATACGTATTGAGCATTAATTGCAAAATATATGAACTCTTAACATATCTCTGTAAATATTTGAAGAGTGACTATCATGTACATATATACATGCATAGTGACATGAGTATGAAGTACATGTAGATGATTACATTGAAGAAAATGATCAGCTGATCCTCATAGCCTGGTGATCGTTATTATTAATCGATACTTCTAGCACCGGTCACTGGTTCACCAGTTCCAGATTTGATTCGGTGTTACGTATTTTGGAAATCACAATTTCTTAAAAACATGTTTTGATGTTTAATTTCTCCACTCTTTATTCACATAGATTAAATGCATTCATCAAGCCTATTATTTTTATTTTTAATTGGATTTCTTGTGACAAATACCATTAAGTTGGCATCAACAACATATTTGTGAAGTAAATCAGCCAGAAACTTACAAATAACAGTTTTTAAAACAGCGTTGTCAATCATGTCCTCGGGAGGCAATTATTGCTGTCCCACTAAAACATAAAAACTTAAAGGCTTTTTCAAATGGCACTCCTCATTCCAAATATGTTATTTTATAAACTAGAATCTAAATAAGTTAACCCTTTACCCAACAAACCGGCCAAAACCGGCCAAATAAAGCTTCAACAGCCTAAAATATCTTCGGTCTGTCTCAATAGAACCATACAAATATGGATATCATTGGAACCGGCTCCTTGACCACATTGTGATAGTTACAGTTATGCCCTGTGCCAATGCATTCTCTTATATATGCGAGTCGACCATAGGTCGCCTCGCATATATAAGAGAATGCATTGGCCTAAAAAAAATCTTTTTTTAACACTTTTTACCATTTTTTCTTACATTCTTTAATAATTTTTAATGTGTTAAGCCAATGCATTCTCTTATATATGCGAGGCGACCTATGGTCGACTCGCATATATAAGAGAATGCATTGGCACAGGGCCATTCTGTTGGGTAAAGGGTTAAATAGGTTTCATAAAAGTAAGACCTGGAGCCCTAGTATTTGAATTAGTTTACTGAAAAACTCACTTGTCCGAGTAAACCAAAGAACTTCTCATAAGTCCTCTCCTGAGCGCAACAATCCAGGATCATGTTACATAACTCCACCTAAAATACACAACAATCCAGGATCATGTTACATAACTCCACCTAAAATACACAACAATCCAGGATCATGTTACATAACTCCACCTAAAATACACAACAATCCAGGATCAGGTTACATAACTCCAACTAAAATACACAACAATCCAGGATCATGTTACATAATTCCACCTAAAATCGAGCACAAGGATTGACTGCGATTTAACCCTTCCATGACTGGAGCTTGATGAAATTTTGTGAAAACCCTGTGCCAGTGCATTCTCTTATATATCCCTTCCATGACTGGAGCTTCCTGAAATTTTGCGAAAACCATGTGCCAATGCATTCTCTTATATATGCGAGTCTCCCATAGGGAGTCTCACATATATAAGAGAATGCATTGGCATAACAATATTTACCTTGACTGTGTGAGCTAGTGCATTCTCTTATATATGCGAGGCTCACTTTGGGAGACTCGTATATATATAAGAGAATGCACTGGCACAGGATCTTCAATACTGCACCAGCACAGCTACCTTCATGAGATGGTTAATTAGTTCAATCACATTGGCAAATTACGATGTTGCAGATTATGAAGAAAATATCCTTACCACAATAAAAATGGCTTCTTAGAGATGTTGATGTTTTAGAAACATGGTAACTAAATAATTAAGAATATCATGACTATATATTATGTGGTGACACATTTTACCATGCAAAGAAACAAACAAAGTCATTCTTGTTGAAGCTTTTGGTTGCCACAGCCTGAATAAACAGTATTATGCATTAAAATTGCATAGTCAGAGTGTTGTACCCAAACCACAGTGAAGTCGCTACTTTGAAATGTTTCAGAAAGTTACATGGAAGCAAATTGCATTGTCTTACGTCCATATGGCTATGTACTTCCATCCTAGTAAGAGTGAATGCCAGATTGATAAAATTCTAATTTATACCATCTCTGGAATCTGAAAACAATTAAAAAGCGATCTGGCCAGTTTTCAAACTTAACTTTTTACTTCCCATAAGCGTCCCTGGACGCTTTGCACTATTTTCCCCATAAGCGCCTGTGGACGCCTCGCAGCATATCCCTAGAAGCGCATAAGAGCGCGTTACCAGACTTCCCCACAAGCGCTCTAGAGTGCCACACTAGGCCCAAACTGTACTATTGTGTTCGCCTATATGCTCCCGCTAGTTTCTAATAGAGACCGCCCGGTCAACTCGTTATTTGCCTATCTAATAACAATAAACGTGGCACCGTGGGCATCGCGCGCGACACATGCTGTGTTACTTGGGGTTTATATTGGGGACAGACAGTGGTACCATTCTAAGTATTTACGAACAATATGGCTGCAAAATTTTTAAAACAGCAAGTGATTGACATGTTAATGGGAGATGATAGCGATTTTAGCGGAGATTGCAGTTTCTCGTCATCAGAAGATTCAGATGACGATTACTCTCCCCCTGCTACCACCGACAATCTGACCTCCATCGCCGATAGTAGCTTGAATACTAACCCGATTGGCTGGTCATATAAACTTCGAAAGGTATCACTTCCGCCATTTACCCAAAGGACAGGGCCAGTTATACCAGATGAATTCGATACTGATACAGCTTTGGACTATTTCAATTCGATGTTCTCGCCATCGAAGTATGCCGATGTATACTCAGTTAACATTCAAACTATCCAACTATATTAATTGTTCACGCAACTCATTTCATGATATAATTTCAAATTTGGTGAATTGCACGTTTTGACTCAATTATAATTTCAAACCAAAGAATTGTCGACAACACCTGGTCAAATGGTCATGCTAATACGGTTGGGCCCTGCTGAATTGATATGATGCTGTTAGGGCAAACTGTTGCTGTTAACAAAAATTACCGTTATTTTATTTTTAATTTGTCTCAATCGCGGTGTTCCGATAATCTTAAAATCCATTATGCGTATCAAATTATAACATTCAAAAATAAATTTATTGCGAAATATTTTTAAAGATACGGCTGGCATTCGCGGTGGGTATGGTGTTCAAATATTCATCTATGTCAAAAACCACCATAAACAGAAGGAATAGTAAGATATAGACAGACCTTGTTCTTATGCCAATCATAAATATGGCATAAACAGTGTTATTGTCAATTTGTTCCCCTTTGTTATGTAAACAAAAGCCAAAAACGTTACGTTTCCTGGCTTTTGTGGAAATAATGGAGAGCGTTTATATCATTTTTGTATGATTAACCAATATAATTTCGGTCTGTTATGTAAACAGAATCACAACTTATGTAACACGAGCAGTTTACATACACCATTGTACGTCTTGACGACAATATACTATTTACGCGCTGATTATGTTTGGCATATGAGTGGAACTGTATATATGTTGGCGTTCATTCTGTTGATGCCGATTTGAACAAATATAAATATTTCTGCAACAAATGCCGCCCGTGACTTTAATAATGGTTGCATTAGTTGAAAATCGACTATAATCAAGATGGCTATTTGCGTCGTTTTAGAAACACCAGCGCAGTTATTATTATATTTTTTCAAAAATATATATGTTCTTGAATGTTTTTTTTATCAAATCGCTCTAGTTATACAATCACCGTGAAAATTACAACTTTAGAAAAATAACGGTACTTTTTCGTAACGGAATCAGTTTGCCCTACCCGCATCATAGCAATTCAACATGACCACCGGCATCATAGCATATTAGCATGACCACTTGACCAGTGGTGGACACATGACAGCTCAGCTACAATTATGTATTATTGTTTCAAACCGCTGAACATCAAATGGCTGGTGTTACATGCATGTTTCAGTCGGACGTTATGTTACAAATTGCTTGATCGAAGATTTCACAAACCATTTTCTCAAACATGTTTGGTTTCTTGAGTAAAAGGAAAGATCTATATCAACACAATTTGTACATTGTGCGGTCCTTTTTCTGATAATGTTGGTATATGTTTCTGGTGTTTCTGACGTATGTGATAAAATAGTGTGTATTCGCACACCTATATAACGGTATATGGATTGTTTCAAATTTCTCTTATGTTCTATGATGCTAAATTTTAAATGGTGATGCCATACAGTGTTTGCACGAAGATGAACTTCCACACTTAGCACGACGTGTTATATAATAGGTGTTTTTGAAGTCGAAAATGTTGATAAATGTTACATTTGCATGTTAGTTTATAGTAATAAACAATCGCAAACATCACCGTTCTGAAAATATATATTTAAAACCTTACTTGAATTTCGTAGTGCGACATTGCGTTATTTTGGCTGAACGAAATAGAGGATATATAGCGTTCTGAATTGATACCGGACAAATATATTTATTTATTTTCGCGAGCGACTAGCTGCACTTTTCGCCAGCGGAAATAGATTATTTCTGGCAGTAGCAACAGAAACTCATTATCTCCAGAAACAATGTACTTTCGGTCACGACAAGTTGGTCAGGAAATTTAGTCCTTGGGCCATATCATGAGATATTTCTGGTATCCACTTAAAATATTATAGATATCCTCTCTTTAATTGTCTTCTAGATAAGAAGAAAACAGAACACATTTGGTTTGAATTGTTTACAAAATACTTTTGGGAGTTGGTGACTTTTTCCAAATAAGATGGGTCTAAATCCTGAGCAAGGATCATTTGTATAAGACATATTTTATTGTCACAATGTGACATTCGTGTGCATACATTTCAGAGCTGACGAAACGCACAATACATATAGTTTAATATACTGATATTGAACTAATCCCAATGAAAAAATCAAAGATACTAGCTTGCCAAGGGCTCTTATACTCAGTTGTAGACTTTTCTCATATTACGACACACGTCCCGGCTTACGCTAATTATCCCCAGTTGGAGCTGTCACTCCAATAGATTACCCTCACTGCGTCAACAAAGTAACAGATTTACCACCATTTATTGAGCAACGGGATACTTTCCGACAAGCCAAATAATTATGGGGAAATAGCGCCTGATACTTGATATATACCCGGGAACACACCGTCGGTATCATGTTATAGCTGCAGGGAGATGACGGGGTGGCTTATACAGCTAGTGTGGGAACTAAAGAGTTAATAAAAATATTGTTGAGCAAATCTCATATACCGAATATCAAAGAAATCAGTTGATTTTTTGTCAAGTTATCATACTATACCATTTGTAGATGATTGCCTGAGTTATCATACTATACCATTTGTAGATGATTGCCTGAGTTATCATACTGTACCATTTGTAGATGATTGCCTGATTTATCATACTATACCATTTGTAGATGATTGCCTGAGAACCGACCTCACCAAACTATAGGTAGAGATTTTTGAAAAACTAAACCATGCATGTGACGTACCTCCTGTCCAGGTTTGATTTGCATTTTGAGCATTTTATGTACAGCTTCCTCGAAGTCGAGACTAGACTTAATCGTGAGATAGACCGTTCTCCTGAACACAAGCAGGTTCGTTTCTGTCGTGTCGATTATTGTCTGCTTAGCATCCTCTGTAAAGAGTAATAACTCTCATTATTAGTTTATAAGGATGTAACCATAGAATTAAATAATCGACTCCTTAACCCTTTACCCAACAGAAGGGCCCTGTGCCAATGCATTCTCTTATATATGCGAGTCGACCATAGGTCGCCTCGCATATATAAGAGAATGCATTGGCTTAACACATTAAAAATTATAAAATTGTTAAAGAATGTAAGAAAAAATGGTAAAAAAAGATTTTTTTTAGACCAATGCATTCTCTTATATATGCAAGGCGACCTATGGTCGACTCGCATATATAAGAGAATGCATTGGCACAGGGCATAACTGTAACTATCACAATGTGGTCAAGGAGCCGGTTCCAATGATATCCATATTTGTATGGTTCTATTGAGACAGACCGAAGATATTTTAGGCTGTTGAAGCTTTATTTGGCCGGTTATGGCCGGTTTGTTGGGTAAAGGGTTAACCACAGAAAAATGACCAATTATTCTGCTGTGGTTAAGGAGTCGATTAATTAGGGCATTACTGTACCTGTAGCTTGCATTTTGACTGAAGCCCCGTAAACAGACTGTGTTTGGAATACAAGATGGAACAAATTCAAGCTTAACGTTGTTGCCAAGAGCAATGATGTACATAATGTCATCGATCCTCTTTGGATGATGCACACATAATTACAGCTTTTCATCAGACTTAAACCACAATAAAGTTAGTTATAGTATTAATGGTAGTCAGTCATCAATTAAACTTATCCGTCACAAGGGTGTTGAATAAATATAGAACCCAACTGACATCATACATTTTAGAGGTGCCACGATTAATGATTTTTATAAATTGAAAATTGGTCCTCAATAATTGACTATAATCGATTAATCGGACCTAATATTAAAAACATCAGTGGGGAGTATTCCGTAATATGGCCTATTGGCTGGGTGCGGGTTAACTGCTGTCGCTGGTTGTTTCAGGCATCGGCTGATGTAATTGTTATGTTAATAAAGTGGATCATAAACCACTGGTAGTGACAAATGAGCATAATGTATTCAATACCAGCACAGTTCTCGGCGATGTCATGGTTATAATATTTGTGAGTTCATTAGAACTAACATAGCGTTTAATTTCATTGTTATGGATAGCCAAACATACAAACAATTTGAAAGTAGGAATGCACAACGGACCACCGGCAGTTCCTACAAAAAGCAATCTAATGTTACGGAAAGCTTGAAATAGGGTGTCTGTCATTTGCAGAATGAGGTCCCCAGAGGGTGAATTTAGTTTTGCTACCCCGCATAGCGGGCTAGCATCACCAAATTCACCCTCTGGGAACCTCATTCTGCTGAGTTGTAAGCAGAATGAGGCTCCCAGAGGGTGAATTTGGTGATGCTATCCCGCTATGCGGGGTAGCATCACTAAATTCACCCTCTGGGGACCTCATTCTGCAAATGACAGACACCCTATTTCAAGGCTTGATCAGAAAGGTGTGCCCCCACCTGCAATTGTCAGGACTCAGAACAAGTTAAGTATTTGATAATAGTTAATTTTATTCACCGTCACCACTCCAATCAAGGGCGAGTGCATTCAGTTGCATTCAGCAACGATATCAGCATAGAAGTAAGTACAAAGCTACAGCGCCGCCAATTTGTAGAATATACAACGATCCGAAGAGTAACCATGTCGCATCATTAAATGAACTGCAGACTGTTTGCAACTTATTTCTAGTACTCATATTGTCAAATTACTTTGATAGACAATCAAAGGTTGTTAACCCCTCGGTTGTAGATTAAACGGTGTAAAACAAACACGGTATTCAATTATACCCGGCATTTTCCAACATCCGAAATAACAGATTAATCGACGATGGAAATGGTAATCAATTATCGGCTTGATCAATGGTTCATCGATTATGCGATTAATAGTACCCTGTGCCAATGCATTCTCTTATATATGCGAGTCGACCATAGGTCGCCTCGTATATATAAGAGAATGCATTGGCCTAACAATTTTTTATCTTTTTTTTTTTATAAATGTTTCTTACAATTTTTAGGACATAGAATAAAAAACATCCATTACCCTGCAGGGAGCCCCACACATATATAGAAGCATATAGAAGAGTGTGGTCGGCTCATGTTTGTCTGGGGCTCTGTATGGGTGAAATTACAAAATTGTTAAAGAATACAAGAAAAATGATTAAAATTGTAAAAAATTGTTAGGCCAATGCATTCTCTTATATATGCGAGGCGACCTATGGTCAACTCGCATATATAAGAGAATGCATTGGCACAGGGTAAACAAATCCCGACTTACGACTGGATTTGATATGGCGGGTCATATATGTGGAACTTTTCTCAATTGTTTTTTAAGGAGCCAACATTTTTTATGAGAAAGATATTGCTGGTTATGTCTAATTAATGTAAACGTGGAGTGGAGAAAGATTGCCCAGGACTACAATAATGCCTTTCGAACATTCTTATTGCCTTTCGAACATTCTTATTGAAAAATTGCCCAAGAAACATTAAGAAAAATGTGGTTCTTTTCACAAGAATACAAGCCTTTTATATGAAATTCAGCTGTGTGCCAAACGTGTCATTGGGAACACGTTTACAAAATTCAATGTCTGAGGTAGAGGTGCATGAGAATTTGTTTATTTGTTTGGCCTTAATGGTACAATCAGCACACTTATAACAATGTGATAAACAACAATATCTGTGTGCATTTTCATTGGAAATTTCTGTTCCATACTAACCTGCATCGCTATCTTTATCACTTGATTCATCATCGGATTCCGAACCGCTGCCAGATTCGTCATCAGACCCCTCATCGAGGATACCTAAACACACAAAAATCAAAGAGTATAAGAGTAAACAGTTGTCAAGTTCAAGATATCATAAACAAAAAAATGTTGCAGTCGAAAAAGGGGCATAACAAAAATCATCGGACCATGACCATAATCAAACTTGGCCTGCGTCATCTCAAATGTGAACCATGTACCAAATATCAACATATTCTTTTAAATATTGCTCAAGTTATCATCCAGACAACCGAAACCTGAGATTTCTAAGTAAAACATTGTATTTTTTATCGCATGCACGCAATTTACAACTGAAATAAAACACAAAATGAAGTCTACGGAACAACTTTGAATTAACATTATGGTAAGATTAAGTTGTATGCACCATAAAGGATAGAAAAGGCAATTGTTTTCAATTATTAGGAAGGGAGTGCATATTTTACGCAGCTTTATTCTGTGTTCTTCGCCTGATTTTTTAACAATGGAAATTTCACATGGTCTGCATAATTAACACAACTGACTAATAAGCTACATACTATAATATATATATACAAACACTTAATTAGTAATCAACAAAAACTGGACATCAAAATGGAACAGGATTGTTTAATATCGATTGCAGCCTGTGAACATTTAATAATAATCATCAGAAGCATGCTAAACTTTTTATATCTGTTTTTCTTTTCATAACATTGCAAAACTTAACTGGCAGACTAAAATAGCAATCCTAAGAGCAGTGTGGCTCGAGACATCAATATAGAAACTAAACTGGTTTCAAATTAATGTTTTTTCGTCATCCATATACATGTTGCACATCAGTAATATATCCTAAAGTTTCAATTCTTTACATTTGGAACTGTGGGAGAAGTTGATTACACAGTGAAGGTACACAAAATCAAAACGGTCATCAAATTTCTAAGTCAAGAAAGGGAGATAACTTGGTGAAAAAATATTTTTTCCGTAGTACATATACATGTTGCTCATAGCAATTTTTGGGTAACAATATACTAAAGTTTCAATACTCTACAATCAAAACTGTGGGAGAAGTTGAATACACACTAAAGGTACCCATAATGTGTGACAGACACACACACGAGTTTCAGGGGACAACAAGGACTATAAATAGCCATACTTTGTTTCAGCATCTTATACTTTTCTTCATTGAGTTGGTAATCTGGATCCAACTGGAACACATCTGAAAAAAGAAGATTAATTTAATGAGTGTTTAAAATCAAATGAATATAAACAAAAAAAATTCGAAACTAATACAAAATTCAAGGTTCTTTATGATAGACAATAAATGTATTAGACTTATATAGTCATACAATCTAAAAATATAGAAACAAATATTTTCTGGGACTTTGAAACAAGCTAAATGTTTATGTTGTTAGTGAAACATCAACACAATAATATTTACTGTCTCTCTCAATCATTGAAACTGTAGAATATAAATGACACAAATTCAATATCAAACAAGGGCATCGCTAGGGCATGGCAAACTAAGCCCGTGGTAATTTCAACAAAGGGCCATAACTTGAAAATAGGCTGGCGGAACCCAAATTCGAACTTGACCTGTATATTGGGCTAGTAAACTCACATTCCAAATTTTATTTTATTCAGTTCAGACTTGCTAAAGTTATTATCTGGAAATGATAAATGAGCGCAAATTCCAACAAAAAGGGCCGGAACTCTGGTGAAAATTGGCGGGCGAAACCTAAATTTTAATTTGATCTGTATTTTGAGCTAGTAAAGTCACATATCACATTTCATTCCAATCAGTTCAGACATACTAAAGTTATCATTCAGAAATGAAAAAAGCTAATGGACAGACGGACGGACGGCTAGACAGACTAACCAATAACATAATACATCCCGTTTTTTTGTCAAAACGAGTGTAAAACAAGTGGTTTATTTTATGTGGCACTCCTAGGTTCATGAATGTTATTTTATACAACAGAGCTTGCCTACATACAGTAATGCCCTAAGTAATCGACTCCCTAACGACAGCTTTCCGATGAATGGCAACAAGCCATATTTCCGACTAAATCCTGAAAAGTTACCCATAATTCTGCTGTTGTTGGGGAGTCGATTACTTAGGGCATTACTGTACTTAATATAATAAGAGTAATGTTGGTGTCATCTAGTTTTATATCTTACTGAGAATGTCCTCCGTGTTGATGGCATCATCTAGTGTCAACAGATGAGTTATCTGCTCCTCCTCATCCACTAAACTACTCAGATCCGAGATTATAGCCGGGTGATCCTGAAACAATTACCAGAAACATTAGGCCAAAAATAGATAAGTGCGTTTTTAAGTGTTATCCAACTGAACCTTGAATTTTTGTTATCAAAAAACATAAATGGTGGTTGGATGATCTACAATAAAATCTGTATGATAAAGTTCCACTTTCAGTGAAACAACAGTATTCTGTGTTTTTGATTAACCTATCATGCACATACCTGGGCCTGAAAATATAGTGCAGACATTTGCAGAATGAGGTTCTCGGAGGGTGAATTTAGTGATGCTACCCCAGTTGGAAAGCTTAAGTGAGTTCATCTCATAGTATAGGTAGAGTCTCTGCTTTGAGCAATTGATGCTTGACACAGAATTAATTTGAGTTTAGTGGGAATCACTAATTTAACTTAATATCTGAACATTTCCTAAGGGAACTACTCATCAATGAGTATTTAGTAAAGATATGGTCAAAACAGGGAAAATTTATCTTTTAATTGAATATCTCATTTGCCACAACATTTACAATGAATAAACTTTGGCCAAAAAAAATATATATAACATGTACGGGTAGTACAATGTCATAATTTGTCATTCTTTATATCCCATTAAATTAGTTTATATCCATTACAAAGTTCTCCCTACATTTTCTGGACCTGGGAAGGTATAATAACCCATGCTTACTATGGGCAGAAAAAAATAAAAAATAAAAATAAAACCCTCGCGCCCGCATTGATTTAAAAAAAACATTCCCTGAGAATCAAATATCTTTTTTTGTTTGGCCTTAGCAACTGTTTGTCTATATATAAACTTTTATGAATAAAAAGAAAAGAAATTATATTTAAGATTTTTGGAGCAGACAGTTACGGGTTTCTTATAACGTGGAGCAGAAAACATATTGCTTTGTTACATACTGTTATTCCAATAAAAAGAGTATATTCTGGAAATTATTTCAAAATGGAATTTGAACAAGAAACCTGCTGTACAACATTCTATTTTTAGAGTATTCTTGTAAAGTTTTCATTACTAAAGATATATGCAACTGACCTTGAAACCGTCTTTTCGGACAGCGAACATGACCTCCACCATGTACTGGATTCGTTTATCTATATTTCCTTCATGTAACACTGCACGCAGTCTCTCAAATATTGCTGTTCAAACAATAGATCAGTATTATCACATATGTTACCCAAGCCTATCGATCTCAAACTATTATAGCTCCCCTTAACCTTCCAGAACCGTTGTTGGTTTATTATTCTATAATAAACCAAATTATGGAGGTGAGAATTATTAATAATTAACTGTTTTCCTATCGATATCAAAGATCGCTCAAACAGTGATTGTCAAAATAGTCAAAATATAATACACAATGGTGCAAGAAACTGATAGCATTTGGCACCTTCTAAAAGAATTTGACAAAAATTTATTTCATTTGGCAAAATATTGAAAAAAAACAAGACTAGGATACGCTCTATATGTGACTGACTGAGTATATATAACAATTCAAGATGATAACATTTTTGAATCACTGCAACTTCTTGTTTAAACAAACCATTCTTTAACTTACCATTGATACCCCTTGGCGACAGCTCTGTTAATTTTTGGCCGATTTCCTTGAGGAATCCCACGGCGACCTCGATGGCATGATCGGTCACATTCTCAAGCAGTAACGTTAGTATCTCCAGGGCAACAACTTCATGTGCCTAAAATATAAAATGAATTCACCCATTCTGTTAAAAAAGTATACAATGGAATGTTCAATTCTTAATTTATAGGGATGTTATGATAATATAAACACAAGAGGCAGAGTAACACCATCTATTTATAAGGATGCTCATAAGCTAAAACAAGAGGTTGCACCACAGGTGTTGGCAAACCCCACATAAAAAGGAACATTGAAATCATTTTCGATACTTACGACTTGCTGGTTGACTAAGTGTGTGAGGAATGTTGAAATCATTCTTGATACTTACGACTTGCTGGTTGACTAAGTGTGCGAGGAACATTGAAATCATTCTCGATACTTACGACTTGCTGGTTGACTAAGTGTGCGAGGAACATTGAAATCATTCTCGATACTTATTACGTGCTGGTTGACCAAGTCTGCGAGGAAAAGGGAAATAATTCTCGATACTTACAACTTGCTGGTTGACAAAGTGTGCGAAGTACATGGAATTCATTATCGATACTTACGACTTGCTGGTTGACTAAGTGTGCGAGGAATTTGGTGCTCGAGAGGCAGATGTTCTTATCATTTCTTCTGTATCCTCGCTTGAATTGTATCAACAGTCGCTTCAGAATTAATTCACCAGTTTGAGGGAACTGAAAGATAAAATTAAGATGTTTATAGAACAAAAACATTTACACCTGTTCTCAAGTAATGATCAATAGAGGGTAAATTAGGCATGGGAAGGAGTTTTCAAATTTAATAGTATTCCAATAATTATACAGATTAATTACAGACACATGGCACATATACTGGGTCATGTCGGCAAGATTGAAACGGTATAAAGCCAGTGCTCACAAGCCATGAATCTTTACAATAAAATGGATTTACCACATGAACCAGGAATAATTAGACATTTATTTGTGGCTCATTTGCCTATCTTATCGAAATAATTGCTTCTCGGAGAAAAAGCATAATACTTTTTTTTCATATTACAATTCACAATTACTAATCCAGCGAAGTGCATGAGAAAATGTCAATGAGCCAACCAGAACATATTCTTGCCAACAAATCTATATGATTAACAGGTGAGCTGTCACGTTTCAATGGTTACTAGAGCAGTGTAAACATGACTAAATGTGATTGATGTCAGTTAACCTGGTGTTAACCATGGATACTACAGCGGTGTAAAAATGACTAAATATTGGTGAGCAGCGGTACAAGTCTGTGATTTATTTGACTTACCCTGGTGTTAACCATGGTTACTACAGCAGCGTAAAACATGAATTTTACATGATCGTGATTGATACAATTTACCCTGGTGTTAACCATGGTTACTACAGTGGTGTAAACATGACTAAATATGATTGATGTTAGTTAACCTGGTGTAGGGTTGGGCGGTATTGACGTTTTTAAAAACCGCAATTTTTCCAAAATAACACCGCGATATACGGTTTTATTGAATATTATTTTACTATTGAATAATATCACGTAAAATCAAATTTTAAACGAGAGATATAACACTCCGGGTTTTCGTTATTAGGGATTAAAATTCTACACACTATCGCCAGGCAGTAAATGATAAACTATTCTCAGAATGGCATGTGTCCATTATATAAAGTTCCTGCATTCTGGAATACGCAACAACAATGAGTGAATTACAGGCTCAAGTTATCCTGATCACTCCATTGTTTACATTTCAGCACGCGATTCACATTCCCTTGACGTCATAGCTATAAAGCACGTGCTCATAGGTTGATAGAGGACCTAGTAGAATTGGGCCAAGATGGTTCATTCTGGGCTGTCTGCAGTCTATCACACACAATGAATTACGCAACATTTTTAATTAACTTTTGAACACGGGATTTAGTTAAGGGGAAGAACTTTATTCATCTATTATCATAATAATGAAATAATAATAGCAAGGTGAAACGGAAGGGAGACAATGCAGCTCAACTATATTTAAAATTGGGGTTGATGGTAGCGAGGTAGCGTCCCAAGTGATATACTTCGACCAACACCTGCGGGTCATATGCTGCGTCTGCAAATACTCAATGGCAGGCTAGTTGAATGAATGTCATGGATTTGTCAGTCAAACTGAGTCAAATTTTAAGATATAATTGAACGACAAATACCGCCGAGTCGTGAGTCGAAAAGTTTGGACGAAGTATCGCTCGTGACGTTACACCGCTATCAGGTTGAATTCGGAAGAAGATACTCCATCGCTCTACTTCAGCCCAAAATACAACCATTGCGTCATTGGTTACAATAAAAGACAACAGAGACATAACATGGGAGCGACCGATAAAGGCTGCTTTCAATCAGCGGTCCGCTAAAGTATTCAACTCAGTATTGGATTGTAATTTGAAACCGTCTTTTGAGGTGATAAAATTGCGGTTACGATATATTGAATTTTTATTTTACACACGGTTTCAATGCGGTTTTTCTTTTCCAAACCGACTATAGTCAATATATTGAAATACCGCCCAGCCCTAACCTGGTGTTAACCACGGTTACTACAGTGGTGTAAACATGACTAAATATGATTGATGTGAGTTAACCTGGTGTTAACTACGGTTACTACAGCAGTGTAAACATGATGTGACTTACCCTGGTGTTAATCACGGTTGTTAACCGCAGTTACTACAGAAGTATAAACATGACTAAATGAGACTCACCCTGGTGTTAACCACGGTTACTAGGGCAGCGTATACAGGACTAAATGTTGGTGAAGCAGCTTGGGCTTGGATAATGGACCGAGCGACGAGACCCCTGGAAACAGAAGAAACCAGGTAATAAAACACCACGATCTGGATTCACATAATAAAACACCATGATCTGGATTCACATAATAACACCACGATCTGGATTCACACAATAAAACACCACGATCTGGACTCACATAATAAAACACCATGATCTGGACTCACATAATAAAACACCATGATCTGGACTCACATAATAACACCATGATCTGGACTCACATAATAACACCACGATCTGGACTCACATATCAAATACAATACAAGAGATTCATGATTAAATTTGGTCAAAATATGATTACGATTGTTAAAGTTATCACACTTTCTTTGTAATATAGACACCCGGTAAACAATCCGGGAGGCATAATTCCTGAAAAACAATTGGGACAGGACCTCAAACTCATCTAAAGGATTTATGAATAGAAGCCATGATTCAAATTTGATAAAAATCGGATTACGTTTGATAAGGTTATTACACTTACGACATGGACTGATGGAAAGACACATTGTCATTCATCAAACCCAAATTCGAACTTGACCTGTATTTTGGTCTAGTAAACTCGCATACCAAATTTCATACCATTCAGCTCAGACTGAAGTTATCATCGGGAAATGAAAATTGAGGGTAAAATTGGTGATGCTAGACTGTTGTGTGGGATAGCATCACTAAATTCAATTTCAACCTCTCGGGACCTCATTCTGCAAATGACAGACACACTATTTCCAAGCTTGATTAGTAATGTAAGACATCCATCTGAAACCTCACTGAGAAAGTTTACTGTTTAACCCACATGGAGCCTCACACAGATGGAAGCATGCACTACAGAGTGTTGTCTGCTCCAGTCTGTGTGGGGCTCTCTTTGGGTCAGACACACTATTTCAAGGCTTGATTAGTAATATAAGACATCCATCTCCAACCTCACTGATAAAGTTTAATGTTTGACCCACTGTAGTGTTGAAACGATTAGTGGTTTTGAGGAATCGACTAGTCGCCAGAGGGAATCGACTACTAGTCGACTAGTCGGACCCCTTCCGAAACTTACCGTTTTGTGCTCATATAAGTATATAATTTGCCGTTTGTTTTGAGTACCAGTAACTAACTTTGCATTTTCGAACGCAAAGCAAGACGTGATTAAACACTATTTGCCGTGATTATTTGGCTTAATATCACTGAAGGTTAATAGGTAATTAATTTGTCCCAGGTATATGATGTTTTATGACAATCAAATTACCATCCAGTTGATGTATGTATCTAAACGGTGGTGACAACACCTGATCAATCGCGGAAACGATACGGATTACGGAGTGGAAGCGCGTGCAACAATCAGAAACCGGTGCATTATTCTATATGTTTTGTGTAAAAATGTTCCTTTAAAATTGATATGGTATCATTGGTATGGTATACCGGGCCGTACCGGTTCTTACATACAATCGAACATCGTTGTTTTCGAACTTGCCCAGTGTGCTTGTCACCTGTTGACTTCACAAACGGGCGTACATGAAGAAATGCAAGATATTTTTAGAAATGAACTTCATCTCCGACAGTCAAACAAAAGTTACAATATAAATGTTATAACAGCTGTAGTGCGTACAAGCCTTTTATGCTCGCAGATGTCATGTACATATATCGGACACAGAATGTGGTAAAGTTCCCTGTAAATATATAGTCCGCATATATTAAAAATGGGCCATGCATTGCGTACATAATGTTGTTCCTTGTATTCATTGCAAGGTCACGATATGACATAGCTTAATCACGGACAGTCATTTTCCCGCCAAAATGCACGTGTTTTCACTGTTTGATTTGATCGCGTACATAATTGTCTCTCGTGCATGGTACATTGTAAATATATATACAATTTTACTCGCGAGTCCCCGAATACACAATCGATCGTGTCAGTTTCAGAAATAAAACTGCGCAGACCGGCGATGTTAATAGTACATTTCAATGCGATGTCGTAAGTTCTATATTTAGCCCGATTCCAGGAATTTGCGTCATCCAGATTACGTTTCTGGGAACAGCTTTGTCACCGCCCAATTCCACGAAGGATTTAAGTTTGAGGTGCTAAAATACATTGTAAGTTTTCACAAACACAGCCCATAAACGACGTGGGATTTCCGAAGTGACTCGCCAGTTTAGTTCGAAATACGCGACGCTATTCGATGCATAGCATGGCCGACCGCGGGTTGGCTTTATATTTATATCTATAATACAATATATCTAGAACGTGCGATCATATACGCTCACCCATGCGTCAGTTGATGCATGTGGTGGTTGTAAAAAATATCACACAATTTTACAAATAAACTTTAAAGGTATACTGACATAGTGCTTCAATAAACTATAATATATTGGATTTGTTACTAAACTTAAAACTTAATAATGTCACCTCGCAACTAACTTGATTGAAGTTTAGTCCTGCACACCTGCAAACACGTTGACCAGTTATCACTCAGATCAATTCCGTCACGCCGAAATAGACACGGTTGCGATATGCGCTGATTCTTTGAAGTTGATTATCAAAGCCGGTCGTCTCAACTTCAAAGAATAAGCCGGCGCGGCGCCGACAAATACATTGAGTTGAGGTCATTGGGTTTCGCGTTCGTGCACGACCACCAAATACTGAAAGCAGTTATCGCATCAAAGGGACAACAAAGCAGGCTTTAGCAAGCTAATTGTGATTGTGTATTTCGATAGCCTGATTGTTTAAATTGTCCAGTAATTCGGCAACGGCACTGCTTTCGCGATGGCATAATGGTGGTGGGTGTATTCAGACTAGTCGACTAGCCGATTTCGGAATCGACTAATTTAATAATCGCGTCGATTTCGATTAGTCGATTAATCGTTTCAACACTAACCCACAGGGAGCCTCACTACGGAGTGTCGTCTGCTCCAGTCTATGTGGGGCTCTCTATGGGTTCAGATACACTATTTCAATGCTTGATTGTACCATTGATCAACCACGATAATTTATAACGTTTGTACCTCTGACTTAAATGAAAATTAATCATGGGATATACTGTGTGGCTCTTTGGCCAATCAAAGATGCTGTGTTCACGCTGGCCCAGAAATTCCTTTAGACATTTTGTTTAGCCAAATGCCATTTATTTTAGCCACTTTGCATTTGCTTTAGCCACTTATTTTGGAACATATTTTGAGATAAATTGAATGTTTATTACATTTTATTTTCAAAATAAAACAATATCAATGTAACATGGTCACTGAAATCTAGCTTTCTTGTACGATTCATTTTGGAAATGTGACTTGCAATGAAAACGCCGGTTCTTAAAGCATATTTCCCTGATCCCCACTCACAAGTTGTTTTTATTACAACACAAAGCATTTGCCAATGACACGATATGAAATCAACACCACTGCACACCTATTACTAATTGCTCCAAGCACATCGGGTCGTATAACATACACGAGGTGCTGACGCTTTTGTTGTGCGGATGTTAGCTGCGCGTGATGTAATTAGACCGAGTACTAAGTACAAGTACAATTGGGAGGAAATTATTTTAGCCATTTTTTTCACCATATGGTCATTTTTTTTCGCCATTTACAATTTATATTCGCCAATGGCTAAATGTTTAACCCATATTTTCGCCAGCGTGAACACTGCAAAGATGCTGTTTCTTACTGGAGGCAGAACATTTGTTTATAATGCTCTGAAGTAGTTTTGATTAACAGGGAAGTAATCAAAGAATTAAGTAAATCTGGACTCACCTTCCACGGACTATGTTCTCCTGCAGTAATTCCCTGAAGATTTCGGAGAGGTTTGAGATATTAACTTTGTTCACCAAACCATTTATGCTCTTTTTGAGAGCTTCCCATGCCATCCTCTGGTACGCTTCGCTGTTTTTATCAGTAATCTGTTGCTGCATCATACGTAATCTGGCCGGTGTGATGTAGGCGCCGCCCGTACGATTCATCAGCGTATCAGACTTTGCCTTTTTCGCTGCTGGCATGGTTGCATCTTTGTTTTCTTCTGATTTGCCGGCATCATCTGCCTCACCACGATCCTTCTCTTCATCAGGTTTCCACTTTCTGCGAAACCAAGTTCAAATAATACATATCTAGAGGATCTCTAATGAGTCGCAATTCTATACAAAATTTGTTAACTGTGCGCACTAAATTCGAATCAAAAATAGTGGACGAAGTTAACCCTTTACCCAACAGAACGGCCCTGTGCCAATGCATTCTCTTATATATGCGAGTCGACAATAGGTCGCCTCGCATATATAAGAGAATGCATTGGCCTAACAATTTTAATAATTTTGTCTTGTATTCTTTAACAATTTTATAATTTCACCCATACAGAGTCCCAGACAAACATGAGCAGACGACACTCTTCTATATGCTTTTATATATGTGTGGGGCTCCCTGCAGGGTAATGGATGTTTTTTATTTTATGTCCTAAAAATTGTAAGAATCATTTATTTTTAAAAAATGATAAAAAATTGTTAGGCCAATGCATTCTCTTATATATGCGAGGCGACCTATGGTCGACTCGCATATATAAGAGAATGCATTGGCACAGGGTATTTTAGGCTGCTGAAGCTTTATTTGGGCATTTTTGGCCGTTTTGTTGGGTAAAGGGTTAATATAATTTCGTATATAGAATTGCGATGAATTTGAGATCCTTTTTATCACATAATCACATTTTAGCAAGGAAAAACGATCTCAAAACGGTTGGTGTTAAACAAAATTAATATTGATTTCCTTATCACAACCAAAGAGGAAATAAAGACACCTTCAAGAAAAAATATAGTTCCATTTTAATTGCGTCTTCATGTTGACAAAATTGTTCAACCACCTTTATCACCCATGTTTATCTCACAGTCAACATTAAATAACCCAACACAAATCAAATATCATAATTACATTCTCATTAACCACCTTTATCACCCATGTTTATCTCAGTCAACATTAAATAACCCAACACAAATCAAATATCATAATTACATTCTCATTAACATAATAATAAAGTCCTGGCATTGACATCGACATCATTGCACTTAGCTCTTAAGTCATTGCGCATGCCTGTAATACACCATTACATGTGTGTCTTACTAAATAATATGAGGCCGGGTTTAGGGGCTAATTGTGTGATAAACAAATATTACTACTGCTTTCAAATGCAATCACATTTAAACAAGAGCTGGGCTGTTGCCCAACGCATACCCCTATATGGCATACAACCTAGCGTGAGCATACCTTTAACCCTTTCAGTGCCAAGTCCGATTTTTGTATCAACCCATATACCCTGTGCCAATGCATTCTCTTATATATGCGAGTCGACCATAGGTCGCCTCGCATATATAAGGGAATGCATTGGCCTAACAATTTTTCATCATTTGTTATTATTTTTTACAATTTTAATAATTTTTTCTTATATTCTTTAACTCTTTCAGTGCCAGACTTATTTTGTAGGTTTAGTCCTTGGAAATCTTACTTTTTCATGGGCATCAAAATTATTACTATGAATACTTGGTGATAGTTGAGTTATAACATGCCCCTAAGGTTTAATCCAGTTTGTTTTTAAATTCGCTATAGCATGCTTAAGCATACCCAAAAAAAATTCAACCCAAAAAAAAAAAAAAATCTAAAAAAAAATGAAAGAGTGGCGACAACCGGTGGTTGAAATATCTGGAATGGACGGATGGGCCATGGCAAACATGTAATCCAGTATACCCACCATTTCCTTCGGTCAGGGGTATAAAAATATTCATATTTCAGCTCCCGTCATGAAAGGGTTAACTGATAATAGTGTCCACGATCCTAAGCAGCATCGGTAATTGACATCGGTAATTGATATCGGTAATTGACAAACCTTTTTCCTTCATCTTTCCTGTCAGTTTTTGCATCACGTCTCTCATCTTTATCTTCACGTCTCCTTTTATCAGACCGCTCGGACGAACCTCTGCCTCGTCTTTCAGAACTGTCACGCTGAGGTCGCTTACTTCCCCTCCTATCATCGTGTCTCCGATTTGATTCGTCGTCATCGTGTCTTCTGCTCGATTCATCACCGTGCTGAGATCGCTTACTTTCCCTCTTCTCATCATGTCTCCGATCTGACTCATCTTCATCGTGACGTCTACCCGACTCATCACCATGCCGTCTGCCCGACTCTTCACCATGCCGTCTGCCCGACTCATCACCATGCCGTTTTCTGCTCTCCTTCTCTCCATCCCTCCTGTCATCCTTATCTACATTCAGAAAACATTTTATTCAGAAGTGAGGAGGGCGGACAAATTTTGGTCTTGTTTGGGTTTAAAGGTACTCAATCCCATACAGAGCCCCAGACAAACATGAGCAGACGACACTCTTCTATATGCTTCTATATATGTGTGGGGCTCCCTGCAGGGTAATGGATGTTTTTATTTTATGTCCTAAAAATTGTAAGAAACATTTATTTTTAAAAAATGATAAAAAATTGTTAGGCCAATGCATTCTCTTATATATGCAAGGCGACCTATGGTCGACTCGCATATATAAGAGAATGCATTGGCACAGGGTAAAAAAAATCATCAAGATACATCAAGAACAACATTTCTTCAAAATACACTTTTAATAGTTATCAGAATCGATTTATTGCAACAAAATAATGCTAACCACTGTCAACTATGGTATCAAATTTCCCAATTTTTTTGATTTATCAACATTTTGTTCAACAAAATATGGCCGCATTATCACTTAATGTATCACAAAATTTGGCCGTATTATCTCTTAATTTTAGTGTTATCCATCTTCATCTGCAATTTTGTCTGAGACCATCCGTTTGGCCACGTATTTCTGTGCCACATTTAATTGCACATCTCAAGAAATAACGAACTTCAAAAATCGATATCTGATCACTCTGAGCTTTGATGGGTGGGTTCCTCGACTCGATATTTTTTACCCCCGAAGCCAAAGAAATAATAATTTAGGACCCTTAATTCGGATTGAGTAAAGGGAAAATTGAGGCAGCCAAATTAAATGTTTTTAATTTTATTCTTAAACCTTTCCATATACTATAATCATTGATGATTAGTTCCCTTAGGAAATGTTCAGGTAATAAGTTCAACCAATGACCATAGGCCGTTTGCTGAATTTATTATCTGAACATTTCCCACCAATGTATAAGAATCCTTCTGCATTTGCCTTATCCTTTGGCAGGCCTTGAAATAGTGAGCCTGTCATTTGCAGAATGAGGTCCACAGAGGGTGAATTTAGTGCTGCTATCCTGCACAGTGGGCTAGCATAACCAAATTCACCCTCTGGGAACCTCATTCTGCAAATGACAGGCTCACTATTTCAAGGCTTGTCCTTTGGTTTGTCTGTCATCTGCTCATTTTCCAGGTGAATAACAGACCCTCTAATGAATATTTTTAAATGATCATAGTCAGGTCTATTGAATAAAAACTAATTATTTTAAATTGCCCAATTTGATTGATATAGACAGACTGATTAATGGGTCATTGCCACATGGTGGCAGGAATCTTTTATTATGGATAATTATATAATTCTTGGGAAACCATCACTGCATCTAAAAGTGGTAGCTTCAGGAAAAAAATTAAAATATTATTCACAATTTGTCATCATCCATCACTCCCCAAGCAGCTACCGGCCGTTACCCTACACATAGAAACCTACCCTACAGATAGAAACAAACCTTGTCCCGATGGAATGGCGGCTACCCTACACATAGAAACAAACCCTGTCCTGATGGAAAGGTGGCTACCCTACACATAGAAACATACCCTACACATAGAAACCTACCCTACACATAGAAACAAACCCTGTCCCGATGGAAAGGCGGCTACCCTACACATAGAAACAAACCCTGTCCTGATGGAATAGCGGCTACCCTACACATAGAAACAAACCCTGTCCCGATGGAATGGAGGTTTTTTAGATCAATTTCGTCGTTCTGAAATTCCGTTTCTGACAACTTAAATCTTTCGATGAATATTTTTGGAATTGTTCTGGATTTGATGACGAATATCTCTGGAATTATATGTCCGATCGGGACAGGGTTTGTTTCTACATGTAGAGTAGCCTCTTGGGGAGTGATGGATGACAAATAGTGAACAATATTTTTCCTTCATTTAAAGACAATTTTTATCCTGAAGCTACCATTTTTAGATGCTGTGTCCCTTCCCAAGAATTATATAATTATCCATAATAAAAGATTCCTGCCCCCTGTGTGCTATTGTCAGTCTTTTAAATTGCCCAATTTGATTGATATAAACAGACTAATTAATGGGTCATTGCTATGTACATATTAATGGCATGAGAAATAAAGTTTACCTTAAAATTATCTAAATAAAAAAAGGATTTAACCCTTTATGGCGCCCCAGACAGAGAGAACAATGTACTGATGACTGTCATCTGCTTGGGTCCAAGTGGGGCTCCATACGGGAGTGTATATTAACCCTTTCATGATGGGAGCTGCACTGATGCAGCATTAAAGAGCATGTGCCAATGCACTGGCTTACAAGATCAAAGTAAATATTGTTAGGCCAAATGGCACAGGGTTTTTGCAAAATTTTAGGAAGCACCAGTCACGAAAGAGTTAACCCTTTACCCAACAAAACGGCCAAAAACGGCCAAATAAAGCTTCAACAGCCTAAAATATCTTCGGTCTGTCTCAATAACACCATACAAATATGGATATCATTGGAACCGGCTCATTGACCACATTGTGATGGTTACAGTTATGCCCTGTGCCAATGCATTCTCTTATATATGCGAGTCGACCATAGGTCGCCTCGCATATATAAGCTCGCATATATAAGAGAATGCATTGGCCTAAAAAAAAAATTCTACATTCTTTGACAATTTTATCATTTTTAATATGTTTAACACACTCACATATATAAGAGAATGCATTGGCACAGGGCCGTTCTGTTGGGTAAAGAGTTAAGGGTCGAGAGGAGTGAACCAAGCTTATTTTTGTTTTAATATATTGGCCTAAATGGAACAGCTTGTTCCAGATACATTGATATTGATATAATCACCTTTCCTACTCTCTTTCTTTTCCTCATCTCTCCTTTCCTGTCTATCACCTGACCTCTTCCTCTCATGTTTTCTCCTTGAACTCTCATCATTGTCGCTATGCTCATGAGTTTTTCTGTCT
The DNA here is from genome assembly GCA_032622095.1 of Siphonodentalium dalli. Lineage (NCBI taxonomy): Eukaryota > Metazoa > Mollusca > Scaphopoda > Gadilida > Siphonodentaliidae > Siphonodentalium > Siphonodentalium dalli. The sequence goes on along the minus strand of CP136064.1, from coordinate 287,489,168 downwards.
TTTTTCTGATTTCCATTATCGTTACTATCATCTCTTCTCCTGCTTTCTTCCTTACTTCCTTGACCTGACCTCTCGTCGATCTCTCTCTTTTCCTTTGAACTTTCTCTGCCACTCTTCTTTTCTCTTTCTCTCACATTCTTCTCAGAATCATACTCGTCTTCATTCCGCCTCTTAGCCCTGTGAAAAAAATGGAAATGAACTTAAAAACCTTTCATGACAGGAGATGTGCTGGTGCAGCACACAGGTCCCCAGAAAAAATATTTACCCCACCCCCAATAGTACCTAATCCTATAGAAAAGTATCCATCTTTGCCGGGACTAATTTTTTACCATTTTTACAAAGTCCACAATCCGGTTCAAGATACACAAAAACAATTGTTGTTAAACGAATCCCTCATATATAGGTTGAAAGATATTTTATTACTCTTCAATTTGATGTATCCCATGTAAAAATTGGTTAAGAAAAACTCTGGTTATAAGCACAGGTCTGATGCAAACCGGCTGTAAAATTTCACTCGTTGGTGTCGCTAAACTGGGTCAAAGAGTCGGTTTTTTAAAACTGACTTGCACTTCAAAAACACACTTATAAGTAGAATATATATATTATACATCATTAGAAGCGGAATTGTGATGATAAATATGATTGTTCTCATAAATTCACAATATCAAACATAACTATTTTTTAGTTAACCCTTTACCCAACAAACCGGCCAAAAACGGCCAAATAAAGCTGCAACAGCCTAAATTATCTTGGGTCTGTCTCAATAAAACCATACAAATATGGATATCATTGGAACCGGCTCATTGACCACATTGTGATGGTTACAGTTATGCCCTGTGCCAATGCATTCTCTTATATATGCGAGTCGACCATAGGTCGCCTCGCATATATAAGAGAATGCATTGGCCTAAAAAAAAACTTTTTTTAACACTTTTTACCATTTTTTCTTACATTCTTTAACAATTTTATAATTTTTAATGTGTTAAGCCAATGCATTCTCTTATATATGCGAGGCGACCTATGGTCGACTCGCATATATACGAGAATGCATTGGCACAGGGCCGTTCTGTTGGGTAAAGGGTTAAGGCCTAATCACATGCACACTAACTTTTCCTTATGTGTCTGCTGCTCAGTTTGGCGATGATCTTTATTAATATTTTTGTGGCCTCGTCTGGAAAATAGTTTTGAGAGAATAAGATATTTAAAGATGGTCTATCTCTTCCTAAATATGTTTTATGTAGTTTCTGGGGTAGAAAATAATATATATGAGTCAAAGACACCTGTCCGGAAATGCTTCTGTCCATAAAATATTGATTTTATAGCAATATTTTCTTGTTATATAATGCGATAATCAAGTGCGACAATTTTTCATTACTATTTTTAGAATTGTTTGATAGAGTTATTAAGCATGCTCCGAACGAATGCATACCGTAAAATGTCCCAATAGATTGTATGTATATTATACCAGAAAATTAGAAAAAAAATCAATATTAATCGATAGAAGTGTTTCCAGACAGGTTTTTCGATTCCAGACAGGTTTTTCGATTCATATTTATTAATTTATAAATGTACCCAGGAAACTATATAAAATTTGTTATGGGAAGAGATATGTCATCTTTAAATGCACTATAAGTCAGTCATTTCAAAGAATAATCCTTTTCAATACATTAGTCTATAAGTCAATTATTGGACCATTATGAGCAGGAATGGAGATCAACCAATACACATTATTATCTCAAATATTTGTATTTTTCTAATATGATAGAACGGTATGGTGAGAAGTCTTATACATTCTAAACACCATGGGCAAAACAAAATCATTTAAATTTTTTTCTTCTTCAAATTTGGGGACAAAATTGTCGCCTTTAATTAATAACTAACCTCTCAGTATCACCGTGCTTCTTTGAATCTTCTTTAGCCGGCTACAAAATAAATCATATAAAATCAGTTTGGGCTGAGAGAGGCATGGTATTAATCAGTTTGGGCTGAGAGAGGCATGACATATTGTGGACTTATTTCAGTGACCCGCCATATCAAATCCAGTCGCAAGTCGGGATTTTGTTTACCCTGTGCCAATGCATTCTCTTATATATGCGAGTCGACCATAGGTCGCCTCGCATATATAAGAGAATGCATTGGCCTAACAATTTTTTATCATTTTTTTTATATAAATGTTTCTTACAATTTTTAGGACATAAAATAAAAAACATCCATTACCCTGCAGGGAGCCCCACACATATATTAGAAGCATATAGAAGAGTGTCGTCTGCTCATGTTTGTCTGGGGCTCTGTATGGGTTAAATTATAAAATTGTTAAAGAATACAAGAAAAAATTTATAAAATTGTAAAAAATTGTTAGGCCAATGCATTCTCTTATATATGCGAGGTGACCTATGGTCGACTCGCATATATAAGAGAATGCATTGGCACAGGGTAAAAAAAATCCCGACTTACGACTGGATTTGATATGGCGGGCCACATATTATCGAAAATTTCAACCATATCAAGTATTCATTAGTGGGAAATGTCGAGGCAAACAGAATTATTTTCAGAACCTACCAGTGTTTTGTGCAAAATTGAAACAAATTTCTGCAGACATTGTCTTAGTGTTGCACTGTGGAAGCTTGCAGACTGCAAAAAAATTCATTGAATGCCAAAGAAAACTGAGATTACAAGGACTACCTTCATATTAATCAGCAATATTTTGCCAGACCCAATCAAAGTCTGCCATGATAATTTATGACCATGTTCGAATTGTAAACTGAATATATATGTCTAGAGCATGCAGCTATGCGGAATGTAGGCTTTTTAGCCAAGGAAATATTTATGGCGTAGGTAATGTTTTAGCCTAGGCCAATTTCTAATTAACCCTTCCATGACTGGTCACTGGAGCTTCCTGAAATATTACGAAAACAATTTGTGTAGCATTTGGTAGATTTACATGTTTTTTCATTGTAAATTGGTTTAATAGCAGAAATTGGAAATTGCATCACAAATTGCGATGCAAATCCCATTAAATCAAGCCCTGTACGAAATCCATGTGCCAATGCATTCTCTTATATATGCGAGTCTCCCACAGGTGGCCTCCCTGGCCTCCCATATACAAGAGAATCCATTGGCCTAACAATATTGACCTTGCAAACCAGTGGATCCTCTTATATATATATATATATACGAGGCTCCCTATGGGAGACTAGCATATAAGAGAATGCATGGCACCAGTGCAGCTCATCAAAGGGTTAACAGGGAAGCTTACCTTAACGGAACTGAGCATGGCTCGCCCTTGACTCTCTGACTCTTCCTCACTACTCGATTCGCTCTGAAAGCGGCTCAGATCATGCCGCTGCCTCCCAGGCCTTTCCCGGCGATCACGATTGTGACGCTCATCAGAAACGTCAGATGATTTTGACTCACTCAAATGCTTACTCACTCTTGCCACAAGTGACCTGATAGTTTGATCGTTGCGAACATCAGATGGAGATGAGGGATTTTCGGAAGTAGTTATCTCTGAGAATGAAGGCCGTTCTGGAGACGTTTTCTTTTCGGGTGAGGAGGTTTTTTCTGGAGATGTTCTCTTTTCGGATGAGGAGGGTTTTTCTGGCGTGGGATCTCTTTCTGGGGATGACCTTAATTCACCCTCAGAGAGCGAATCTGAGAATGTTGTCGGGATATCTTTTACATGATGCATGCTATAGTATTCTCTCTCCGATGATGTTAGAGTTGTACTGAGTGACCCCCTCTTCTTACTCTCCTCTTTGCCGGGAGGAGTTCGTGGTGGAGATGTTATTTCACCAGATTCACGAAGATCCAATGATGATTCTAAAGGTGACGATTTCACTTCCTGTTTTTGCGGAGAATGACCTGGGGATTTAGAGTATCGACTGCTATCCTTTGATCTTATAGGACTAGATTGTGGACTTGATTTTTCTGAGTGCACTTTACCAGATTTGACTGGGCTCGAATCAGAATGGTTGTCCGATTTGACTGAACTTGACCGTTTACGTGTTTCGCTGTCGCTATCTGAGGAAGAATCAGTGGTGTCCGATTTATTCCTCCTGCGGTGAACTTCATCATCTGATGAGCTGCTCTCACTACTGGAACTACTTGTGCTATGTCTCCTGAAATAATCATCAAAAATATATGTATACCATATATAAATACCAAATATAAATACCAAATATAAGAGGTGTGCATCAGAGATGCTGTGGTAGAGTTGTTGCATTTACATCAATGTAATATTTGTCTGACGAATTCTCGGCCAGGAAATCCCCCTAGCTAAATGGGACCATGTCGAACATGGGCAAAATAAATATTGGCTATAAAATTTACTAAGCAAAGTGAATGTTTTTCTACCATATGTTTCCTGTTCAATGATAGACAGATTGCTTTTGCGTAGGTGCTGTGCATTAGATGGGCCAGGACCCCCGATTCAAAATGCATGTGTTTGGGATCTGTCCAGGTCCATGTACCGGTATACTCTCAGGACGTTTATTAATTCAGGAGGAAAATTCCTCCCTGCATGTTGCTTATTTGGGTTTGCATGTTTATTTATTTCTCAGTAAAGTATTCTGTACCAAAAGTGAATCGTCAAATTCATCAACAAACTGAAAAGTTTCACCACTGCAAAACATCGCTTCACTTCAAATTTTTGGAAACCCTTCGACAGTTAGATACGTCACACGCTTGAGGGGAATTCCCATAATGATAATAGCATGCAAGCAAGATGTATTCGAACTGCAGCAGGGAGAGGAGATACTTAAACTTTAATATAATATATTGTGTCATTGTAATGTGACCCATCAACTAAATAACCAAGACTCTTCAAGGTTTATGGAAACTTTATTCAGATAAATCTCAGAACAACAAGATCTTTCACTACAAGATGTACCGGTCGACAATAAAATTATAAATGGCTGTTGGTTTTTCATTTCACCATTAAATTTTGTAATCTTTTGCTGGAAATTCCCCCCTGCACTTTTATTTGGGTCTGCACATTAATTAATTTTCATTGAAAATCCCCCCTGCACTATTATTTGGGTCTGCACTTTTATTTGGAGCCCGAGAGTATCCCTTGAAATTAACATTTTCATCTACAGCATTGCTTTAGAAATTGCATGAAATTCTACAGCTATACTTAAAAGTAATTGACCACCTCCAATGTGGTCTCATCCCAGGTAATACTGTGGTATTATATCGCGGTAACCTCCAACACTGTGGTCAGGTTACCGCTTATCACCGCTTCAACACCGAGGTCACACCACGATGCATGCGGTCACATTGCATGATACCGGGTTGATTATGGACAATATACTAAGCAGGTTTGGTGTTATTTATTGCTCCGAGTACCTATTTTTCCATGTGTCTATTAAACACTAAGTCAGATAATACATCGGTTCATAGTATTCCAAGTATAGGACATGAGAATGCTCGATAGAAAATTTATATATAGGGGGTTAAATGGAGCATGCCATGAATTCAACTTTGAAGTTGTCAACATTGTTTCGGCTGTCAATTCACAAACTCCACCCATCATTGGGTGTCAGGCCACATTAATTGGCATCACACAAGCAGGCATGAGAATAAAATTTTGTGATTAATCTTTATATACATGTACATGCATCTGAAATCCTTGTGGTCATTTCGTACCAGATAGTTTGGTCATTTCATACCAGATTATTTGGTCATTTCATACCAGATTATTTGGTCATTTTCATACAAATCTCTAAATATTATCAGAATAATCCATAGTCCAAAGAAGGGACAGTAATATTAACAACCGTATCATTTGTAATGCTCTATTTTTATCAAGCTTTCGGCCCTATCTGGACCTTCCTCCGGACAATATCAAATGTTAAAACACAATCACATGTTGTACGATTGGCATACTTTCAAAAAAGTAGATACAGTAGGATGGTTCAGCAACCCGGCTAACACAATTTTTCCTGGCTCCGTCAATTTTTTCCTGTAGTCATTTCTCTTCAAATTATTATTTATTTATTACGACAATCAAAGTGCCAGTTTGTTATGCCACTGACATTTATTTCATGTTGCTACAGATGGCAGCACCGACCATACATGCAACTCATGTATCATCGTACATTTATTGCAGTATTAGCATCGAGCTCCACAGATATGCCATCACAACAGTGATGCCAATTGATTGGATTTATACCAATCCACATGCAGCAAACTACCTTTACGACAGAAGAGCAGATGATGGAAGATATCAGCATATCTACGGCGATCGGAAACTTCCTACGTGATACGAAATGACAAAAAATCTGGGGACAGGATCTCGTATGTTGTTTTGATTTTGTAGAACAGGACGAGTGATATATATAAGCTTAGCTGTTCTAGAGAGGGTCATATTAGACGAAGTAGTATGTCTGAGTCAATAGAGCTGGGCAGCATTGAAATTTAAATCTTGGTACTGGTATTTGAAAATTTTCGTTGATTTACCTCAGTAATGGTACGGTACTCAGTATTGGCTCTTACTAGTAAAGACATATTATGGGCTTATTCGGGTGCATGAAACTGATAAGTTGCCAACTGGTGGAATGTATCATTCCACTAACAACACCAACAATCTCAAGCAAATCGAACGTAACACTCCATAGAAAACATCGTCTGAACTATGCTCAAATATTTACCTCTCGATTCGGTACGCAACTACCGGCGACAAACTAACGAAAACTATTTCACCATCGAGAGTCGCTACATTTAATTGATATATCAGAATGACGGTGTGTCATGTCAATTTGGATATAATTCAGGGTTGGGGCGATTACATGCCAATGTAATCGATTACGATTACAATTACTTTTGATTTACATGATTACAATTACTGATTACATTTTTCCCAATGTAATCGATTACGATTACAATTACTTTAGTAAATGTAATCGATTACTTTTTGATTACATCTCATTACAATTGTTAGTTTCCAACCATTTTGATCGCATAGGAATAAATAATGAAATAATTCAAATTAACATATTTGATTGAATAAAGACAACACTGCATAACAAGGAAACAAGAAACGACTGAAACAATAGAAAGATGCAAGCAATAAAATAAACATATAAACTTTTTTACATTTACATGTATTGGAAAGGTTTCATCATGAAGTTATGCAGTCTGGGTGAACGTCGACTCTGTATTTGAAATATAGAGTCTGGAGCTAATGTCGCCAATACCATTTCTATTCAGCGAAGAGCTTCCCCAAAATGACGTCACGGGTTTTTTTAAATACATCGATGATTGACAGGTGTCCCCACGTGTTATTTGTTGTGCTTTGCAAACAATGGCCTGTGTCGCGACATAAACTTGCAGAAGATAATATTTGTCGTGTGTGCGACTATTCTTTTTCGGGAGATGAACTCGCTGCATCAACCGGAAAGCTGCATCCGAGAGCAAAAAATAAGGTCGTCATCAAAAATGATGCTTTAGAACTATTTAAAAGCATAAAATTAAGTCATTTCCTCGGTGTTTAACTTTCAGATGACTTTTTTACGACAAATAATTTGATTTGCAAAACATGTTACAATAAAGTAAATCAAATACACGGACATGAGTGAGTTCTATTTATATTTATGGGAGGCCAAGTTGGTACCATGCGCAGGCCTATCTATCAGTAGCACATCCTTCAAATTAATCCGAATATATAATTTCGAAGCCATTTTTTCTGTCTGTGTTGTATTTGCAAGCATCGCTTTCGATCGGAGAAATACCGACCAAATTCCGCTCTGTTACTATATTTAGAGGTGACATTGTGGGAGTCTCGGCCCACTAACACTTGTTTATTAACCCACACGGTTTCATTGGACGGAAAATAATTTACGCAATCAATCAGATTACGGAATCCCGAGGACTTGGAAATGAGATAGCGATGTTATCCGTCAGACTTAATATTCAATGTTGTAATGAATATTTAGGTATGAGTTTACTCAGACTGAAAGTTATGCACCAATTTATTGGGAATACATTATGTTTTATGTGTATTTATTTATGTAAATATATTTTAACTAGCCGATGAGTCCGACGTTGTCCGGGCTATTCAAAAACCAAATTTCAAGTCGATATCTCCACCCGTTTCCGAGATCTGGTCTGCGCATGCGCTAAGCTGGCGTCGCACGGGCTCGGCGACCCGATAAAATTCGTATCCGGGGCAAGATACATTCACATACCAAATTTCAAGTCGATAGCTCCACCCGTTTCCGAGATCTGGTCTGCGCATGCGCGAAGCTGGCGTCGCACGGGCTCGGCGACCCTGATAAAATTTGTATCCGGGGCAAGATACATTCACATACCAAATTTCAAGTCGATAGCTCCACCCGTTTCCGAGATCTCGTCTGCGCATGCGCGAAGCTGGCGCCGCACGGGCTCGGCGACCCGATAAAATTTGTATCCGGGGCAAGATACATTCACATAGCAAATTTCAAGTCGATAGCTCCACCCGTTTCCGAGATCTCGTCTGCGCATGCACGAAGCGGGCGCCGCACGGGCTCGCCAATACGACAACGTCCACCGCCTGGTCAAACTACACACACGTACCAAGTTTCGTCCTGATCGGTCGAGAATCGTAGATTTGTATAAATGACAGACATACAGACAGACAAACAGAGGTCTTCAAAATATATATGAGATATATTTTAAATTTTCTTACACGCATTCAAACTAACGCATAATATTTATGAAAATATCACCAGAAACAATTATAAATTATTTGCATGTTCTGTTAGATTCAATACCCAACACAATGAAGATAACACTAAGATTTATTTGATGATCATCCATTGTTAATCCTGATGAGGATTAAATTAGGCTTAACTCCATGAGTGCAGTAAATGACAAACCAGCTAATTTCAGTTAATTAGCCATATTGTACCACGTGTGACTCTACAGCCATTGTCTGCAAAAGTCCCAATTCAATTTAATCATAATTGAAGTTGGCTAGCCTATTTATTCATATTAGAACATTTCATTGTCTGTATCACAAGTTTATTGCCATTCATGTTGTATTCATGTTGTATATATGTGTCCGCTGTCAGAATGTACATACACACTGTACCACTAACATATCACATGACAAAATTGTACTAACTTTCTAATATGTTGTTTGTATCTTTGCACACTCCACAGTATGAGACTATGAGTATCCAATAGCCATCCATATGGATATTTTTGTAAAAGTAATAAAAAAGTAATCAAATTGTAATCATGATTACAGGTACATTTGATAGTAATCATTTACGATTACTTGTAATCAAGAAATGTCATGATTACTGATTACAGACGATTACTCCAAATGTTGTAATCGATTACTTTGGTTACGATTACTGATTACGATTACCCCAACCCTGATATTTGTATAATATAACTACTTTTAGCAATATTATTCTCCATTTCTATTTCATCACCATACCGGAGTGTTTCACATCACTTTAATTGTAAGATCGAAGCAGTAAACCAAGTTTTTAACTGAACAGTATATGAAAGGCACACTGATTTACTACAATCGTGACTGCAGCTAAATACAATTATTGGGCATGCAGCAGAAATCAAGCAAATTTGACATGCACTCGTGTAGTTTATATATGGCTTGGTGTCTGAGACATGCCCTGATAGATCCGACTGGAATTACTTTGAGATAATTCATCTCGGTCGAAACATTGGAATTAATACATTCCTTGAGAGTGGAACAATTTGTGTCTCAGGTTGCCTGCTTGTCCACACATGTATGGCACATGTACGTGGGCCCTTACATCCATCACTAGATTTGAATCCACCCCCCCCCCCCCCATTATTGTTTAGATGATGCTAAATCATGTTTAGAATACTATTTATGTACCTGGAAGTAGTCCCCGAAATACCAAGTCACGTGATTAATTTTCGGTAGGAAGTCACACGATTTATCAATAAAGTAACAGAAGAGCATGTGCATTGTGCACAGGTGTGCCCAGTGCTGTTTTGCATAATGTCTATTGTCTATTATATTATATAGACAACTAGCATACCCGGCATTGCTCAGGAAACGTTGGCTAACTCCATGATTGGCAAAAACAAATGGCAAATAAAAATAGTCCCAATGGCACCCATATTCGACCTTGACCTTTTTGGTTCTACATGCACTTACATGTATGTAGACTTGCCAGATTGTAGAACTATATTCGAGGGAGGTCATATGTTTTGTATGCTAGTTCCTTTTATTTTTTTATTGTTGGTTGGAATAGTCCTGATGTTTCTTCTGATTAATCTCAGGGATTTGCTTTGTTTGTGATAGTGTTTATATAAAGTGGTCGTGGTGTAATATAGAATGTTTCTTCTGATTAATCTCAGGGATTTGCTTTGTTTGTGATAGTGTTTATATACAGTGGTCGTGGTGTAATATAGAATGCCAATGACTTCTCTGTTTGTGATAGTGTTTATATAAAGTGGTCGTGGTGTAATATAGAATGCCAATGACTTCTCTGTTTGTGATAGTGTTTATATAAAGTGGTCGTGGTGTAATATAGAATGTTTCTTCTGATTAATCTCAGGGATTTGCTTTGTTTGTGATAGTGTTTATATACAGTGGTCGTGGTGTAATATAGAATGCCAATGACTTCTCTGTTTGTGATAGTGTTTATATAAAGTGGTCGTGGTGTAATATAGAATGCCAATGACTTCTCTGTTTGTGATAGTGTTTATATAAAGTGGTCGTGGTGTAATATAGAATGTTTCTTCTGATTAATCTCAGGGATTTGCTTTGTTTGTGATAGTGTTTATATAAAGTGGTCGTGGTGTAATATAGAATGCCAATGACTTCTCTGTTTGTGATAGTGTTTATATAAAGTGGTCGTGGTGTAATATAGAATGCCAATGACTTCTCTGTTTGTGATAGTGTTTATATAAAGTGGTCGTGGTGTAATATAGAATGTTTCTTCTGATTAATCTCAGGGATTTGCTTTGTTTGTGATAGTGTTTATATAAAGTGGTCGTGGTGTAATATAGAATGCCAATGACTTCTCTGTTTGTGATAGTGTTTATATAAAGTGGTCGTGGTGTAATATAGAATGACTTCTCTGTTTGTGATAGTGTTTATATAAAGTGGTCGTGGTGTAATATAGAATGCCAATGACTTCTCTGTTTGTGATAGTGTTTATATAAAGTGGTCGTGGTGTAATATAGAATGCCAATGACTTCTCTGTTTGTGATAGTGTTTATATAAAGTGGTCGTGGTGTAATATAGAATGCCAATGACTTCTCTGTTTGTGCTAGTGTTTATATAAAGTGGTCGTGGTGTAATATAGAATGCCAATGACTTCTCTGTTTGTGATAGTGTTTATATAAAGTGGTCGTGGTGTAATATAGAATGCCAATGACTTCTCTGTTTGTGATAGTGTTTATATAAAGTGGTCGTGGTGTAATATAGAATGCCAATGACTTCTCTGTTTGTGATAGTGTTTATATAAAGTGGTCGTGGTGTAATATAGAATGCCAATGACTTCTCTGTTTGTGATAGTGTTTATATAAAGTGGTCGTGGTGTAATATAGAATGCCAATGACTTCTCTGTTTGTGATAGTGTTTATATAAAGTGGTCGTGGTGTAATATAGAATGCCAATGACTTCTCTGTTTGTGATAGTGTTTATATAAAGTGGTCGTGGTGTAATATAGACTTCTCTGCATGATCTCCTGGTCAGTCATTAGACGCTTTGTGTGATCACCACCGAAGTTGAGCAATGTCGAGCTCGGTTAGACTAGTACTTGGATGGGTGGATTCTGGGTGTTAGCAACTTTCGGTTGCAGGACAACCAGAGAGGCTTATGGTGATGTCAATGAGTTCAAACAAATTGAAATCTGTGACAGTAATGCCTGTTTATTTCAGGTGAATAACTCACGATGCCTCCACCTCATTGGTACCAATCGTCCACACTGAAATGGTAACAAGGGTCTGTCCTTGGCCCTTGAAACAACTTAATCTATATACATGTAAATGACCTCCCCACAAACATCAGCTGTCAGGCCGGCCTCTTCGCAGACGATACTGTTGTGTTTTGTGCTATCTCCTCTAAAAATGACTGTACTATCCTACAAAATGACCTGCACAAACTTGAAAACTGGGAGAAAGAATGGCTTATGTCATTCAACCCTAGTAAATGCGAAATCATACGATTCGCTCGTAAAGAAAACCCTATTCTCCATGACTACACACTCCATAACCAGTTACTCAAATCAACAGAAACTACAAAATATCTCGGCGTAACCATCTCTAATGACCTATCATGGAAAACCCACAACTAGAATACTGTAGCTCAATATGGCTCAATATGGCAGCAGTACCTCTCAGAGAAAGTAGAAATTGTACAGACGGGCTGCACGCTACACTCTAAATAGAACTATGGTAGTGACAACAGAGACAGCATAACTGATCTGCTCCACACACTTAATTGGCAAACCCTCCAACAAAGAAGAATATTCTCCTCTCTAGTCATGCTTTACAAAATCCGCCATCAAGATGTAGACATCTCCCTACCATTCAGTCCTTCGATTTTGGAAAACGTAGGTGCGCCGTATATCACTCGGAGCTTTTGGGATTTGCGCGCGCCTTTTTTGAGGGAGCACAATTAAAATTAAAATTGATGAAATGACTACTGAATAAAGACAAACATGTGTATAATGCACAAGTATCATTCTCCCAGAAACACAAATAAAACATATTTATATCAGTTTTATTATCAGTTTTATCAAACAATAGTCTCTGACTGCCGTAGCTGTCAAATTTTGAAAGTTATCGATGAGCGAAGAACTGCCATTAGTTATCCAGTTAAGATGAAGTTTTTTAGTTTGACCAATGAGAGCTTGGCTAGTATGGCTACTATCAAAGTCTGCGGCGTTTTCGCGGTCTTAGATTAGTAACTATCTAGAGTATGACTGAACATAAACGAGCCAAGGAAATAGTACATATCTGAAGCATGGCTGAGTTAAAGATTCCGGATGGTAATTAAGTATTTTCACTGACCAACGTTTGTCAGCAAGTCAGAATATCACAATTAGTCGACTTCCGGGTCTGAGAGCACATGCTCAGACTCGATTAAAACTTCGAACTCAGAAGTGGAATCATATAACCGCGATCAGATTCACTGTATTCCGACGAATCAACTCTTTCGTTTTGATAATATTTTGAGCATTGTCGCTGTCACTATCAGACATGATATACCGTAATCTGCATAAATTTATATAATAGTATTCGCATTGGTACAATTTGTCCAAATGAATCCTCGAAATACTGCAAGGTGAAACATAAACGCTGCCGCCAAAGTCAGTCTGCTTTTTGCGGGAACTCGCACATGCAGTAGTTGTGACGAGGTGTCACCCCAATCATTGAGTGCGAAAGACGCCGCTTTGATCTTTGCTACCAGGTTCGTAATCAACGTCATCACTGCTGAGAAAGATACATGGTGAATAGTCTTGTTGGCGTTTAACCATTGGTGTGTTGTTTGTTAAAATCACGTTCACTGGTTGCAAATTCCGATGCGCGCATTTGATATTTTCGGCGTGCGCATTTAATAACTCGCTGGTTTTTAGATGCGCGCGCGCCAAGGCGCGCAAGCGCAATTGCGCGCCTTAAAATCGAAGGACTGACCATTTGTGCCTACTAGGGGCCACAAGTTCCTCCGTACTGCTAAAGCTGACAGAAACTATCTCGAAGCTTTCTTTCTTCCACGCACAATCATAAATTGGAACAAACTCCCCCGTGACATATTCTTAAACTGCCACAATACGGACAGTTTCAATTCCGAACTCACAAAACATATGTTCCCACATGTAAACAAACAGACAGCTTCTAAATAGTATGAAGCTCCAGTCTATTTTAATAAATTATCAAAATAACCAAAAAGTTAATATGCTTTTATGTTTTAAAATCTCATGCGCCTCCACATAATCCTCAGCACATTGAGGGCGATGGAGTACCAAGTAGATGTGTAGATGAAATGTCCAGGTTCCAATTGTCTAGAAGCCTGTGAGATCAATCTGCTCCCGCCTCCTGGGAAGGACTGGATACCAGGTCCGCTGGCATGAGACTGAGAGACAATTGAATTATGTTACCTCTCGGCTACCGACTTCAAGTTTTAGAAGATCTTGCTGAATTGTATTGGAGTCTGTGGGAGAGGATATGATGAAGTAGACTAATATAGTATCTTCTACAAACAGGCAAGAATGGCATGACAAAACAAGTGTCCAATGCCACCGCGGTGTACTTGCCGTTCGGCCGCGGTGTCACTTTGTGGAACCGTGGCTGAGCACCGCGGGCCGAACGGCAAGTACACCGCGGGGCGAACGGCAAGTACACCGCGGCCGAACGGCAAGTACACCGTGGCCGAACGGCAAGTACACCGGGGTTAGATTCCTGGTTTGTATCGTCTTTTTTTTCTCGAGTTTAAAACATGTTTTATTAGTAGAAATATACGAAGGTTAGTATTTTTAATTACAGGAAATTTAAATCCGTACATAATATCGGCTTTAAGGTCATTATGCAAATCACATTTATATTTAACCCAACTGTTTCAACGATCTAACGTACCGGTAGATATTAATGGAACTTTGTTGTCAAATATAAAAAAAAAACTTCATGCGTCGATCCTGTGCGTGCTAGCACGTCGACATACACCTGTCAATCATCCAGGATTAGTTTGTGAGATTTTATTCTCTACTTTAATTGGTTGGCTGTGGGAGGAGCTTACCAATATTTTGTTCTAATGTGGTATGCTTTGACACCATAACCGAGATTTGGTAAATAAAATGATTCCCATGTTTTTATTAGAGTTGCTATTATTTTGGAGAAAAAAATATGATCAAATGAGCATATTAAATAAAAGTGTTATATTATCGATCCATATATGTGGCAAATCCATTGCCAAGTAAAAAGTAACTGCCAGAAACTGAAAATACGCGACATTTTACACTTTGCTCGATCTAAAAGTCCACGGTATTTGCCACCAGAGGATGGACTGAATAAAGATTACACAAACAATGTGTGTTGAATTTTTTTTTAGAATTGTGATGGGACACGTGTATAAGGTCAAAAGGAATAATGCACATGTTTCCCCGAACGGACACCCCGAAATTAGGGGTGGGCGGTAAGCTTTTCAATTCATTTAATGTTTTCCGTTTTATTATGCATTAACAAGCTATTGAAAATACACCATTTATTGTATTCTCTACCAACATTCCTAAATATAAGAATTTAGTCATCATGTTCAAATAAAAAATTTCATGTTGACAAGTTTTGAAAACCACTAGCCCTGATCAGAAAATGCAGATAATTCGGGGAAAACCTCGCGTGCACAAACAACCACGCGGTCAATACCTCATGCATGCGTTTATTACTGGTATAATTTATGTAGGAATCTGGATTTTAAAAACCAGACATATATGACGTATATTGACAAGTATAGTATCTCAACAAACATGCTTACTGTAATAGAGTTTCATAAATAAATAAACATTGGAATACACAGCGGCGCCGTATACGCAAAAAACGGAGAACCACGATTCTTTTGTTTTCGCAACGGCAGTACATTCTCAGATATACCCGTTTTGTTGAAGCGATGCGCTCTGGTGCCGTATTTCCCAGAAAGCCGATTAATTTAGCACAATTCTAATGATCCCATGATCTCCCTCCCATATCCGATCTATTGCAAATTCACAAAAACGAACCAAGTGGTCGCTTTTATTCAATGGATGTATAAACCATGCATGCCTCATTAAAATTTTATTTTGTTATATATCCATTATAAAGTATTGTTTACGTATATTGCCACAAAAAATTGAGTGAAACCCTCGATTGGGAGGTTGATAACCGCCGTTAATTTTGCGCACATCTGTACATCTCAAATGCCAGGTGCACGCGAATTACAATTTATTACGTCAGCATTATTCAGAAACTGAGCGCGAGGAATGTAGCAATGACATTGTTTGCTACATCGTAACTGTTTGAGTTAATATGATTGTGACATGTCACTTTCTCCTCGATATTCCCTTTCAAGTTTTATCAAAGGTCAATTGGCATGCTGTCGCAGTTTTGTCTTTAAAGTAACCACGGTATTGAAAGGATTTGAATATTTAGGTTCATAAAATCTTCGCGGGATAAAAATACCTGATCACGCACAAACGCTCTTTATTGTTCATTCTGAAGACAATTCTGGCACAGATTTTTATACATTCAATGGACAGCAGTGAATTCCAAAAGGAGGTCCACATGGGTGGATGTTGTCAGTATATAATTCAAACCAAATAATAGTTCAAGTTAAATTAATGTAAAAAAATATATATTTTAACAAGAGAAAACAACATCACAATAACAAATATTTCAACATGGGCAAACAAACAGTTCAAAGTAGGAAGCGACAATCCTTATTTTATAATCAGTCTTAAATGACAGCATAGTGATTCAATTCTCTCATGATGAGGCTGCCACGTGTGCACGACATTCCAATGCTTATTTCTCAAAAAGACACGTGCTGCCAAATCTAGATGAAGTCTGTTGTCGGCAACATCACACTTCCGTGTCGCCTAATAATTATCAGCGGGAGCCTTTTCTAATCAGGATGGATTATGACACCTTGATTTTATGACAGTTTACTGGTGGGACGTTGACTACTTAAAAGATTATCACACCTTGTCACCAGACAGATTAACCCTCAAACATTTAATAGATCGTCTGACGGACGGTATTTAGACAATGGCCTCAATCAAGCCTCATTTATGGTGCCCTCTTTGTGTTTTTCAACATCATTCCAAGAACGGCAAGTACACCGCGGTCGAACGGCAAGTACACCGCGGCCGAACGGCAAGTACACCGCGGCCGAACGGCAACTACACTGCGGCCGAACGGCAAGTACACCGCGGCTGAACGGCAAGTACACCGCAGCCGAACTGCAGTCAGCCGGTGGAGCCGCGGTGTTGTTGCAGTTCGGCCGCGGTGGCAACGCAAACTGCACCGCGGTTAAGTGGACACTTGTTTTGTCCAGCGGGGTAGTCAGATTTGCACATAAAATGTGCAAATCGAGCTACACAGTTTTGGTATGAAATTTTCTATTTCTACCAAATACCATTTCTTTTGAAATCCAATCGAACAAGGTTATTTCTCAATATTTGGGCAACAATTGAATTGATGCCGGGACAATTAGTTTCAAAAATAAAGTGATTTTATGATGTTTGAAGATTACAAAATTGTCACAAAGTAATCATCAAAAGTACTTTTTCGGTTTAAAAAAAGAATTCCTGAAGGCTGAATCCTGTTGGAAAATATTGAATATACTCAACATATTGAAATCAAACGGGAACGGGACTACCCGCCCCCGAGACAACCCGCCCCTATGCTATTTTGGGGGCGGGTTGTCCCGATAAATGAGGGCGGGTTGTCCCGAAAATTTTAAGAGTGATTATATTCTTTTATGATATATTATTACAGATTTTGATCAACAAAACATGTGTTTATTCATTCATTATGTCAATGCCTGGACTGGGATAAAGAATGACACGATGTTTTGACAACTGAACGGCACATAGGGTAAGTGAAGACTAATTAAAAGGGGTGCTTTCAAAACAAACAATTGATGCAAATGGTTCATTATCACAGTGGAAAGCTGTGAAAGAAGTATATATTTCCAGATACAGATGCTGCTTCCATTGGACGCAGGCCGTGAAGAGACACACATCAACCGTCGGCCTTGAGACGGCATACTTATGGTCAGAAGGGTCCATTGCACAACTTCATCTGTCAGCCCCAAATTAATCATTGTTCGTTTGTTAAACTTATTTTTAATCTTCGTTCATATTCATTCATTCCGTTTTTAAATTTCGTTCATTAAACTTCGTAATAAATAAACATATTATCGTTGATGCATTTTTGTGTTCATAAGATATATTATATTACATGTGTATTTATTGTTGTCCATGTTGTTAAATATCAAATAAAAATCCCCTCAGCCCTCCTAATTAGCCACTGATTACCGCTAATTGATTTTTGGGGGCGGGTTGTCTCAGAGTGAAAGGGGGCGGGTTGTCTCGGGGGCGTGTAGTCACGGACCTAGTCCAAAATTGACTATACATTGAATGTATAGTCCAACTTTCCCCATCGCTGGTAACGGAGCTTTTTCTTCAAGTCCGGAAAGGAAGAATGTGACGCAAGATACGACCAAACCGCGATGTTTTTCGGGTAATACATGTGCTACTGCATCACCCTGACATACCTTTCATATTCCTTTTCCAAAAATGAGAGATTTATTGAGAATACTCGGCTGGAGTCGACGGATTTTTAAACATTTTTAAACATTGGGTTGTGTTCGATCGAACTCCGGTCACACCGCACTCGCTGTCGTGGGAGCAAGTATTTTCGTACCCTGACCAGCTCGTACCCTCCGAAAAAGTAAATTCGTACTCTAGCGCGATATTTCAATAAGGCGTGCGTTCAGTTTCTCATCTAATAACTTGGCTTATCTCATTTTTCACCGGGATTGAACGTATACTATGGAACCCACAGTGATCTCTTGGACGTAAAAGATACAGAAATAGAACAGAAACATGCCTATATATATACATATATTTATATACATATTAAATAAACATATTTAACTGTTTTCAATCGTCGTATTCCATCACGATGCGCCGTGTCGTAATCCAGTTTCTCATCTAATAACATTATAAATTTGTCCACTCTTATTTAAGGAATGGGTCCTGGGTCTTTACCACTGGGAAACAAATTGCGACAAAGCTAGAGGTTTACACTTTGTAATGTCTATGAACGATAACGATTATAATACTAGAGCTGTCAGTGTGAAGATAACGTAATCAAATACTGTTATGCAAATTAAATATGAAGAAACCCAGGACCCATTCCCTAAAACAGGGTAGACAAATTTATGTTATTAGATGAGAAACTGGATTACGACACGGCGCATAGTGATGGAATACGACGATTGAAAACAGGTAAGTATGGTTATTTAATTTAATTTGTATGTATATATATAGGCAGGTTTCTGTTCTACTTCTGTATCTTTTACGTCCAAGAGATCAGGCATGTTTCTGTTCTATTTCTGTATCTTTTACGTCCAAGAGATCACTGTGGGTTCCATAGTATACGTTCAATCCCGGTGAAAAATGAGATAAGCAAAGTTATTAGATTCGCGCTAGAGTACGAATTTACTTTTTCGGAGGGTACGAGCTGGTCAGGGTACGAAATACTTGCTCCCACGACAGCGAGTGCGGTGTGACCGGAGTTCGATCGAACACAACCCAATGTTTAAAAATCCGTCGACTCCAACGAGTATTCTCAATAAATCTCTCATTTTTGGAAAAGGAATATGAAAGGTATGTCAGGGTGATGCAGTAGCACATGTATTACCCGAAAAACATCGCGGTTTGGTCGTATCTTGCGTCACATTCTTCCTTTCCGGACTTGAAGAAAAAGCTCCGTTGGGAGGCATGGGGGAAATTTCGACGGGATATCTTTAGTATCCCGTAGATTTTCGACTATCACGGACCCAATCAAACATTAGTTGACAGAAATAGCTATTATCTTTGTACTTATAAACTTTGATTATAAACTGATATAGCCCGATTTGCACATTATGCGCAAATCTGACTATATAGTCAGATCTGCACATGAGCCAGACCTGATGACACTATGATGACAGGGAATGAGGGATTGAGGGAAAAAGGGAGTCGTTTATAAAACGATGATATAAAATTGGAAATTGGAATGCCAACACGCCAAGAACGCGGATTCAAATTACAGTCCAGAATCGCAAAAAAAACATTATCACACTATCGTTTCTTAAACTATGACCGAATGTATAGCTGAATACCAATACCTGGGCATTGTCAAACAGGGATCAACAGCAGATTTTCAACAAAAATTCGAACACACGAAAACCATTTTATGTGAAAAACGTTCCGAATACTTTCAACCGGAAGTTCTTAGAAATTGAGAAAGGACTATGTGCCGGATCGGGCTGCTACCATCCGGATCAACCGGAAATTGTTAATACATTATTGTACTTGGTGTCAAAGCAAGATTAATCCGGACTCGACCTAAATCGATTGAGCCCGAACGTTTCCTGTGCGATAACTACTCACCACAGACGTATAGTAGAGAAAGGGTTGAATTGCCGATTTGTGTGGAACGTCGAAATACCAAGCGGAACCAAGCTAAACCAAGTTGAGGAAAAATAAGGCTGAAATGACACTAAAGTCTTAACGTACCGGTATGTTTTGATGTGTAAAGTGAATACATAAACATTATAATGCAACGTGACCTGATTTTATTTGAGTTTGATGACAAACTAGAAAACAGCACGGCGATCGCGAAAACGTCGTCATTTTCAAGATGCTTTCAACTCAACCAACTGATAAACCTAAACTTGCAATCAAACCGAATCTCATCACAGATACGTGTTATCAACAATAACACAGGGGTACATTCCAGTCTGACAGATATCACCCAGAGTTTCCACAAGAGGAAGAGACCAGAACACACTTTATTCTCCTGAACCTACATGTATATATCCGGAGCAGCTTAATGAATTCCATATCTTCCACATATGAGCATATTTACCAACCGAAATATACAGCTATCAATGATGATCAGCAGATACGCTTCATCATCTCACCAACAACACCAACGTGTTCCTCAGATGCATCTGCATACATTGATGCTCATTGTGGAAGACTAATCTATATTCTCCACACTGCAATGTTGAGAGAACTTTTCAGCATGTAATATGCATAGAGAACCACAATGCATGTACGATACCCCTCTTTTGTATAAAGATACCCTTTAGATGCCAGAATTGTATATGTACATACTGACCAGTATGCGAAACAATGATATGGTAAATACACGGAGACGTGGTTGTCCAAAAGGACGGATGGGCCCATGTCGGCGAAACAGGTCACATGCAGCATAGGACTTGAAAGTAAATCAACCATATTTTACTCGGTTGAAACAGGTGAGAAATGACTATATCTCTGTATATCTCGGTCTCTGTATACATTCAACTGAACCTCTTGTATACATAAGCACTGCACACCTCATGATATATGTATATATTACCGTAAGGGCTCTACCTTGATAAGTTCAACTTTTGCAGGGTCCTGTGATACTTTATTTAGATAAATATTAGACACAATAGACTATCGGACCACAGGAAATGTTAGATCATGTCATGAGTCTTTACTCTAGCTATGTCCGTATAGAGATCATATTGCACTTGTACAAAACCTGGGAACTTTTTGATGTTCTGACCTGTTCTGATAGGGAACTTTATAACTTTGAACAAAGTTAGCCGACATTAGAGAAAAGCTTATCCAAAATGAGTATTGGCAAATGGATCCATTGATTACATCTATAAACTTTTGAACTCTACTGATCTAATTCACCTGAAGAAAATCGCAAAATTCATACGTATAAGCATGAAGCAATATGATGACAACTGATGCAATGGCATGGTATAAAGGATCACACCTGACGATTCCAACCAGTTATCAACCACTCCTCGTTAAGAGATTTCATGACTTAATTACCTCTTAATACATGTGTATACGCATAATTTATATATTACACCCAACGTTAACGATGAGATACCCATACATTTATCCATTACGATGCATATTAAGATTATGTAGTAGCCCCTTAATTCTCGGCCCATGATATAATGTCGAGCACCATAATCGGAACAAAGTCTCTCGAGCCATTTCGCAATTGGACGATGAACTCATTTTACCTTTACATGGTATATATTGATTCTTTATATTTTGGCATGGCTGGGGGTATGGTTATATAAGCAATTGTCGGTGGTAATTGAAGCTGTATTCGTTTAATTTGTTCGTGATGGATACTTATATATATGTACATATGTTCTACATTATGCATGTTACTGTATGTTATGTTCCCTTGTACCATATAACAATGGCTGGAATAAACAATCAATCAATCAAACAAACAAGACATGGAATATATTTATCTTAATTGTTAATACTTGTTCCTCAATAATCTACTCACGGTATGGGCGGTCCCAGCTCGAGATTGCATGCTTGTTTGTAAGCTGATATCGTACTCTCAGGTGCCTATTAATTGTGATGGACAAATAATAGTGATGGTGGGGATTTAGGCTGAAATTAATAATAGTGATGGCAATTTAACTATGTCTCAATGCTAAATAATATTGATCGTTGAGAATTTTATCCAAAATTGATAATATTTTTTGAATTGACCAATCAAATCAACGGGTGGTGTTATTAGTTACTATAATAACACCCGGAATTATGAAATGCCTGCATGAAGCCATGTACCTTTATTTTACGGATTAACGTACTTGATGAAGCCAAACAAAATGCACAAGTCAAATAATAACTCATGGGAATAAAATAAGATAAAATTTGTTTAATAAACTGACAAATTAAGTAGATTAATTTTTGTTTCAAGTCGTCTATGAATGTTTATGTCAACAATAAACAGGGAATAGTGTGGCTGAAGGGGTCACTCTCACCAAAAAAAGTGCTGAAGGGTACACAGGGTTTGAAAATGTGCTGAAGGGTACACAGGGTTTGTGGTCGGCACGAACGCCATTACTTAAATTGTGTTTATGAAAGTCTGGCGCCCATTAGCAGATTGTTTTCAGTACATTTTGATATTCATTGAAACGCAAACAATTATTCTCTAACAGAAATCATTACAGATACGAAGACTGAATGTCCTTCAGAATGACATTTCAAACCCTGTGTACCCTTCAGCACATTTTGAAAATCCTGTGTACCCTTCAGCACTTTTTTTGGTGAGAGTGACCCCTTCAGCAATAGTGTGGTCTTGGACCACATCAAACTAATTCTTGTCAACACTTTAAGTTGGTTGGTTTGTATGTCTTTATTCTCTTCTAAGCAGAAATAATGTGACTTGTTGCTGTTGGTACACTGAGGTGCTTTATTTTCGATTAGTCTGCCCACCTACTCTTCTCTCTAACATAACAAGCCAACACCGGAGTGTTTCACAT
This sequence comes from Siphonodentalium dalli, assembly GCA_032622095.1. NCBI lineage: Eukaryota > Metazoa > Mollusca > Scaphopoda > Gadilida > Siphonodentaliidae > Siphonodentalium > Siphonodentalium dalli. Next base: position 287,466,133 of record CP136064.1, on the reverse strand, counting down.
CACTTCAATATCCTTAATCTGTTAGATTTTGTTGATTGTAAGCCAACAGTTACAGACAAAATTATATGATGTGTCACCTGGTCGAAATTCTAGAAATGATTGAATAGCTGCACGTGAGTCACATAGAATATGCACAGAGTTAATTGAGTTAATAAATTTTTTAAGTATTAGCCGGACAAACGGAGTATACAAAATTACCGGAAATTATGTTTCTTAAAAGCGACTTGCGAGGTGAAGGTCATGTGAAATTTCCCGCCAACGCCACGGAAGCTGCTGACTGGTGAAAACAACAAAGCTGCGAACATTTGTCAAAAGAAACCGCCTGTAAATTGTCAACTAACAATAGGTATACTATTTTTTCGCTTTTGGTATGCATTCATTAAACATTCAACCTTGTCGTTGGTGAATATTTTCTAATGAGAAGATCAAATGATGAAATTTGGTCTTCGATAAATTTCCAAGATTGTCATTGTCAACAGGTCACTGCCACTGGTGACCTGGTCATAGACCCGATGGCACTAGAAATGTATTTCATCATTTCTAGTGCCGCACGGCCCCCCATACCCTGCGTTGAGGTATCTATTTCACAACATTTTTCAACTAAACAATGAATGCTGGCCTTATTAATATTATCTCACCATATATTGTCGGTCGGTACTCCCCGCAACAAGTTGACGCCAAAAGTTCCCTGTGTCGGTGTATCTAAATCCTTTAATCGGACATTTCTAAACTGTCTAATGTTGGTGACCTCGATAAGTCGTCCATCTTCACGTTCTTGTTGACATTTTACACAAGGCCACGTGCTCGGAAGAACTACTGGGTAATTTACTACGTCCGGTTTGGCCCATAGTCCATTCTGTATCTGTATGTAGTTCGGTGTAGTAGCCTTGATTTGACTGTAGGTGCACTGTTGGACGACTTAATTTGCTGTTAATGTTGGTATCGAGGCATAGTATGGGATTAGATACGACAGCGCCCAATGTTTATGTTTTGAAGTGAGAGATAACTCTAAGATGCCCGTTATTTCGTTTAATATTACTTTTACGAAATAACAGGCATTTAAAGATTTACACCACAAAGGCTCAAACTTCGCAAACCGTATAAGAAATGATAAACTCAGGGTGGGTGGGCTTGGGGGAGGCGGATGGCACTGTACAGAAGTCAGCCCAAAAAACACCTGTCGTATTTAATCCCAGATATTGCCGGTATCGATGTTGAATCACATGCGCTGTCCGTATCCTCCAGGTGGTTCCATTCGATGATTGTTTTCACAAAGAATGAGTTCTTATATTGAGCTGTATTTGTCATTATTTCGTAAGAAAGCGAGTTGGTACACTCGTGCGACTCAATAATGTTCGTTGTTTCAAATCCTGGGAATTTTTTGGCAGTTATTTTTCGTTTGTCCTTGCAGACAGAGTTTAGTCTCCGCGCGAAGAGATGTCGTAACGCTGCGGCTGCAGGCACATGTATTTTTTTAAATAAAATATTTTTTTATAGAAGTGTTTTGTAATAATAATAAATAATAATAATTCATTCTGGCTTGACCTAGACCATTTTCAAACGAATACGGACATTTATGTTTCTCAGAATAATGCAGAATTAGCTGTAACCTACAAAAATCTAAAATAAATATGTATATAGGAGGTATCAAATTTGCTTCTAAAATAAATAAATACGACATTGCTTCACATTCCATGTACCCCACTGGACAAAACAAGTGTCCATTGGCACCGCGGTGTATTTGCCGTTCGGCCGCGGTGTCAGAGTTTGTAACTGCAGTTGAGCACCGCGGCCGAACGGCAAGTACACCGCGGCCGAACAGCAAGTACACTGCAGCCGAAAGGCAACTACACCGCAGCTGAACGGCATGTACACCATGGTTATATTTATGGTTTGTATCGTCTTTTTTCAGTTTAATTAACGTACACCGCGGCAACTACACCATGGCGGAACGGCAAGTACACCGCGGCCCAACTGTAGTTAGCCGGTGGAGCCGCGGTGTAGTTGCATTTCAGCCGCGGTGGCAACGCTAACCGCAAGGCGGTTAAGTGGACACTTGTTTTGTCCAGCAGGGTAGGTGCTAGCAGGGTAAGTCCTGTGTAGGAGACTGAACTCAGGATGGAGCTTATGTTGCGTTCTGGGACGGAAAGTATCCAAACACAGCGATCTGTAAATGACAAAATAGGCCTACCAAGCTGAAAAGTTTTCGCGATCGCCGCACTGTTTTTTTTAGATTTACGCTCGCTATATACTAGTAGTCAACAAAACTCAAATAAAATCACGTCATGTTGCATTATTATGGTTTATTTCTCCATTATACAGTACAAAACATGATTTAAGTGTCATTTTCCGCCTTAGTTTTATCCAACTTGGTTCTGCTTGGTATTTCTACGCACCCCTGCTTATCGTCGGCATGCATTTTCTATGGGATATTTAGAACGGGTCTATAAAACTAATTAGGCTATAACTTTGTTATCTTTCATATTTTCCGTGAAATTTCAAATATGTGACAGGAACATATATCCCGTCCGGAATGTGCATAAACATTTCCAGTTTCTCATCGTATTTTTATTTATTTTATGCGACAAAATTGTCGTAAATGTCAGAAAACCAAACTGACCAGTCTATGTTTTGCGTTATGAGCTAACGCTCGATGAACATCTATATATAGTTCTATTGAGATTTTTTTACGTCCTTTTATACCCCATAATCACTAAAATAAGATTATCACACCTTGTCACCAGACGGATTAGAGCTCAAACATTCAGATCGTCTGGCTGACGGTATTTAAACAATGGGCTCAATCAAACCACATTTATAATGCCCTCTTTGTGTTTTTCAACATCATTCTAATAACGACAAATACACCACGGCCGAACGGCAAGTACACCGTGGCCGAACAGCAAGTACACCGTGGCCGAACGGCAAGTACACCGCGGCCCAACTGCACTTAGCCGGTGGAGCTGTGGTGTAGTTGCAGTTCGGCCGTGGTGGCAACGCAAACCGCACCGCGGTTAAGTGGACACTTGTTTTGTCCTGTGATTTGTTGATAGCTCTGCTATATAATTGATATTAATGGGTCAGCAGTGAAGTGGCTTACCTTTATCGATATTGTTGGTAGAATTTGATACCTTATCATTGTAAACTTAAATTGGACTCTCTTAACCCAAGTATTCCATGTCCAGGTCACCTTTCACATTTAACCCTAGGCTGTGGTGGTGCAGCATTACAGATCCTGTACCAGTGCATTCTCTTATATAAATGCGAGTGACCCATAAATTATGTACATTTGTCTATACAGTCCTTCGAATTTGGAAAACGTAGGTGCGCGATATATCGCTCGGAGCTTTTGGGATTTGCGCGCGCCTTTTTTGAGGGGCACAATTCAAATTAACATCGATGAAATTATTACTGAATAAAGACAAACACAAGTATAATGGTATACACACGTTTAATTCTAAGTGTGGCATCAGAAACAGAAATAAAAACATTCGTTTATATTGTACAATAGTCCACATGATAATAACAATCCGGCAATCACAGTGAATCTGATCATGGTAATTAGTCAGTTGGCGATTATCGCAATACGATAGGGGAACACATTGTGTGATATATATATATATAACAAACAGAATCAAATAAGCCATTTTCCTGTGAAACCCAGAACAGGCAAGCTAGGTACAAAAATTGGTGATATCTGAGTACGAACGTCGGAGTGTTCCCCTATCGTATTGCGATAATCGCCAACCTAATTGGTCGACTTCTGGGTCTGAGAGCGCATGCTCATCAGACTCGGATAAAGTTTCAAACTCGGAAGTGGAATCCTAATCGTTACCGCAATCAGATTCACCGGAATCCGACGAGTCAACCCTCTTTCGCTTTGATAGTATCGGAATTTCGTTACCAGGTTCGTAATCATCGTCATCACTGCTGAGAAAGATACATGGTGAATAGTCTTAAAATCTCGTTCACTGGTTGCAAATTCCGAGGTGCGCATTTGAAATTTTCGGCGTGCGTATTTAATAAATCGCGTGCCTCAAAATTGAAGGACTGTCTAATAGTACATAATTCAACACCAAAACTCATTTATGATTCCGATCATAGTAATTTACTATCGGCCTCTCTTTATGATATGAGATACGATATTGATGACTCTCATGCATGATAATGTCATTATTCTTAAACAATGTGTAAATGTTACCAGAACGAGAAGTCTTATGACTTGTTCCATTGATTATGATGATGATGAAGCCAGATACCATGGTAGTGATAACAAACAAGTTCATACAAAGAGACACTATTAGTCCACAAAGTCAACTATATTGGTTTGAATCTTCACGTAGGCGATACATCATGTGTCTTCTTCCTTGTTATCAGTCATTGGAAAGCACTCCACCACACTAATAGGGCATTTATTTGATGAACAGGATAAAAAAATTGGTCCATGTAATTTATTTTAAGTCTTCTAGTTCACATTTAATAATTACAGGGAAAAGAGCAATGGCTTCAGTGCAGCGGAAGTTAGAATTCCAGGTTAGAAAAGGTCCAAGTACACGATCTAGAGCAAAGTCACTGGCATCAAAGAAGAAGGAAGCCGTGATAACATCTCCACGAAAAAGAGTGAATGATGGTGAGTTTAGAATGAAAAACTCACTTATTATTGTCACAATATTGTTGGTTCATAATAAGGAGCCAAGCAATATTTACCAAGACCTTGTAAGCCAGTGCGTTCTCTTATATGCGAGACTCACTATCTGCGGTTTCTATGTCGGAAAATAATTATGATGGGTACAAAATAATTATGGTGGGTAACTGCTCTGAACTAAGATGTATATTTCCGGATTCAAATTTCCAATTAAATACACGACCATCGTGATGAATTGCATCAGCAAACTCATTAGAGAATCATATGAAGACCATCAACTAACATTTGTTTGGGTAATTATGGCCACAGGCAACTGTTATTAAGTCCAGAGCTAGCCGATCCAGGGGTGGAATTCTTCGTTGGTGTTTGCCCCAGAAATAAAAAAAAACCACCTGCTCGCATGCTTTAAAAAATATTGTGGCCTGAATAATGGGAAATAGATTTAGCATGTCCTAACTATTCATGGCCTAACTATTCTTGTTTTTTCTACAGAGAACGTCCTGAGTAGAGCTTTGTCATGCTCACCAACTAAAAAGGGCAAGGAGCCATCGAGTGCCATAGAAACACCATCACGGAAGTGTGAATCTCGATTTCGAAAGTTGGATATATTTGATGGTTCTCCCAGGGAAAAGGACATCTCAGGTGAGCTGATATTTTAATTGTACATTAGGCCACGGTTGTTTACATTTAGCGTCATTCATATTTCTGAGAATTAATTGCGAAATGCGGTAGGGGTGGGAAGATACACCGATGCACCGGTGTATCGCGATACGGTAACATACGATGCATGCACCGATACAAATCCTTAAATATCGTCGTATTGCGATACACGTATAATTCATAATAAATGTTTACTGTACGAAAACTTCGAAAAGCATAGTCACTTGATCGGCTATTAAAAGATATCGAGAGTTTCAGTCCTAAAACAAAGTTAAAACAAGACTTCGCATGTGCATATATAGCTTCGCGCGAAAGTGATGAAACGTACTATAATGTGTCTGTGCTGCACGTGCATCGCGTGTTTGATTAGAGCCGGTGCATATTTACGCCACATGGCACAATTGATATATAACTTCCCGTTTCGTTTTCGGAAGCACATGTCACGTGCGCTCGCAGCTGACGCACAACTGCCTTCTAAATATACCGGTACCGGTACCCTTCATTTTGACCGCGTAATCGCGTGTCACTCGAACTCAATTCGTATAGTTACGAGTCCAGTGGTCTGAATCTACAGGCCTTAATATTCCCCACAACTCACAGCGTTTACCGATGTCCCCAAATTATATAAATGTCCCCAAATTAGAAGGCACATTTGACAAAATGTCACCGCAAAATCACCCTTTTTATGACCTGTTTGTGTGTGTATATTGCTTCATTTGACCACAACAAATCAACTTTCTAACTTTTTTCAGGTTCACATATACATGTACATGTAGTTAGATTAAATTAAATTTTAATTGGAAATACCCATGAACAGTGTGTTGGTGGACTGCTTGGTGATCTTTCAAGCACCATACATCTATAAAATGGCTTTGTTGATGTCAAATGATCCAATATTCCCAATATTCAATAAATTGTGACCTACAAAACTTGAAAATGTAAGGGTAATATAACTTGCTGAATGCTGAAACAAGCCCAAGTTGCCAGGAAATGATATGGGGGCCATTGGTTCATTTCTTTCACCTTTCATATGCTTCATAAACAACCAGACAGCCCCCATTTTAGGCTCACTTTAAAAAAAATTCTCCCCGGGGAAAACCCCGTACCCCCAATAGTCACTAGGGGGTACCCCCCCCCCCTCCTCGCAAACCCACCACCTCGGTCCCCAAAATGTCCCCAAATTAGCCTAATCTAAAGGCCTGGAATCTAGTACATTGTATTTAGAGTTACTCCTCTTACATTGGCAGCTCCGCGTTTTGTGATTTATTAACAAGTGATTTCAAGCATGATCACTTACGGACTTTCTTTGTGCAAGTCTTGATTACCCGATTTTGTGGTCATCGTCCTTGAACTCTTGAGTTTCAACATGCGTTTTTAAAAAATAAGCTTTGTAAATGTAATGGCGTCTACGGTTGAGATTCCTCAGCAATCGCAGGAAAAATTCATTATAAAACCCAAACCCGCAGACAAATACAAGTCTAAAGTTTGGCAGCACTTCGGTTTGTTAGCTACCCTAGTAAATGGGATAAAGAGTGTTTTCGACTGCTGGCGATATTATAAATGCTCAGCGCTCAATGCTGAACTCAGAAAATGTTGACACTTTAATTTTTTTGAGAAAGAACCTGCGTTACCATTAACTTACCAATAAATAGTCGATCTTGTATTTACTGTTTAGAGTAGATCAGACTCATAATAACTATTGACTTGTTTGAAAGTTGTTTCAGTTGCAAGTAGGCACAGTAATGCTATTTGCCCTAATAAGCTTGTGTTTGAGTTGTCATGTTTGATTTGATTAAATTCTGAAACAATGTCTGGAGTGTATCTATGTAGTATGTATATATATATCTAGATACGCACTCGTATCGCGAACGGTGTATCGAGATACGTATCGTATCGTGGCACTAGCGTATCTTCCCACCCCTAAAATGCGGTGATTATTCATTATTAATCATTCTTGATATGTTTCTGATGTTACGTATGTTTCTTGACAACATTGCAACTGTATTCTGGGTACTTCATATCCAGTTGTCAGCACTCAACGTTATTGTTACATATGAATTATTATATGTGGTGGTTCTTGTTCGGGGAATTATTTCCATTTGTTAATGGGAAAAATAGTTCAGATGTGTGTTCTGAAGTGGTACTAATATTAGTTGAACGTGACATTCTTTCAGTAAGGAAAAGTGCCTGGGTACTCACATAACAGTCTGATTCACTGAAATAAGCACACAATATGTCTTTAACCCTTTCATAATGGGAGTTGCGCTGGTGCTGCATAGGCCAAAAAAAATACCTGTGTTTAGGGTTACTAAATTAGGGTAGGTAGGTAGGGATCTTCTTCTTTTTTTTGGACAATAATTTTATTCTAAATTCCGTTGGGTCATTGGCAATTCAATCTAAAAAGTTTCACAATTCAGATTAATTGAAAGGTTCAATACTAAATATTGTTATCTTGAATTGGTCAGAGCACTAGACTAATAAACTTCTAAACATTTTTATACAAATTATAGGAGAGTTTAAAAATGGGTAAGATACCTTCGATAGCCTTCCCACTGAACAAAACAGATCAACAAAATAAAAACATCTTTGTCCACAGTCCAATAAAAAGTTTTAGGGGTAGGCACCTTTTGCTAGTGTAGGTAGGGAAACCCTAAACACAGGTATTTTTTTTTATTTTATATATGTGAGTCTCCCATAGGGATCCTCGATTATATAAGAGAATACACTGGATTACAAAGTCAATGTAAATATTGTTAGGCCTATTGTATTCTCTTATATATACAAGGCTCCCAATGGAAGATTCACATATACCGGTATAAGAGAATGCATTGGCACAGGTTTTTTTTGCAAAACTTTGGAGGCTCCAGTCATGGAAGGTTTAAATCCAGGGCTCAAAATACATTTAATTTTGCGTGACTCAAGTTAGTCATAAAGCACTGAAAATTTAAATGTTTCGCGAGAATCATTACAAAAAATCGACTCGGTGATTCTCGTCGAATCTTAAGTCCTGAAATCATATCACTTCTTAATATTTTACACATGAATGGAAAAACAGTGAAATTAAAAGACAAAGCTAATTATTTCAAAATCAGTCAATACGAACAATGAAAACAACTCATTCCCAGTCATAAGAACATGTGCGAAAAGTGTTATGCTAATCTACTGAACCGACATTAGTAAGAACATATATCTTAAAATTAATTCATTTGTAAGTTTGTGCATTCAAGTCATAAAAAAAAATCATTTCCCAATATTTTCATATGTTTATCTTCTTTTTCAGCTGTAACTCATGGAAATGTATTGAAATCATCTATTGAAGTGGCACCTTTATCGCCTCGGCGGATTAATCCATTGGTTTTATCACCCAGAAAGTATGACGACAACGTTCCAAAGTGTTTATCAAAGCTTCGATTCAATGACCAGGTCACACACATGCCTTCAATGCACTCTCCATCTCGCACCAATGAGAGTAAAACTGAAACCACACCTCCTGAAGAAGCCGCGATCAGGGTGAAGCCTTCACATTTTTCTCCCGTCAAGCGTCTCTTCAGTTCTCCGAGAAAAGAGCTGTTGCTATCTCCAAAAAAGAATCCGATGAATTCTCCGCAGAAAGCATCTATACTCTCGCCAAAGAAAAGGCTGCTGATGTCGCCACCGAGGACATCTAAGAATGATGAGAACATAATTGTGCGACAGTCACGTAAACTCGAGGGAAGTGTTCCGTTACGACAATCGCCGAGGAAACTACTCGACGAGGCGCTGCGAGTTGTTCCTAGGAGGCCGTCGTCATCGCTGAGGTTACAGACTCCTGAAGGTGGGTTATATCTTCACAATGTTTATAACCCTTAACCCTTTACCCAACAAAACGGCCCTGTGCCAATGTATTCTCTTATATATGCGAGTCGACCATAGGTCGCCTCGCATATATAAGAGAATGCATTGGCTTAACACATTAAAAATTATAAAATTGTTAAAGAATGTAAGAAAAAGTGTTAAAAAAAAGATTTTTTTAGGCCAATGCATTCTCTTATATATGCGAGGCGACCTATGGTCGACTCGCATATATAAGAGAATGCATTGGCACAGGGCATAACTGTAACCATCACAATGTGGTCAGTGAGCCGGTTCCAATGATATCCATATTTGTATGGTTTTATTGAGACAGACCCAAGATAATTTAGGCTGTTGCAGCTTTATTTGGCCGGTTTTGGCCAGTTTGTTGGGTAAAGGGTTAATTCACTGAATGGATTCGATCAGTGAATGTTTGATCAGTTATCAAAGTATATATTGGAATGGTCTATTATTCATCTGAGGCATGTTCAACAAATGTAAGCACAGGCGACAGATAATACAAGTGCAGAAGGGTTTCTAATCATTGGTGGGAAATGTTCAGATATTAACTTCAACAAACGGCCTATTTCCTAGGGGAACCATTCGTCTATGAAGAAAGGGTGAGGGTGACATTAGTAACTCAGTAACTGCATGTTTATGACAGTTTCAAGGCTTAAAATAGGTTATTTACAGATTTTAAAATATGCGATTCAAATAGAATGATTTGATTCAGGCCTGGAAATCTCAAGGCGGGCTGGCGGGCTGCCCGCCTACAGCCCGCCTAGAATTTTCCAAGGCGGGCTTTTTATAGCCCGCCTCGTCAACGATAGGACATTTATTATTTAGTTATTTTATTGTGTTTAATGAGTAAAATACTGCATCGAAATCGTAATTATATTGTACAGTGTGGGGACTGTGCGCATGCGTGACCTGACGGTAATGTCAAATGGGAATTATAGCGGAATCAGTAAATTCCGGAACGAACTGTTTCGTAAATCTGATCTTTTGATCGATTCTCACACATTTTATGACCAAAATAAATTATTTCTCTTCATAAGATTGAGCTTACAATATATTTCACTGGATAAAATGAACACATGTTTGTGGATAGTGAGAACCAAATGTCACTGTCCCAATTAAGTTCAACCTTTCGTTCCGTTTCCGGTTCCTATCAGTGAAAATTGTATTTAGCTTGCAGCCGTCTTTTATCGCTTCGATTGACAATATTTTAATATAATTAGCTAAATATATCCACGTATTCTAGTTTACACTGTTATTCATTTATTAAAGTTCAGAAACTATTTTCTATGTCCCCAATTGCAAACACCCAGTAAATCTATAGATAGCGACTTGACTAGCAGCAGTCTGCGATCGGCAATGGAATATGGATTACATTGAGAGAGAAAGCAGTCAATATTCAAGTGCAAATATACTGGATTTAATATTGTTCTTGATTGTGTATTTTATGTAAAATTACACTTTCATGGAGAATGCTTTTAACGTGGACAAACTCACCCAATTCCGTTGCATGGGTTGGACACCGACTGACAAATTGTTGAGTACAAACACTCTTACATTTTGTTTCTTGTTCATATAAATTATCATAACATATAAAACATAGTTAAATATTCACCATACCATAATTACTGTGGGGGATTTTGACATTCACAACTCTGTGGACACTTTGTTTCCACATAAAAAAAAATAATTTAGATGGAGTTATACAACATCAAAAATAGACAAACTAACGGCATTAGTAACTCAGATCAAATAAATCATAACTTTAAAAGTTGAGGAGGGCTATAGCCCTCCTAGGCGGGCTATAGCCCTCCTAGGCATATCTAGGAGGGCTATTAATAGCCCTCCTGGATTTTCTAGATCGCCAGCCCTGTTGATTTAGATAAATGATCATCACAAAACGATAAACTGGTTCCTGCTTTCTCTACAGCCTGTAACAATAAAGAATGTCATATATTCTTTTTGACAGTATTGTCTATTAAGCAGTGCTGTGTTTTGCTGGTTGTGTCTTGTCTTGCAATGCAGTGAAAGTTATCAAAATAATAATCCTAATACACACATGATGTTGTTGAAGCTAGGAATGCCTCTTCATTTTAGGATTTTGTTGACATAGGTATTGCTTGCCCTATGACCAGGGTAATAGGGAAATAATCTGCAAAGTGAATTGAAATTTATTTACTGTATAAAATCTGACACATAAATGGTTGATTTATATGATTATTTTTATCATCCTTAGGCCAAAAAAAAAAGTGTTTTGGTTCTCGGGCATTTTTTTTCTTCAAATCAATGAGGGAGGGAGGGTTTTATTTTTATTTTTTATTTTTTTCTGCACATTGTAAGCATGGACAAAGATACCTTCCTCTGTCTAGTAATAACCAGAAATGTAGAGGGAACTGTTATGCATCGTGCTCCCTGACTTAAGCGCAGCGTTCGACACGATCGACCACGCTGTCCTTTTAAACAGACTTTCCGATCGTCTTGGGATTGTCGGGACCGCATTGGACTGGTTTCGATCCTACCTACACGACCGTACGCAGAGGGTTGCCGTTTCCGGTTCCACATCGAAAGCAGCTTCTCTTAAATTCGGCGTTCCACAGGGATCAGTGCTGGGGCCGTTGCTCTACACTATATATGTACTACCCCTTGGCGACATCATTAGACGACATGAATTATCTTTTCACTTCTATGCGGATGACACACAACTGTATATTCATTTTAAGCCGGATTTTGATTCTGAAAGTTCTACCAAATATAAGCTTGAACGATGTGTCGCTGATATTCGATCATGGATGACAATCAACTTCTTAAAATTGAATGCAGATAAAACTGAAATAATATATATTGGTTTGCGACAGCAACTTTCAAAATGTTCTAAACATAGTCTCAATATTGAAGGCAGTGTTGTCTCGCCATCCAGCACAGTCCGCAACCTCGGATATTTCTTGGACGAGAACCTGTCTGCTGAAAAACACATCGAGCAAGTGTGCAGGTCCTCGTATTACCATCTTAGAAATATCAGCAGGGTGCGGAATGTTATCGACGTCGAGACCACAAAACAGCTAGTACATGCCTTCGTTACAAGTCGTCTGGACTACTGCAATTCTCTGTTGTACGGCTGCAACCAGTCTATCTTGGACAAAATCGAAAATGTGCAGAAATCTGCATCACGAGTTATTTTTATGAGCCGTAAATATGATCACGTCACGCCATTATTGCGCGAGCTCCACTGGTTACCTCCGAGGGAACGGATTGAATTCAAAATTTTGAAATTAACGCACAAGTGTTTGAATAGCGAGGCCCCATCATACTTGGCAGACTTGATTTCTCGATATGTTCCTCTGCGGTCTGAAAGTTCTCACAGCCTTGTGTTTGTACCGGGTGACCTCGTAACAGCTGGTGACCGGGCCTTTTCCGTGGCTTCACCATTTCTCTGGAATAAATTGCCTGCTCACTTGAGGGCACCCCAGTCGCTCAAAATGTTCACATCTAAACTTAAAACGCATCTGTTTCAACGTGTGTATCATCCGATCCACTGATGGTAGCCAGATGAGCAGCTCATTGTACATAATTGATATTACTTACTATGTTCTAATCATCATTATATATGTATTGATGTAAAGCCTAAGAGCTCTATGAGGATTTACGGCTTTAAACTAAATTTATTTATTTATTTTATATAAAGTTATAAAAACTGACACCTCTCCATTCCAATAGGTGATCCTGAATTTAGTACTCTGCCTTTCAATTGTATAAAGTTACAATTAGAGCTGAAACGGTTGACCCATTCTTCTAACCGGTTAACCATCGGGGTTAACCGGATTTCAACCGGTTAACCGCTAAATTTCTAGTGGACTTCTCTCACACTAATTATGTCGACATTATGCCATGCTCCAGGGACAAACCTAGGTGAGAAGTAGTAGCTGAAATAAAGACCTTATTCACGGCATTTAACGATATTCAAAAACACGCATTCACTGTTCTTTTGCTGGCTCTCGTGAGTCGTGATGGGGAATGAGCAAGTGAAATTTGTGAATGGCAGGGGAGATCGCTTATTTGCCGTGATCAGCATATGTTTGGGCATTTGTAAAACGAGTAAAATAGTATGGGTATTGGTAAAACGAGTAACAAAACTATATATTAAAGATCTGTAATATATCATTATCATCATTGGTATATCCTCCAATGCATTATATATAAAGACAAGAAAGTGATAACTAGAGAACAAAAAGGAAGGTCAGTTATGTCAGACTCGCAGTCCTATTCAGTATTCGAGCTATTCGTCGATATCATGATAGCGGACACTAGTGTTGGGAGGTTATATAATTTACGTTTCGTTTTCGGTTTTAGTATGCAATCACTTAACATATAGCAATTACTGCCAAATTGAGTGTTAATTAGTCCCACAGGCACAACCAGTTACAGAGTAGCATGGAGCATCAATTAAATTTCCTTGATAAAAGGGAAGATTATTGAAGAAGTTTTGGGTTGCTTCAACTACGATGTCTGTTTGGTCACTCAATTGAATTGATCATATTAAATCACAACAGGGAGGAAGAACGGGAAGAGTGAAGACATTGTGCAGCTGATCTCAATCTTCAAACTTTGTCGACTTACATAGTTTTTATAAACCCCACTGTAAAACAGTTTTATATATAGTATGTCGTGGTGTGATTCCAATTTGAATCCATGTTGCTTCGTGCAGTATTAACTATTAAGTTACGAAAGCACGCATTGCCACACAACGCCACTTTTACGTTGTCACTTCCTTGTGTGCATTCAGACTTGATACACAGTGACTGCACACGTGCTTTTGTCGGAAGAAAACTTCAAAGGGTCGGAATTGATTGAAGGTCGCCGACACTTCCAGACAGTTCGAGAATTGCTACTAAGTATCTGATATTACCGCGTGTACCAATTAATGCTTGCATTGCACTCTACTATCGGTGACACGGGATTTAGTATTAGTTTTGCATCATTTAACCTAATATTTTGAGGATTATTCACGTTCACATTCAACTGACAACGGGATGCGGTTACGTCCGGTTCATTTTTTTCTAACCGGATGCTAACCGGTTAACCGTCTAACCTAGAGCTGAAACGGTTAGACGGTTAACCGGTTAGCATCCGGTTAGCGACGTAACCGGTTAGAAAAAAATGAACCGGACGAAACCGCATCCCGTTATCAGTTGAATGTGAACGTGAATAATCCTCAAAATATTAGGTTAAATGATGCAAAACTAATACTAAATCCTGTGTCACCGATAGTAGAGTGCAACGCAAGCATTAATTGGTACACGCGATAGTATCAGATACTTAGTAGCAATTCTCGAACTGTCTGCAAGTGTCGGCGACCTTCAATCAATTCCGGCCCTTTGAAGTTTTCTCTGATCTTCCGACAAGAGCACGTGTGCAGTCACTGTGTATCAAGGCGGGATAGTTCAATGCAATGACGTCACTGAATCAGTGAATCTGTCATCTGATAGACACCCCTCAGATATTATTTCGTGTTGAATTTTGAGAAGGGAAGACGCTTCAAGACGGCTATTATCTAAATGGAATCGCGTAAATCAGAAGTGTGGGCGAATTTCCGATTGGTAGAAGACAATGCAAACAAAAAAATGTTTGCGGAATGCAAAAATTTGTCGTGATGATAGTGATTCCGACGAATAGTATTAGGCCTATTGAATAGGACTGCATTACCTAACTGACCTTCATTTTAGTGCTATAGCTTATTAGCTACAATTATGAGTTATTACGTTTCAGTTTTTATTAAATCATTGGAGGATATACCAATGATGGTAATTATATATTACAGATCTTTAATGTATAGTGTTGTTACTCGTTTTACCAATACCCAATTACGCATACTATTGTTACTCGTTTTACAGATGCCCAAACATGCTGATCACCGGCAAATGGCGGCAATTGCAAATAAGCATCCCCTGCCATTCAAATTTTTCACTTGCTCATTCCCCATCACGAGAGCCAGCAAAAGAACAGTGAATGCGTGTTTTTGAATATCGTTAAATGCCGCGAATAAGGTCTTTAGTTCAGCTGCTATTTCTCACCTAGGTCTGTCCCTGGAGCATGGCAAATGTCGACATAATTAGTCAGAGAGAAGTCCACTATAAATTAGCGGTTAACCGGTTGAAATCCGGTTAACCCCGATGGTTAACCGGTTAGAAGAATGGGTCAACCGTTTCAGCTCTAGTCTAACCGTTTCAGCTCTAGTTACAATTAGTGTTACAATTAGTGTAAGTTAGTTCACAATGACTAATTGTAAGAAGAGCATGAGGATCAGCTAATCATTTTCTTAATTGTAGTCATCTACTTCATGTTGTAAGCCTGCAAGTCACTTTTAACACATTACATGTTAGAGCTCAATGCACACTAATATTCAACACATATCTGCTATGGACATGGTTTTTAAATGTTTTTTTTTTCGAATTAATTTTTTCGTAAGTTTTTTTGTCATAACATCAGGCATTGCAATAAAAAGGCCTAATGCGGCCCTTTTTATTCATTGTGACGGGGCCTGAGAATCAAAACCTTTTTTTTTTTTGGCCTTAGTCTTAGCCTTAAGTATGTTAATATTTACTACCCTGTTTTGTCTCCAGGCATTGCCTACCAGAAGGCAAAACAGACTCTTCACACAGCCAAACCAACGAGATTGGTTGGCAGAGAGAAGGAAGTGAACACCATAAAAACATTTTTGGAGACTAATCTGAAAAAGAAGTCTGCGGGAAGCATGTACATATCAGGAGCTCCGGGGACCGGAAAGACGGCTGTTGTCTCACACATCATTGACGAATTAAAGGTATGTACATATCCAGTGCTCCGTTGAATGGGAAAGATCGCTATTTTTAATTAAGGGTAATATGTAGTTTCAGGGCTTAAATTCCCATTTTAACTCTATTTTTATTATAATCAATAATGTTTTTAAGCTTCTTTTTATATGACCGATGTCTTTTGTTGTTGGTTCGTCCGTCTGGCTGTCTGTCCGTCTGCTTTTTTACGTTTCTGGATCATAACTTTAGTGAGACTGAACTAAATGCAATGAAATTTGGTATGTGGATTTACTAGTACAAAATACAGGTAAAGTTCCAATTCGTGTTACGCCGCCAATTTTCACCAGAGTTACAACCCTTTTTGTTGGAATTAGTACTCAATTTTCGGTTACGGATGATAACTTAGTAAGTCTGAATGGAATGAAATTTGGTATTAGTTTAATAGCCCAAAATACAGGTCAAGTTCAAATTTGGGATCCGTCCGCCAATTTTGCAGGAGTTATGGTCCTTTCCGCTTGCAATTTGCCATTTATTTTGGTTTCCGGGTGATAACTTTAGTTTTAGTTATCTGATTTGGTATATAGATTACTCATTATGGCACTTTGTTGAAATAACGACGGTGGTATTTTACCACGCCCTAGCGATGCTCTTGTTTCTCATGTTAATACTGTTTTCTTTTATACAGGAAGACTATCATTGCAAGTCTGTGTTCTTGAACTGTATGACGTTCAAAGATTCAGCAAGTGTTTTTAACAAGCTGCATCATGAGATCACTGGGAAAGCTCCGACATCGTCTGATTCCCAGAGAGCCATGGAAAAATGTCTCACCGCTTCCAAATCTAGCATGTGAGTGATCATTGACAATTTCCTAAAAAAGTTTTACACATGACATGATGACTAGGATTAAATCCGACATGCAAATTCTCGGTTTCAGTGTCCATTGTTTTGCCAACACACATCGGGATTGCATTTAACACTATTTATGACATGCTTGTAAAATTTCCTCCAAAATGAAAAATTGAATTGGGTGTTTTGATTAAAATTATCATAATATTTCCGAGGTTCCTCAGGTTCCTAGCAAATATTATGACATAGGTGGTGTCTTATAATTAAAGTAGAACTTCTTTCCCCGTTATCTTAAGTATGATCGAAAGGGACCTTTTCTGTGATGGAGGAATTAAAACACTCTCTTTGCAAGATATTTTCATCCTTTTGGCGTTCGTCAGGTTTACGTATAATCAGTTGGTTATATTTTAGGAGGACATCATAAACATTGAATAATAAAATGTAACCAACTGATTTTACATTTCTTACAAAGAGCGTGTTATAAAAATTTTACTAGTGTTGAAGATTTAATCTCGAATAAACCGGTATCTGAACAATCAGCCAATTTTTTTATATTCTTACTTGACCATGTGTATGTTCTATCAGATCTCATAAATTTGGTATCTGCATCTTTGGAGATGTATGATGACATTTATTTCTTCTTTTCAGCATTCTCGTACTGGATGAAATCGATCAGTTGGACAGTAAAAAGCAGGAAGTTCTTTACACGATATTTGAATGGCCCTCTCTTAATAAATCCAAACTAATTCTAGTTGGTGAGTTATTATGATATTTGCATGACCATCTCTCAACAAATACAAGCGAAGTCTATTTAGTGAGTTAAATCAGATTATACGGTATGCGTTGGCAGTGGGTATTGCTGCTAAAATGTTCACATCTGATAAAACCATCATAAACAGAAAGAATATTAAAATATAGACAGATTTTGTTCTTCTACCAATCATAAATATCATGTAAATAACATGTTATTGTAGATCGTATGATGTGTTATGAAAACAAACAGTATGCAAAAGTGCGATAAGCAAAACACTCAACACTGGGGAGACCCCACTAAGTGAAATTGGGTTAAAACTTTACAACATACCGGTATTAGACTTTGCTAATCCTCATCGCTCAAGATTTTGTTGTAGAATGGGTCACCGTGAACCAATCTCTCAAAAATATTGCCACATTGTTGAATGTTTTGATTATCACACATTCTGTACGTGCCTTATATAAACAAACAATCGGCTCACACAAAGTGTTTTTTGTGTGGATAATATCACATTTATACTATCATTATACTATACTTTAATATATTCTTGAGGAAATGTTCATAATTTGGTAACTTTTATTTCTAAATTATAACCTACAACGAAAGCCATCTGTGTCTTGAAATCTTATTTTTCATTCCTTTTGGAAATGATTTCCCCATATATGCCTTTGAAAGTACAAGATTAAATTAGGATACTGATATTATTACTACAACTACATCTCAATGAAAAATATCAACCTAAAAAGGCTAAAAATGCAATTTGAGTTGGAAATATTGTTAAATATTGAGAACATCATAGCGATGTTGCAACCACAAAATTACTACACTCAACGTTCATTCCGCCCTAATATAAATATCCTTAAAGGCTAAATCCAATGGCAAAATACTATAGAAATCGAATTGGGTTTAATTATTAAAGACATATTAAGTACATGTACTTCAAACTGATGTTTTACGACTCACCCAGGGATTTTTTTTTTTGCAAGGTGGAATGGCATACTAAGGGTCCCCTCCATGGTGCAGGCCGAGGGTATCAATATTAATAAATAGTCAGGGATTAATTTGATAACAAATTAAAAATTTAATAGTTGGAAAAACACAACAAGAACAATAAATAATTATGCTGTTCAGTCTGACACAGTTGCTGGAGTTTCTGACCGAAAATGAGCTTCTCAGACAACATATCACTACTTAAAAAATAAATTTATATTTTTTATATTTTTTTTTAGCGATCTGAATAAAAGAATTTCCAGTCGGGCGTTAAAATCGAGTCGGTCGGGGCGAGGACAAACAAATACCTTTTTAATTATGGCCCCACTACCATCAAAATATTGTAAAACTTGTGCCGTTTCGCAGAACTTGACATCTGAACGAAGATTCTCTATATTTATTTCAGCCATTTTATTAGCAATCTATGATGTATTTCAAATTGAAGATTTATTCTATAATTTGAGGATAACTTGGGTCTTGAAATTTTTTTTATTGGACCCCAATAAACCTCTGAGATGTTTGACACAAAATTGGCCCACATCTTCATAGTCACAAAAATTATTTTATATTGTTATTTCTTCAACAATTTGTATTAATTTCAGGAATCGCCAATGCTTTAGATCTCACAGACCGAGTATTGCCTCGACTACAGGCAAGACCAAAGTGTAAACCACAGCTGTTAAACTTTGCACCATACACCAAAGATGAAATTGCCGAAATAATCAAAGATAGACTGAAATCTGTAAGTTTTTCTGTCCGAGAACATTAACAATCATTTACCTCTTTAGGCCAAGTTTCCTTTAACAGCCATTGACATTGGTCGAGATAATTCCTGGCAAAGTTAAAACCAGGCCTGAGGCCTCATCTTCTCTGTTTATTATCAGATTTCTATAGAAACTTCTTCACAAAAATTCTATTTCTTTTTTAATTTAGTTTCTCTAAATTGGTCCCCAAATTGGCAGATGGAACATTGCATAATCGAGGTGCCAAATGGGGGCACATCACAATATTCACCATCTGGGAACTTCAATCGGCATCTAGGTCTCCCATAGCAGATAAGGCCATGCAGAATGAGGTCCCCAGAGGGTTAATTTGGTATGCAGAGTAGTGTCACTAAATTCACCCTCTGGGGACCTCATTCTGCAAATGTCCGGCACCTTATTCCCAGGCCTGGTTAAAACACACTATTCCCTTTATTTAGCATAAGAAATAACTTTCCCATCCCTTGAAATTGGCATTTTTGTTCTACCTTACTCGTATTTAAATTCGCGCAGTACTATTTTTCGCGCACCCGTTGGTGCCCAAATTTAAAATTGAGCGAAAAATAGTGTGAGTCCTAAGTTTATACCAACCACCGAGAAATAAGAAGGCTATATGTTGATGAGTTATGTACATGTATATAGATTACGGAAGGTTGGACCGAATATTAGGCTTGCTGGACTATAATTTACATGCGGGCAACCAACATCAAAACCATTACTGATATGTATGATATAAGTATACAGCAACAAATCGTGGTATCATTATTGCTGTTGAAATAGAAATACACATTGCTGACATAAGATGCACGAAAGCACGTCCCCCTATTCACAACGCTAACACTACACCGTGAACGAACATTCTGAATTAGTCATGTCAACACAACCCACAGTCAAGTTTTGATATTTTTTTTCTGATGTAAGTTTTTTTTTATACGCGGTTGTGGTTTTACCTCTTTCGAGTTCCATTTCAATTATATTTATAACTATTTCAATATCAGAATAATTATTTGGAGCGTATAAACAGCCGTCTTCACAAGACACTGATGATGCAGTTGTGTTAAATTACACACGATGTAAAGCCACCGTGACGGGTGTTTAATATGCAGACGTATCTTCATTTATCTCGAATTTTAATACGAGTAAGGTATGACATTTCTTTACAATTGCAAAAATGTCCATATCAGCGGCTATGGCTATTTCTATGTATCTGTAAGGATGAGTAACGCGAAGTGAGGCTGTGACGTCATGATCTTATAAATATGGACATGCGGTAATTATTGCGAGTTTGTATAAAATGATGTGATAATGTTGTGTTTGAGCATAATTGAGAAATGAGTGGTGTTTGATCGCACCATGGTTGATATACTAAATATATTAGCGGCCTGATTTGTTGAGGGTTTGATTGCACCATGGTTGATATACTAAATATATTAACGGCCTGATTTGTTGAGGGTTTGATTGCACCATGGTTGATATACTAAATATATTAACGGCCTGATTTGTTGAGGGTTTGATTGCACCATGGTTGATATACTAAATATATTAACGGCCTGATTTGTTGAGGGTTTGATTGCACCATGGTTGATATACTAAATATATTAACGGCCTGATTTGTTGAGGGTTTGATTGCACCATGGTTGATATACTAAATATATTAACGGCCTGATTTGTTGAGGGTTTGATTGCACCATGGTTGATATACTAAATATATTAACGGCCTGATTTGTTGAGGGTTTGATTGCACCATGGTTGATATACTAAATATATTAACGGCCTGATTTGTTGAGGGTTTGATTGCACCATGGTTGATATACTAAATATATTAACGGCCTGATTTGTTGAGGGTTTGATTGCACCATGGTTGATATACTAAATATATTAACGGCCTGATTTGTTGAGGGTTTGATTGCACCATGGTTGATATACTAAATATATTAACGGCCTGATTTGTTGAGGGTTTGATTGCACCATGGTTGATATACTAAATATATTAACGGCCTGATTTGTTGAGGGTTTGATTGCACCATGGTTGATATACTAAATATATTAACGGCCTGATTTGTTGAGGGTTTGATTGCACCATGGTTGATATACTAAATATATTAACGGCCTGATTTGTTGAGGGTTTGATTGCACCATGGTTGATATACTAAATATATTAACGGCCTGATTTGTTGAGGGTTTCCTTCCCCTTTTATATATTTGTTCCCGTTTTCATTTTTACAGGCTGAGGGAGAGGGAGCATGTGTTGTAGAGCCCACTGCCATCCAATTCTGTGCGAGGAAAGTCTCGTCCGTAGCTGGAGACATGAGAAAAGCTTTGGACGTGTGCCGAAGATCGATAGAAATGGTCGAGGCTGATGTGCGAACTCAGCAAATTCTAACACCCAGTAAGTATATAGAAATGATCGAAAATGATGTCCGAACTCAACAAATTCTATCACCCATGAAGTATATAGAAATGATAAAAAATGATGTCCAAACTCAACAAATTCTATCACCCATGAAGTATATAGAAATGATAAAAAATGATGTCCAAACTCATTAAGATCTGTCTCATGTCATAACATAAATGCGATAAAGCTTACATGTTAAATGTTTCTCCGATTTTCACCAAATTTGGATCATGACTTCTACACATGAATCTCTTGGATGAGTTCGAAAACCTGTCCTGTCTGAATTTAGTTTCATGAGTTATGCCTCCTGATTTATTACGTGTGCCTTATTTCATTACATAAGCATAACTCTTAAAGTGAATGGAATAACGAATAACAAGTAATCATGCCTAAATAAAAAAAAAAAAATCCCTTAAATTTGATATCCAAATAATCAGAAACAGCTGGAAACAGTGTAATTTTTAGCAACGATTTTACTTGCAGTGTCTACTATTTGCACAATCATTATTAAATGTTTGTGCCCGATAATGCATCCCAAAAAAAAGTATAAAATACTTACATTTGTGCCTAGTTCAATTGTTGTGTTCTCTGAAAGGATACAGTCGATGTGGTTGGAATTTTTGTCAGACTTAGTTCATTGCAACATTCTTCCAATTGTGTTTGGATACTAAACTGATTGGTTTTATTCAATGAAATAAGTCCACGATATGTCTATAAAATATGTCTACCCTTTACCCAACAGAACGGCCCTGTGCCAATGCATTCTCTTATATATGGGAGTTGACCATAGGTCGCCTCGCATATATAAGAGAATGCATTGGCTTAACACATATTAAAAATGATAAAATTGTCAAAGAATGTAGAAAAATATTATAAAAATTGTTTAAAAATGTAAGAAAAAATTAGAAAATTGTTAAAAGAATGCCATCCAATTCTGTGCGAGGAAAGTCTCGTCCGTAGCTGGAGACATGAGAAAAGCTTTGGACGTGTGCCGAAGATCGATAGAAATGGTCGAGGCTGATGTGCGAACTCAGCAAATTCTAACACCCAGTAAGTATATAGAAATGATCGAAAATGATGTCCGAACTCAACAAATTCTATCACCCATGAAGTATATAGAAATGATAAAAAATGATGTCCAAACTCAACAAATTCTATCACCCAGGAAGTATATAGAAATGATAGAAAATTATGTCCAAACTCATTAAGATCTGTCTCATGTCATAACATAAATGCGATAAAGCTTACATGTTAAATGTTTCTCCGATTTTCACCAAATTTGGATCATGACTTCTACACATGAATCTCTTGGATGAGTTCGAAAACCTGTCCTGTCTGAATTTAGTTTCATGAGTTATGCCTCCTGATTTATTACGTGTGCCTTATTTCATTACATAAGCATAACTCTTAAAGTGAATGGAATAACGAATAACAAGTAATCATGCCTAAATAAAAAAAAAAAAATCCCTTAAATTTGATATCCAAATAATCAGAAACAGCTGGAAACAGTGTAATTTTTAGCAACGATTTTACTTGCAGTGTCTACTATTTGCACAATCATTATTAAATGTTTGTGCCCGATAATGCATCCCAAAAAAAAGTATAAAATACTTACATTTGTGCCTAGTTCAATTGTTGTGTTCTCTGAAAGGATACAGTCGATGTGGTTGGAATTTTTGTCAGACTTAGTTCATTGCAACATTCTTCCAATTGTGTTTGGATACTAAACTGATTGGTTTTATTCAATGAAATAAGTCCACGATATGTCTATAAAATATGTCTACCCTTTACCCAACAGAACGGCCCTGTGCCAATGCATTCTCTTATATATGCGAGTCGACCATAGGTCGCCTCGCATATATAAGAGAATGCATTGGCTTAACACATATTAAAAATGATAAAATTGTCAAAGAATGTAGAAAAATATTATAAAAATTGTTAAAAAATGTAAGAAAAAATTAGAAAATTGTTAAAAGAATGTAAGAAAAAATGGTAAAAAGTGTTTAAAAAAAGATTTTTTTTAGGCCAATGCATTCTCTTATATATGCGTGGCGACCTATGGTCGACTCGCGTATATAAGAGAATGCATTGGCACAGGGCATAACTGTAGCCATCACAATGTGGTCAATGAACCGGTTCCAATGATATCCATATTTGTATGGTGTTATTGAGACAGACCGAAGATATTTTAGGCTGTTGAAGCTTTATTTGGGCGTTTTTGGCCGTTTTGTTGGGTAAAGGGTTAATTAAGAGATTTATCCCACTCGGAGCCTCACACAGATGGAAGCATGCACTGCAGAGTGTCGTCTGCTCTAGTCTATGTGGGGCTCTATAAGGGGTTTTGTTGGGTAAAGGGTTAATCAAATTCTGTTCATGGATTCTACTCAGGCACACATAGCTTACATTTTATCAAGAATTAATGTTGATTATTTTGTAGGTAGCCCAAGGAAAAGTCCGCGAAAGCTCAATAACCCGTTCATGAAGAAGATAACGGTGGCTCATATCAACAAAGTCTTATCGGAAGTGTACGGTTCAAGCGTGACGGCGTCAGCCACTCATCAGGATTCATTCCCCACGCAGCAAAAACTGGTCGTCTGTACGATTCTACTCATGCTTAAACAAGGAAGGATGAAAGAAATACAACTCGGGAAGGTCAGTCTCAATAAAAACGTCAGTAAAATTCATCAAATCACAATACTTGAGAATCCCACAGATATAGAATAGATCAATCCAATATACTCTTATAACCCAAATGGTGATGAATCAATTAAGTAAGCAGAAGGTGAATACAATATACACACCGAAATATACATATTATTTCAAAGGCCCTCATATTCTGTGAATTCCAAATTAGTTCTGCAAACTGCATTTGACGCTCTTTAACTTTCACTTTGAAAACACCTTTGGTAAACATTCAGACTTCATGGTCTCCGATATTTATTGCACATCCATTCGTTAATTTTTGCGAAATACAGAAAAATACAAGTTTCAAAATGTTCAATAAAATGTTTTGTATTGTTCTTGAAAATTACAAACAGATTACGTCTACAACGTCATTGGTGACATCAACTTTTACAGAAAATGTCTTCACTAAATTATGAGGTATAGTCTATATAAAGCACATGTTTGTTCAATTAAATAAAACAATATCGACAAAATTTTCAGTATATTACAAGCTACAAACTTCAGGGTGTACAGTAAACATAGAACATACAGTTGTGTGAACATGTTAACGTTATTGCACGCGTTTATCGTGATGCGTGGTAAAACTCAAACCTACGGTTCTTGTTTTACCATCGCGTCACAACAAACTCGTGCAATAAAGTTAACCAGTTCACACACTTGTGTCGTTTTATCTATATGTACTATATTTATTAGATAATTATTATCCAATTCTATATCTCTATTTGCAGCTGCATGAAGTCTACACTAAGATCTGTAAGCAGAGACAAGTGGCTTACGTCGACCAATCAGAATTCATGAGTCTGTGTAACCTGCTCGATTCCAGGGGAATTCTCGGCCTGAAAAAGGGCAAAGAAGCTCGTCTAACAAAGGTAATTACATCGCGGCTAAGCTGCCTGACTCATATGAGCCAATTCTGATGTTTATAGATGAATTAGTAAAAGCCATATTCACTGGTTTATTTCAATATCTTCATTTTCAAGTCATTTTCTAGTCCAAGTCTTCTCGTACTAAAGCCGGCTAAGATATTGGGATGGAGGTGCCGGTCTTTAGTCCGAGTTCCAGGCCCATGCATTCCTTTGACACGAGTTAAGCGTTAGTGACCCGCTCAAATAAAACCACAATTATATGAAATAAAATATCACAATTGCGACAATAAACGGATATTTTCCGCAGAAGACATGCTATTTGATCTGAAACCCACATCAGTTGTGAATTGAAAGCGGTAATTTAATGCGAAAAGAGACATTTACCGCAATGTTTACAAATTTTTAAAAGTATGCGAACTCGGTTGACCTCGCGAACTGTGTTCGGCATTTTCCGTTGAAAATATTCCGTAGATTTTCGACTGACAATGCAAATTACGATGAATTCTCCATTGTAATCGTAATTATGTGTGTCAATAAATAAAAAATAAATAGATTAATTAAACATTGAAGATATAAATGTAATACATTAAATAAATTACGGGGAATTACAACCCTCTCAAAGTTTAAAACAGTGTAAACACAACGATCATTAGAATAAATAATATGGTGCTACATTTCCCACATTTGGTGGACTTCAGCGAAATTAAGATATATACTAAGCGAACAGAGCAATATAATGCTCTTGTTAAGCACACACAAAATCAAACAAAATTTGTATAAATTTTTAACCTTAAGTTTGAAAAGTCCCACTAAAACGGAAGAACTATATTTCGAAACTGTGTGATTCGGTTCTCCGATTATTTTATCAACACAAAGGTCAAAATGCACATGGATGAAAATCACACGCATGGCAAGTTAGACACAAGAGTTCTAATTTGCTCCAATTTTGACAAGTTGCTTGCGAAAATTGTCAACAAAACTACCTTTCTGATCCTCCATTATGTCATTAAGTTTTTAGTGCGGGAATTGTTCTCAAAGCACATTGGAAACTGGACTTTGCGGCGATCGGTTTTCTCCATTTTGTTCGGAAAACCCCGCGCTATATATAGAAACGGAAACTAGAATACTCAGAACAAACACCGGACAATGCCGAAGTTCTTCGGAACCTGACTTCGGCTTTCAGTAATGTAAACAAAATATAAAAAACAGCGATGTTGGTGACAATCAACCGGAATATTCTATGCGTAATTTAACATGAAAGTTAGATTATTATACACCATTATGACCATAAGATATCTCTCTTTCCGATGTATATAGCATCATGTATTGATTCATTAGGTAAATCGAGTAAAATACACCACAGAATCCCGCCACAGATCGTGGGCGTAAGTCGTGTCAAAGGATTGGTATAGCAGCGGGCTTGGACTAAAGACCGGCACCTCCATCCCAATATCTTAGCCGGCTTTAGTACGAGAAGACTTGGACTAGTCATTTTCATGATAAACAATTGGATTAAATGCAAGACGGCTGTAGTTTTCATGGGGCGCGGCCATGTTTTATGTGAAAATTAAAGTGGAAGTTGACACAAATCAGTTTCCGGTTCCATTAGCATTTGCGAAAAGCACACAACGAAGGGCACTGCTAATGTAGATTGATTGCAATTTTGTTGTTGCCCAAAACATTTTTTGTGGGACTATAGAAATGAGTGTTATTTTTTAGGCCTCAGTTGAAACATTTACAGTCACCAGTCCGATTGATATCCCAGTGTCACCGACACTTTCATTATATTGTCCGGGATTTTAATTATTTCATCTCTTGTTCACAGATCACATTAAAACTAGATGAGAGAGAACTGGAACACACGCTGCTTGATAAGGTTCTGTTATCGTCCATCATGAAAGATGGAATTCCTAAGTGATTAAGTACTATGATACAGGTCTGTTATCGTCCATCATGAAATATGGAATTCCCAACTGATTAAATACTAGGGTACTGGTCTGTTATCGTCCATCATGATAGATGGAATGCCAAAGTGATGGAGTACACAGTGAAATCAGGAGACTGCCACAAAAGATACGCTGCAAGATAAGGTTCTGTTACCGTCCATCATGAAGATGGAATGGAAGTTCTCAGACACTGCTATGAAGGCTTGTCAACTATACAGTCTAAATAAGTCAGTTCTCAGACACTTGCCATGAAAATAAGTCACTTCTCAGACACTGCGATGAAAATAAGTCAGTTCTCAGACACTTGCCATGAAAAAAAGTCACTTCTCGGACACTGCCATGAACATTCATAAAATACTCAAACAATAAAATTATGTCAGTTCTTGAACACTGCCATAAAAAAAATTATTTTCAATATTATTCTTGGAATTGAAGATTAGCATTATCACTGAACTCATTAATATGTCCAAACTGGCCTGGTGGGGCTGCTGTCATTAGTGACTTAATTTATATTCATCTTCAATTTAAGCTTTCGGAAATTTTATACCAATTCAAGCTCTTTCCAGGCGCCAACAAAATTTATTTGAATTATGTTTTGATATGAAAATTTGTATTACATTGTTCATTACTCACCTTGTGATTCAAAACTGCAAAATTTGCTTGATTTGAATATCGTGTCATGTTTGATATGAATATCGTGTCAAGTTTGATTTGAATATCGTGTCATGTTTGATTTGAATGGGTTCGTCACTTAAAAGTAGCCATTTCCTTGCACCCGAGTGTCCCACAAAGCAATCCAAAGCTACGTATATTATGCAAGTCGATCATTTCCGTGGGTGCATTAATTCTGTTGATGGTATACAAATAATTAATCATGTAATTACGTACGTATAAGACTGCCGTCTGATTGAATACTGTATAAATAACGAGTTACAGTGTTTACACATTATATATAACTTACAATAAGATATAATGAATATAAACACTAAAAAGCATCTACGCATTGACCAATAATACCACGCAAGGAGAATTGAATAAAGTATTTTTTAGAATTTCAAGTAGCGTCCGTGGAAATTAAACTGACAGGATTATGTGCATGTATTCTGTCAATCGTAAAACTCTTTGTGCGCTGTGACGTCATACTGCAGGGTTTGTCTGGAGCATATTTTTATAGCGGCGAAATACGAATGGTATCGAAGTCTTTCACTCGGAACGTGTAGCTTGTTCAATAGTCTGTTTAGGCCAACAACTGACGATCGACTGCAGCTATAGAACAGAGTTTTAACGTTTTATAAAATATAATTGAGTTTCGGCTGGAAATGTGAACATGTGCGTCGTTGATTGTGCTTGGGGACCCAGGCGGGACAACGAAACTATTATTGACTGTACTTTGACTTTATCTCCATATAGGGGGGAGGGTATGTGTTTGTGTTTATCCTCCATGCGTGTAATATGGCTCAAATGAATGGTGTTGTCACTATGAATTCGCGCTATAAAGACAGGACAGGTTCCGTATTATTGTGAAATAAATCACTTTGGGATTTTGTTGAGTATGCATGGCAATATACTGATAATAATCAACACAAGTAGAGAATCACATGTTTTTTTGAGGAACTTCACTGACATCGAACTCAAAACAAATGATAATACAGCAATAAGATAAATGATCAACATTGAGTAGTTTCATCCACGAAAATCCCGTGCATAAAAATGTCCCGACTCAGCAATTGGGTGTTCTTTGATCCAATTATGTAATTGTACGATAGGACGGGGTCTTCGAGCCTGAGTAGTAGTTTCATCCATGGAACCCTGTGCACAAAAACATCCATACTCAACAGTCCGGCATTCTTTGATGTTACCGCGACATGTATTACGCTGTATCTAATGTCGCTATTTGACCCGCTTTTTCGCCAGTATTCTGTTTAACCCCCGAACTCCCGTTGCAGCCGGAATTTTTTTACGACATATTGCTACTGACATTTGGTACATGCATGAATCAAACAGATCATCGGCGAGGGGAATGGGCCCGCGGAAACCCTGTATACATACAACCTTTTTGGAACAGTTTTACAGACTATTTTTAGGACAGAAACTTTTGGAGCATTGTCATTTCGATTCAGATATTATGCCTTTGTTGACAAATAATAACCCAATCTCCATTTTGTCTTTGTTTTATTTACAGATAAAGGTATTTGTAGTCTTGAAATTGGGTTATATTAAAAATATGATTGTTGTTGTAATTGTGACCTGGAATAGATAGATCACCTTTAATCAATTGACCCACCATGAACTTCAAAACCACCATTTTAAAATTCATCACTATCTTCAATCAAATTGGCATTTATTTTTTCATAAAAATAATCATGTCTTAATTTGTTGATATCGTAATTTTATTTGATAAGTTTATTCTTCGTGTTATTGATTTCTTGTATATATTTGTGTGCATGCTATTACCATGGAAATGATAGAGTGTAAGTTAATTATGTGTGCCAATGATAGATGTGTATATATACCTGTATGCCTGTTCTAATTCAATGATATCTGTGTATGTATATCTGTATGCCTGATCTAATTAATATTAATCTCTTGAATAAGCTACGCGTTACAGTCAAAAGGACAAAGTGGGGAATTCCATCAACTCCACGAAGCATTACGTCATTGTCAGCCAATAACAACATTTACGATAAAGCGATGAAGCCAATCAATAACATTAACGATAAAGCGATGCAGCCTATCAGGCGATTGTCAGAATTCCTATACAGGATATATATCAAGAGTCCAGAGTCCAGAATTGTCTAGAGTCCAGAATATCTAGCAAGGAGAATAGAATTCAGTATTTCCCAGAATTTCAACAGTTAACACCAGTTTTAAAAGTGAAAACAAAGGAGATCTGTCAATCGTTAAACTATTTGTGCGCTGTGTCATACTTCAGGGATTGCAAGCAGAAGCTATTTATGGTGGCATTAATGTGAATGGTAGTGATATCCTTTAGACTGTAACACGGCGCTTGTTCGAGAGTCTAATTTTAATAAGAACTGATCTGTTGTTACCATAAAGATAAGGACCTCATGGCATATTAGAGAGGTTTTTCATTGTCATGTTTATAACTTGAGTCAGTTATAATTATCACCGTGGAATTAACATGCATCTACCATTTTATTTCTAATCAGTCGATGAAAAGTGTAAGTCTGTTTTGACAGTCTGTGATGTGATTGATCAAATTTAGTGTTCCACATTATTGGAATCATTATTTATGTTTCGATATGTGCCTTTTAAAAACCTCTCTTTTATGGTACACTTACAATAATGATTATTAGTCATTTCTATATATAGCCATTACATTTAAATACCTGTGTTCTCAGGCAATTAGATCTCAATTTTGAGATGAGGGAGGATATTTATTTTTGTTGTTTTCTCAAAATCTGGAACACATACTCCATTTACACAAAAAAATTCATTTTCCTTTTATCAGATCCGATATTTCCTACATAAAATATTGAAAAAAATGTCTCGACGAGACTTTTTAAAATAAAATTTCGGGGACAGTTAGGTGCCTGAGAACACAGAATTGTATTTATTTGGCCTAAAGTATAAAAAGTAAAAGTATTATTTTTAAGGCCCTGACACATTAGTTTATTTTATTCAAATATTTAAATAAATAGATAAATTAATTATTTTGTTCTCCATTATGTGAACACTTACTTTTTTATTGTGATCAGTGATCAAATTTAAAATATATCTTATTCTTGGGACTTGTGAATTGCAACAAAGTATTTAGGAAAATGAAATTGCATCTTGAATTTGAATTATTATTTATCTCTAGAAGTGATTTCTGAGGCAATGATAAAAAATAAAATGTTCATTTCTCAGCTTCTTGTGGATGTTTCTTTAACCCTTTCAGTGCCTAAGAGCTCTTTCCATCAATGTATCACATTATTATAATCAATATATTTGAAAAATGATCAAGGAAATATGGGTTGATACAAAAATCGGACTTGGCACTGAAAAGTTTAACAAGTGAATCTTGCAGTGATCTCTAAGGGTCTAAATATAAAAGATAAACGATTCATTTCTAAGGCCCTGTTAGTTAACTTTTTCAAGTATTTGCATTAAATTAATTTTTTTTAAAATTAAATTTTCCGATTATGTGAACAGAAAACATTTTTATCCCCTGCAATGGAAGTGTAGAAAATTCTGATTGCTTTATCTCTTATCATAGCTCATATATTAATTATCTTTAGTATACACATAGGGCGCAGCATGTGTGTTGGGGGGGGGGGGTGTAATATCCACATGTAATTTGATTGCTGTATGTCTGTTATCATAGTTTAATAAACCTCAGTGAAAACCACCATTGTAGGAGACACACGGTGCAAAGCCACCATTGTGGGGGACACAATGTGCAGTGCACTTTGTTTCATTCATTCATTCTTTTTATTTATTTATAGTGGGGTCGAGGAGTTGCTTAAATAGGGTTTAGATACTTAAACGTTAGCCCACAACATTGCCTGTTTTCATACATTCGCCAAATAAATAGAGAATACCTACGAGTTTTGGTTGAATACCCGAATTATCTGGGTGCAAGGAAGTACAGAATTTCCACGAGCGGCTGCAAGCCGCGAGTGGAAATTCTGTACTTCCTTGCACCCACGAATGAGATAATCCGGGTATTCAACCAAAACCCGTAGGTTTTCTTTTTATTATATGCGCTATAAACCGCACCAAAACTGCTAATTTTGTCCTACAGTTCACTTCAAATTGTTAGAAAGCTTCGACATTTGCATTTTGTTTACATTCCATCAATTGATTTGCTCACCACTGAATGACAAATATCGAGCATAGCCGCCATAAGAAATAGTCCCCATTGTTTTATTCTGAAATGATGCGAGAAAATTAATGTATACATAATTTAGTGATAAGAATATATTAAAACAAATGAGTTAACATTATAACAATTAAATAACAGTTTATGAACCGTGAAAATCAATAATTAAAACAATAGTCCGGCTGTTATTGATACGCTTTGAAACTTAATGTGATTCGCCGCTATAAACCGGAAGTGATCTCCGAAATAGTAATACTATTGTGTTATCCATCGAGTCGGTCAGTGTTATCCATCGAGTCGTTCAGTGTTATCCATCGAGTCGGTCCAGGCGATGGATAGAACGATGGTTACAAAAATTGTAGGATTGTTTCCCATATAATTACTTATACAACCATTAATGTCTAGAAATCTTGGGAGGGGTTGGGGAAATGAAAGAAAGCATCCCTCCATCATCCAGTCCCCATATGTAATCGGTGGAGAACACATGTTTTTATTTTAATGGCCTAATGATAAAATGACCAGCAACATCGCCTTTTTCCTACATCTTAGAAACAAACTCTGAGAAACTGACAATACATAGTCTTTGAATTGTTGCTGTATGTATAAGCATAAATTATTTTATTTATCTTATTTAATTATTTTTTTTACGACATTTTATGTAATGAGTGATCAAACTTCATGACTCGTGTGATAAAATTAATTCCAATAAATTGTTCACAAATTTATACATTCGTTGAATCGATAGAATCACATCAGATGCCACTTTACGACTACAGTTAAATTATTTCTCTTCCCAGCAACAGTTACAAAGAATTACATATCAGTGGTGGCTTCTCTGGTTTCAAGTGAATTTACCGGTAGTGAAATTAGCAAACTGATTGAACTTAAAATAGTATTGGTATAAACACAAATAATCCCATACAAGTTATAGAACTTAAAGGCACAGATGGCCTTCATGGTGGGTATGCTGTTAAAATAGTCACACCCATTAAAACTGCCATAAACAGAAAGAATATTAAAATATAAACATAATTTGTTCTTATACTATTTACGCGATATTTAATGGCCTTCATGGTGGGTATGCTGTTAAAATAGTCACACCCATTAAAACTGCCATAAACAGAAAGAATATTAAAATATAAACATAATTTGTTCTTATACTATTTACGCGATATTTAATGGCCTTCATGGTGGGTATGCTGTTAAAATAGTCACACCCATTAAAACGGCCATAAACAGAAAGAATATTAAAATATAAACATAATTTGTTCTTATACTATTTACGTGATATTTAATGGCCTTCATGGTGGGTATGCTGTTAAAATAGTCACACCCATTAAAACGGCCATAAACAGAAAGAATATTAAAATATAAACATAATTTGTTCTTATACTATTTACGTGATATTTAATGGCCTTCATGGTGGGTATGCTGTTAAAATAGTCACACCCATTAAAACGGCCATAAACAGAAAGAATATTAAAATATAAACATAATTTGTTCTTATACTATTTACGTGATATTTAATGGCCTTCATGGTGGGTATGCTGTTAAAATAGTCACACCCATTAAAACTGCCATAAACAGAAAGAATATTAAAATATAAACATAATTTGTTCTTATACTATTTACGCGATATTTAATGGCCTTCATGGTGGGTATGCTGTTAAAATAGTCACACCCATTAAAACTGCCATAAACAGAAAGAATATTAAAATATAAACATAATTTGTTCTTATACTATTTACGCGATATTTAATGGCCTTCATGGTGGGTATGCTGTTAAAATAGTCACACCCATTAAAACGGCCATAAACAGAAAGAATATTAAAATATAAACATAATTTGTTCTTATACTATTTACGCGATATTTAATGGCCTTCATGGTGGGTATGCTGTTAAAATAGTCACACCCATTAAAACGGCCATAAACAGAAAGAATATTAAAATATAAACATAATTTGTTCTTATACTATTTACGCGATATTTAATGGCCTTCATGGTGGGTATTGCTGTTAAAATAGTCACACCCATTAAAACGGCCATAAACAGAAAGAATATTAAAATATAAACATAATTTGTTCTTATACTATTTACGCGATATTTAATGGCCTTCATGGTGGGTATGCTGTTAAAATAGTCACACCCATTAAAACAGCCATAAACAGAAAGAATATTAAAATATAAACATAATTTGTTCTTATACTATTTACGCGATATTTAATGGCCTTCATGGTGGGTATTGCTGTTAAAATAGTCACACCCATTAAAACGGCCATAAACAGAAAGAATATTAAAATATAAACATAATTTGTTCTTATACTATTTACGTGATATTTAAGATTTGTATGTTATTGTCAAGTTCATATGCTGTGTTATGTAAACAGAAGCCAGGTTGTGTAAGGTTTTTAGCTTTTGTTTACATTATAAAGCATCAAACTTGTCAATAACATACCGGTACTATTATACGCGATATTTATGATTGGTATAAGAACAAAACCTGTCTATATTTTAATATTCTTTCTGTTTATAGCGGTTTTAACGGATGTGACTATTTTAACAGCAATATCCACCACAAAGGCCATTCGTGCCTTTAACCCTTTACCCAACAGAACGGCCCTGTGCCAATGCATTCTCTTATATATGCGAGTCGACCATAGGTCGCCTCGCATATATAAGAGAATGCATTGGCTTAACACATTAAAAATTATAAAATTGTTAAAGAATGTAAGAAAAAATGGTAAAAAGTGTTAAAAAAAGATTTTTTTTAGGCCAATGCATTCTCTTATATATGCGAGGCGACCTATGGTCGACTCGCATATATAAGAGAATGCATTGGCACAGGGCATAACTGTAACTATCACAATGTGGTCAAGGAGCCGGTTCCAATGATATCCATATTTGTATGGTTCTATTGAGACAGACCGAAGATATTTTAGGCTGTTGAAGCTTTATTTGGCCGGTTTGTTGGGTAAATGGTTTAAGTGATGCGAAACACTCCGGTAGGGTGATCAAATAGAAATGGAGAATAATCTTGCTAAAAGTAGTAAATTTATAAATATTATATCCAAATTGACAACGAGCACCATCATTCTTATATATTAATTGAATACAATGACTCTTGATGGTGAAATCATTTTGTTAGTTTATAGTAGTATATGTAGTTCAGACAATGTTTTCTATGAAGTGGTAAGGTCGATTTGTTTGAAATTTTCGGCGATTTTACTAGAATGCTACATTCCTCCAGTTGGCATAGCGCCTGAATACCAACTTATTAGTTTCACACACCCGAATAAGTACATAATATGTCTTTAACCCTTTACCGGCCAAATAAAGCTTCAACCGCCTAACATATCTTCGGTCTGTCTCAATAGAACCATACAAATATGGATATCATTGGAACCGGCTCCTTGACCACATAGGTAGCCTCGCATATATAAGAGAATGCATTGGCATTTTACCATTTTTTCTTACATTCTTTGGGTTAGGGTTAGGGTTAAACAATTTTATAATTTTTAATGTGTTTAAAGGTACTCAATCCGTAAAGAGGGTCCCCATCTCAACAGATTCCAACAACAACAATCCGATCAGAGGGTCCTATATTACTATTTCTTTGGCTTTGGGGGTAAAAAATATTTGATTAGATATTGATTTTTGAAATTTGTTAATTTCTCGAGATGAGTACTAATAATTGCCGTCAATTTTGAAACCTGCTCGAGATGATTACACCAAAACTCTATTCAAACAGACAAGGATGGATAACTCTAAAATCAAGTGGTAATAATCACGCAATTTTGACCACGTACTGGGCCAGAAAGAATTCCAGATAATGAAAAATAATAGATTTCTAAAATCGATATCTAACAAATCTGAGCTTTGATGGGTGACTTCCTCGACTCGAATCAAATATTTTTGACCCCCGAAGCCATTGAAATAGTAATTGAGATGAGTTTTATCGGATTGAGTACCTTTAAGCCAATGCATTCTCTTATATATGCGAGGCGACCTATGGTCGACTCGCATATATAAGAGAATGCATTGGCACAGGGCCCTTCTGTTGGGTAAAGGGTTAACAAGCAACTTGCAGGAACTTATTCTGAATTTCCAAGTAGTAGGAGCCATCCCTTCCTAACCTCTTATAAGGACATTTAAAAAGTTTTCTCTGCTGTTGATGATAGTACGAAACATTTTCAGTACTCTTATCTTACCTGCTGATTTAAAGTGATGTGAAACACTCCAGTAGGGTGATCAAACAGAAATTGAGAATAATTTGCTCAAAGTAGTTATTTGTTACCAATATTAATCCAAATTGACAGCGCAGACTGTCATTCTTATATATTAATTAAATACAATGACTCTCGGTGGCGAAATAATTTGTGTTGGTTTAACGCCGATAGTTGCGTCCCGAATCGAGATGTAAATATTTACAATTGAGCGTAGTTGAGACGATGTTTTCTATTTAGTGGTATGGTCGTTTTCTTTGAAATTTTCGGCGATGTTAGTAGAATGCTACATTCTCCAGGTTAACATAGCTCCTGGGTACTAACTTATCAATTTTACACACCCGAATAAGTCCATAATATGTCTTTAAAGGGACCCAAAGCACTCAGTGAGTAATTATGCACAAAAAAAAAGAAAAAAGTTTGTAAAGACATCAGCACTCAGCACTAAGAAGAACATGGAGAAATAGATAAACTTTGTTATTGATAGTACTCCACTAACAACATTTTGTGCATTGAATACATTGTTATCCAAACAAAACAATGATTTGTCAACAAACATCGCTAACATGTGGTCAACAAACATCGCTAACATGTGGGAAATTCAAATATTTTAGTCTGAATATGATTTTAACCCTTTCAGTGCTCTCAGAGCTCTTTCCTTCAATGTATCACATTATTATTATCAATAAATTTGAAAAATGATCAAGGAAATATGGGTTGATACAAAAATCGGACTTGGCACTGAAAGGGTTAAGAATATTATTCAATGCTTTTACCTTTTCCATCGTTTACCGTTATGTTTTAATTATAATTTAGTATCCAGGGTCCGCGCTGGACCAAAAACTTTGCCAATGAAAATATTTTTTTCAAACTCTTTTAGAATTTGGCAAATGTTATCCCTGATAGTATCATTTTCTGCAACCTTGATTGGATCTTATGTTTCAACACTTGCGGTTTGATGATGTTTGATATCGATAGGAAAGCAGTTAGTTAATAATTATATTAGTTTATGCCAAAAAATGTGGCAAACATAAAATAGATCGACATTTTTGTCCCAGTGATAACTCCTGGGACAAGCGGAGACAGTAGAATTGTCATAGGCTGAGATTCCATTTCAGAAGCATGAGAAACCAATTTCTAATCTTTTCATATTAAAAATATTATTTATCTATGATGTTTCCTGGCTCAGTAGAAAGGTCCGGGACGGATTTGGAACCATGGCCCCTACTATGGAATAGATTATTAAGGATCAAGTACTAACAAAGAAATATATTCCCTGTTTGTTTTTAGTTAAACATATTGGGCCACACTATAAAGTGTATGCGGGGCCGGCTCCAAATAAAAGGTGTATACAGGGTGTTATATGGCGTTTGGTCCGTTGTTTCTCAATGGATATTAATGAAATTTGGTGTATATGTCCGGGCTGGGACATGGAATACAATAACGTTTGAATTGTTTTAAAATTCACAAATTTGTTGATTTTATTCAACTTTTTCGTTCTAAAACACACTATAAAGTGTAAATGGCCGGCTCCAATAAAAAGGTGTAAGCGGCTTATGTGTAATCGGATTAACTAACTGACAACTCTAGACTATTAGTCTAGGGTGTTTTGTATCATTGAGGTTTTTCGGGAAATAATAATTAAGAAAGTGAAAAAAGAATGTGGTCGAAATCACGTAGTCGTCTGATATATAGCTGCTGCTAAAAAATGCGATCTTAGTCTTAAACATGATGATGTTGGTGTTTTAAATAAATTAGCTATTTCCCCTGCATGTAATATTGGTAGATGGGGAAGGGTGACTTCATCTAACCATCAGTCACCTTGGCAAGTTGTTTACTCAACACGTGCGAATCAGTATTGAGTATGCGGTAAACTGTCAAAACAGAAACCTTGTTTCGGATCGCGTCCAACATGGCCGCCATTTTTTTAAGAAGAGACACTACAAGTCAGTTTGATGTAAATTATCAAGAGAAACTCTTGACAAAAGTATACAAATCAAATGTATATATTATTGTGAAGCTAAGATATAATGCTACCTTTTTAAGGCAAACTTGGAACTCCACGTCCAAGATGGCTACCAAAATGGCCGCCAGAAGTGGAAACTATAACTATTTTCACTAATATCTTCTAAATTAGTTTCTTCTGTTTGGAACTGGTTGAGAATTGTGACTTTATTTAGTATTTTTCATGTTAACTGATCATTGGAGCAATGAAATATGCCATTCTGTGGGTACCAGCCCATTCCGATCCCTCAAAAAATTGATTTTACAGAACGCGGTATAAATTTCACCAAAAATCATTTGGATTCTAGTCATATTTCAACAAGAAATGAGCAGAACTGTGCATAGTAAGTGAGGCATACCATTACTTATGAATATTCCAACTAAATGGAACAAAAATTGTTACTTTAGCTCAAAAAGACCGCCAAATTATAGAAAATGGTAGATATTTGCCACAGCCTGCTCTGTAATGAGTTACAAGTTGTGGTTGATGAATACAATCGACTGATAGGCCTTCTACACATTGAATACTAATGTTAATTGTTGCTATTGTATCCACTGACACATCAGAAATATTGGATTTTTCTCTCATAAACTTGACACCAATATCACAAAAAATTGACTTTTCAGTTTGGAATTTGTTTTGTACTTAAAATGGAACTATCAATGGTAGGAAAGGTGTTTTTTGTTTGATCTGTCTTAATTGTGTCACACTGATGTGTTTTGGACCAAATTATTTAAGATGGCTTGCAAAATGGTTATACAGGGGGTGCTTGTATGGTTATGTATGGGTATACACTCTACATGTATATCTGATGTGGCTATATGGTCATTAGTGTGGTGTGTGTAGCTACTCGTATGTAACACGAGTAGCCACATGGTCATCTATGTGTTTATGTATATATGGAATGACTGTATGGTCATGTGTGGGATGTACAGGTGTACCTTGGGTGGCTGCATTGTCACAGGTTGGTGTATATGTATATATGTGTTGTCTGTATGATCGTGATGGAGTGTATGGATACATAGGGAGTTATTTTAAGGTTATGGGTAATGTGTACATGGAACGATTGTACGTCCATGGTTAAAGGATATATGCATACATGGAGTATAGCTGGGTGGTCATTGGTGGGCGTGTGTGCATATGCGGTGTGCCCTTGTGGTAATGGGTGGGATGTATATGTCATGGATGTATGTCATTGGTTGATAAATAGGTATACATGGAATAGCTCTACGATCATGGATCATGCATGAGTACACAGCAATTAGCTGAATTGTCATGTGTGAGGAGTTTATGCAAGCCTTTAGTTGCTGTGTGAACGAGGTATTGGTATATTTGGAAGTGCCGTATGGACGTTGATGATGTGTATATGTAAAAATGGAGTGACTCTATGGTTATGGGTGTGGTGTACATGTATATCTTGACTGGCTATATGGCCATGGGTTTGTCGAATATGTATACAGGCAGTGAATGTATGACCAATGGTGAGGTGAATAGGTATATATGGAGTGAATGTATATGGCGATCATGGCGTATATGTATATATGTCGTTGATCTATGTCATTGGTTGGTAAATAGTTATACAGGGAGTAGTTCTACGATCATGGATGGGGTGTATGAGTACATATCAATTAGCTGAATTATCATATGTGAGTTGTATAATGTAAGTCTATGAGTTGCTATATGAACGTTCATGGGGTGTATATGTAAAAATGGAGTGACTCTATGGTTATGGGTGGGGTGTACATGTATATCTTGACTGGCTATATGACCATATATAGGCAGTGAATGTATGACCAATGATGAGGTGAATAGGTATATATGGAGTGACTGTATGATCATGAATGTGTTGAATATGCATACATGGAGTGATTATATGGTCATGAGTCAGGTTTAGCAGTATACCGGGTGTACCTACATGGTGACCCATGGATGTATGGTCACGTATGGGGTGTACAGGTATACGCAAGTGTGGCCATCGGTGAAGTGTGTGTGTATAAAGGGAGTGGCTATATGGCCATTGGTGAGGTGTATCTAGAGTGTCTCTATGATCATGGATGGGGTGTATATGTATATCTTGAGTGGCTATATAGCCATGGGTGTGGCAAATAGGTATACATGACCAATGGTGGGGTGAATAGGTGACAAGGAGTGACTGCATGATCATGAATGTGCGGAACAGGTATACAGGGAGTGACTATATGGCCATGGGTAAGGGTGTGCCTGCGTGATAATTCATGGTTGTATGGTTAAATGTGGGGTATACGGATATACACAGGTGTGGCTGTATGGTGTGTCAAAATCGGCTGCAGAGCAGATGTCCTTATCAATGATATTAGTGTGGAGACTAGATATAAGAACACCGTGGAGGTTATAAGCAACTAAATACTTGAAATTATGCCCCTTGGCATTTGTGTAGGGAAACTCGAGTCAGCATTAAAAAAATACCAACAGCTGAATGGTGTATAATATCTTCGGTTGTTTAATGTGAAAGAAAAAAGAAAGTCATAGGCTATGTTAATTCCTCGGCCATTTGTGTGGGATTGTTCGTCAAGCGGCTACATTGGTCGCCAAATTTGGTAGGGGGTGGGGGTATTTTTTATATTGAAATTTTGTGCACAAAAGGGGGTATATTGTGGAAATGCCAATTTATTTCCAGGAATAAGTATGGTGAGGCACCATTTCTTTTTTGACAACTTATGTCCGACGTGCATGGAGTTCTACACGCAAAAATATTTTAAAGTTTGGCTCAGTAGGGTAATGAATCGTGGGGATGGCTTAACCCTAACACTGTCGCCTATGGGACATATTTAGTTGATTGTAACCGTGGAGTGAAGCGGAGTATGTGCATGTAAGTCATTTTATTGGCAGTTAGATTTGTCTATAGTT
Organism: Siphonodentalium dalli; assembly: GCA_032622095.1. Classification (NCBI taxonomy): domain Eukaryota; kingdom Metazoa; phylum Mollusca; class Scaphopoda; order Gadilida; family Siphonodentaliidae; genus Siphonodentalium; species Siphonodentalium dalli. Next base: position 287,425,009 of record CP136064.1, on the reverse strand, counting down.
ATTCAGGTGAGTGGTGTTGGGTGATTCCCTTGTTTGCTGTTAGGGAGGGGTGGTTACAACCAGTTAATGGCTACTATTCATAGAATTCTGTATGAAGGGTTATACGTTTACAATTCAATGGGTGACAACGAAAAATAAATGTATGGTTGGGTTGCAAATTGTGGTCAGTATCATGTGGTCAGTATCAGGCTTAAATAAAATGGTATTATATTGCCTTTGTCTTTTATTTTTTAGATAAAAATTCTGACAAATTATTTTGGCTTAGGATGTCTTTCCATTATTTATGATTGTCTTAGTGGACAAGTTTGCAAACATATTATTTTGGCTTAGGATGTCATTACATTAATTATGATTATTCTTTTGTTGTTGAAAGTTTTGTGTGTTGAATGCTATAAAGTTCCCCGCCAGAACACCAAACATTCCGATATTTTAAACGGGTGGAATATAATCTCTACGTGCGTAGCCAGAGTAGAAATTCATGACATGATCTAATACTTCTCGAACCATTCCTGTATTTTAGAAGAGAAATATATTCAGCACATGCTTTGGAAACAGATAAGCGTACATTTTTCCACCATATAAATGCTTGAAATACAAAGGCATCTCAACATAATTATTTATTATTATATTATAATTATTATTATGTTCCTGTCTGAATTCTCCTTGTACTATAGATGCAATTTTAAAATAACCATCAAATTATTGTCACAGTAACCATTGTTTTAAAAGGGACAAATAAGATCCAACTGAAACGCTGCATCGCGCATCGACAAAGATAGCGACCCCGGGAAAGCTTGCGGGGACAATACGGGGCGGAATCGACAAAAGATGAATCTGGAAAAACATGATGCAAACTTTAGAGTAGAGAGCTTCCCTATATGGGGTCGAAAGGGAAACATTAACCACAAATATTTATTTTGTGGGCCTTAAAATTAACTCCGAATTTTTATTTACGGGCCCATAGAAAAGTCTGCAAACGATATCAGTATGAACATATTTTTATTTCCTAATCCAAACACGGCACATATAAGCAAAATAAAAGTGTTAATATATGGAAACGAGGATCAGACAACAAGCCCGAAGGCTTATATGAAGTCTTCTCCTCTTTGGGTACGTGACCCGTCCCATATAAGTGAGGGATGGGTGTAGTTCAAACGGGAAGGGTTGGAAATATTTTATTTTTTTGAGAAATGAGACAAATAACAGAATTTGAGTTAGGGATGGAAAACTAAGGAAGAAGATAGTGTTAGGGGTGGCAGGGGGCAGAGATAGAGAGAAAGAGAGGGAAAGGATAAATAGAAGACGAGAGATGGATAGATAACATCGTGAGATGATGATGCAAGGGGAGTTTTCAATGACTGGGTTAACAGTTGCGTGATTAAACATGATGCTCATCAGGAGCCATGGGAGGGAGTCAATCACGGTCAGGCGCCATGGGAGGGTGTCAATCACAGTCAGGCGCCATGGGAGGGGGTCAATCACAGTCAGGCGCCATGGGAGGGGGTCAATCACAGTCAGGCGCCATGGGAGGGGGTCAATCACAGTCAGGCGCCATGGGAGGGGGTCAATCACAGTTAGGCGCCATGTGAGGGGGTCAACCACAGTCAGGCGCCATGGGAGGAGGTCAATCAGTCAGGAGCCATGGGAGGGGGTCAATCACGGTCGGGAGCCATGGGAAGGGGTCAATCACGACCAGGAGCCATGGGAGGGGTCAATCACAGTCAGGAGCCATTGGAGGGGGTCAATCACAGTCAGGAGCCATGGGAGGGGGTCAATCACAGTCAGGCGCCATTGGATGGGGGTCAATCAAAATTACTGCAAAGTAATTAAACAAACACACACAGCTATGAGTGTTCATTTCGCGCTCCGCGTGTATAATGTTTCGCATTTCTTGGTATACAGTTGGCCATGGGCGTTTTATTTATAGAAATGGGAATTTTTGGGGAGAGCATTAAAAGTCGAACTGCGACCCGGAGGTCGAGTCCGGTAAAAGGTGTAGTTGGGAATTCTGGTGAGATTCATGAGAAACCTTCAGTGATTAGTTGTTTTAACGGAATTATGAGTTGGTCATTCGTGAATATATTTTATATAAATTATTGGGGGTGATTGAGTGAGTTATATTCGATCGAAAAGAGCTAGCTTAGACTCAACTTTAGATAAATATGGGAAGGATCTTATTGAAATGTGTGTCTCTTTGGACCTCCGGATACTAAACGGCAGACTTCTGGGGGATTCCATTGGTAGTCCAACTTGCTTCAAACCAAATGGTGTCAGTGTAGTAGATTATATGATAATATCTGAAGAAATATTTAACCAAGTTCTTACCTTTCAGGTTTCACCATTCATACCTACACTATCAGATTGTCACTGCAAGTTGAATTGTACACTCTTGGCCTCCTTTGTAGTAAAAACTAAAACTGACAGACATCATAAAGGAACGATTTCAGCCCCAGGGAAATTTAGTTGGCTAGAGACGTCAAACGTAAAATTTCAGCATGCCCCACAATCCGCAATGACATAGACAATTTCCAAAAACATGATTACTCTTCACACCAAATAAACGTAGCAACTCAAGATTTACAGAAAATCATTATAAAAACAGCCAATCTCTCCCTGAAATTCAGAACACCAAAATCAAATAAACCCTTTCACAACAAGATGTGGTTTGACGCTGCACTAAAGAAAAGACGCAAAACATTTGAACTAAAAGCTCGTATTATGTCCAACGATCCATACAATAGATAAAAAAGAGACAACTATTTCAAAACTTATCGGGTTTTTAGAAAATTGCTAGAGACCAAACGCAAACAATTCAGGTCCTCCTTACTTGATAAACTAGACAACATGCGAGATAATAGCCCAAAAGAATATTGGAAATTACTGAAACGTCTTAAAAACAAGGAAAGTGGTGGTGAAATTTCTCCGGAAAGTAACATCGACCACATGTCATGGACTAATCACTTCAAAAATCTCAACATATTACATGAGAACTTTACAGAAAGAAACCATGCTTTAGAACTAAATCTAGTATATATTTAGAAAAGCAGAAAACCTTCTCTGAAATTGATTACCGCATTTCAAATGAAGAGATTAATCAAGGATTAAAAAGCTTAAAAAGCAATAAGGCAGTGGGGCTTGACTCTCTGTCGAACGAAATGTTAAAGTCGGGCTCACAAGACTTATTAAATATGGAGGGTTATTAGGGTCACAATCATAACTTCACATTTTAATTCTAACTTAACATTTTAATTCTTATATTTTAATTCTAACTTAACATTTTAATTCCAACTTAACATTTTAATTCTTATATTTTAATTCTAACTTTACATTTTAATTCTAACTTTACATTTTAATTCTTATATTTACATTCTATTTACATTCTATTTACATTCTATTTACATTCTATTTACATTCTATGTACATTCTAACTTTACATTTTAGTTATAACTTTACATTTTAATTCTTATATTTACATTCTATTTACATTCTATTTACATTCTATTTACATTCTATTTACATTCTCTGTACTCTAACTTAACATTTTAATTCTAACTTAAGATTTTAATTTCAACTTAGTATTTCAATTCTAACTTATTATTTCAACTCCAACTTAATATTTTAATTCTAACTTAACATTTTTATTTTAATATTTTAATTTAATGATCTATAAAATAAGAAGCTAAACACAAATCATCTACTAAAAGTTGTAATGTTTGAATTAAAATAGTATATTTAAAAAGTTGGAATTGAAATGAGCATAAAACGGATCTCAGAATTGAAAGGCAAAAATTAAAACAAACATAAAATGGATTCTAGAAGTTGTAATTGTGACCCCAATAACACGCCTGCACTTCTGTAACAATTATAACGAAAGGCGTCGCTGAAATCGAACGGCCGGACATGACAATCTGCGGGATGGGATGGAATATGGAATAGAATGACAATCTGCGGAACAGAATTTCAAATTGCGTGGAACGGCCGATATCTCGAGGAATACAGTACGCAGAGGACTACTTTTGGTATCTAACGAAAGGCCCACATTCGCACTATCCACACATATTAACCCCACCACAGACCGGACAGCAGAAGTTGCATTATTCGATCGACAACTGACCCAACATAAAATTGTCGAACTCAAGGCCGTAGAACAGCTGTAGAAATGTATTTTTACAGCCATAACACTATGCCCACAAGCAGACTTTGTATTAAAATGAAGTTTATCATCTATTGCACAGCAAGAGACAGATTAACCCACCCATGAGAAGGTGCCATGAAACACGAAAAACTGCGTTCGACGTCAATGTTTAGAATTTAGATTCCTCGATGAATACGCTAGCAAACAACAAGTGTTAGGTACCAAATGACACAGTGGAATACTGCTACAATATGGCTGTTTTAGTACGAATAATGTAATGGCGAAATCGCAAACACGCGCCGATGAAAACAACTAAAAATAGACTCAATGCATGGTTACAATAACAGGATCGATTTCAGCTGATATATTCCATATAATGGGGCGTATAGTATATCAAAATGTAGACACAGGGAATGTAATTTTGTCCAAATGGGTCCAACACGCAGTGAAATTGTTGCAGAAATTCGCTCCAAGAAAGAGCGCTACTTTTTCTCGTACAAAATAGAATGGCCGACTGAAGCCGTTTTATCGTTCCAGCTAAGCCTGTTCTTAGCAGCACTTCGTCAACAAAAATACGAATATACACCATGTATCAGAAGACGTATCAAATGTGATTTTTTAATGGCTTTGCGCTCTTCATTTGTTATAATTCGCACTAATTTTTTATTTCAGTTGTGGCTAAAAGCCCAGATGCCGGAAGCCGGTGTCCGGCGATTACAAGCCAAGTTACAAAATAGATTAACTGGGTTGAACGCACGAACATGTCAATGGTGAGACTGTTTGAAAGAATATTCAAATCAAATAGTGTTTATAGACTTAAAAACTTATGTGTCCGCCGGTCATACGCGGTGGAGGTTCTCATATTATCTGCCGGTCATACGCGGGGGAGGTTCTCATATGAACATATTATCTGCCGGTCATACGCAGGGGAGGTTCTCATTGAACATATTATCCGCCGGTCATATGCGGTGGAGGTTCATATTATTCATGCGAGGGAGGTTCTCATATTATATATACGCCAGTCAAACACGGGTGAGGTTCTCATATGAGAACCTCCCCCGCGTATGACTGGTCTGATCCTCACGTATGACCGGCGGATAATATGAACCTCCACCGTGTATGACCGGCGGATAATATGAGAACCTCCCCCACATATGGGAATCTCCCTCGCGTATGACCGGTGAATAATATGAACGCGGTGGAGGTTCTCATATTATCTGCCGGTCATACGCGGGGGAGGTTCTCATATGAACATATTATCCGCCGGTCATACGCGGTGGAGGTTCATATTATCCGCCAGTCATACGCAAGGGATGTTCTCATATTATCCACCAGTCATACGCGGGGGAGGTTCTCATATGAGAACCTCACCCGTGTTTGACTGGCGTATAATATGAGATCCTCCCTCGAACGCAGTTTTTCGTGTTTCATGGCACCTTCACATGGGTGGGTTAATCGGTCTCTTGCTGTGCAATAGATGATAAACTTCATTTTAATACCAAGTCTGCTTGTGGGCATAGTGTTATCGCTGTAAAAATGCATTTCTGCAGCTGTTCCACGTCCTTGATTTCGACAACTTTCATGTTAGGTCAGTTGTCGACCAAATAATACAACTTCTGGTGTCCGGTCAGTGGCGGGGTTAATATGTGTGGATAGGGCGAATGTGGGCCTTTCGTTAATCACAAAACGGAGCCCTCTATGTGTTGTATTCCTCGAGATATCGACCGTTACACGCAATTTGAAGTTCTGTTCCGCAGATTGTCGTTCTATTCCATATTCCATCCCATCCCGCAGATTGTCATGTCACGCCGTCCGATCGCAGCGACCCCTTTCGTTATAATTGTTACAGAAGTGCAGGCGCGTTATTAGGGTCACAATTACAACTTCTAGAATCCATTTTATGTTTGTTTTAATTTTTGCCTTTCAATTCTGAGATCCGTTTTATGCTCATTTCAATTTCAACAATTATAGAATTAAAATATAAGAATTAAAATGTAAAGTAAGAATTAAAATGTAAAGTTAGAATTAAAATATAAGAATTAAAATGTTAAAGGGGTACTGTACCCAAGATGTTGTTGTTGGTTTCTATAATCCCCGAGTCGGAGAATAAGGTAACAACTTTTCCATTTTTTGAAAGTCTGTTGAGTACGAAGTATTGTTACGGATGGCAAATTTACCGGAATGCAAAAATACAAATTGTCGTTGTCGAGTATTTTTTGTAAAGTTTTCAACCAAATGAATCAAATAAACATTATATTATATGCTTAGTAGTCCCATATACTCATTTAAGTTAGTGTACCGTCGCTAGTCAATGAGTGGCTTGGGTTTTCTCCCCGTATAAGCATAATGTTTCAAACGATCGTGTGTGAAATTGTTTTCCTAATCCAGTATCCCTCAATTATAATTTGATTACGTTTTGTACACGGAAATTCGAATTTTAAGAGACGCCATTTTATGGCTGGAGCCATAAAATCAATTTATATTAAATTATTAACTTTTAAATTATTAAATTTTAAGATAGCCTATTAACCTGAGCGTTTACAGAATACATCTTCGACTCAAATTACTTATATTTCTATATAGTATCGATAATAGATCGTTGTTATCACCGGGAATTTATTGAAAATGGCGTACAGTACCCCTTTAAGTTAGAATTAAAATATTTAGTAAGAATTAAAATATTAAGTTAGAGTTAATAGAATGTTTCTGGAATGTTTCTAGAATGTTTCTAGAATGTAAATAGAATGTAAATAGAATGTAAATAGAATGTAAATAGAATGTAAATAGAATGTAAATAGAATGTAAATATGATGTAAATAGAATTAAAATATAAGAATTAAAATGTTAAGTTAGAATTGAAATGTTAAGTTAGAATTAAAATATAAGAATTAAAATGTTAAGTTAGAATTGAAATGTTAAGTTAGAATTAAAATATAAGAATTAAAATGTTAAGTTAGAATTAAAATATTAAGTAAGAATTAAAATGTTAAGTTAGAATTAAAATGTGAAGTTAGGACTGTGACCCTAATAACCCTCCATAATTAAAATGCTACAACAAACTGTTTAACTTGGCTTTTTCACACAGTGTTTATCCACCAGAATGGACCAAAGGCTATATCATTCCAATTTTTAAGCAAGGCGATCGCTCAGATCCTAACAATTACAGGGGCATTATAGCATAAACTCATGTCTAGGGAAACTATTCAACAAAATCCTCAATGATAGACTGAACAAATACTCAGAACAAAATCACATTCTGTCAGATAACCAAGCAGGTTTCAGAAACAACAGACCATATGTTTATCCTTAAGTGCTTAATAGACCGGTAAACCTGTAACAAAGATAATAGACTTTCCTGCTGTTTTGTTGATTTGAGGAAAGCTTTTGATACTGTTAGTTAGCATATTATTAAAAGTAAAAAAAACCAGCGAGACCTTTGAGGACCTGCACTAGGTGCAACCTAGGCAAAATAGAGAACGAGCATCATTTTATTATAGAATGCCCTCTTTTATGGTGCGCCATCCCGGCAAATATTCGTTTTCGGAGATATCTCCTTGGATCCAAGCAGATATCTGCTCGCATTATGGAGATATCTCCTCGGTTTCAAGGAGATATCTGCTTGGAATATGGAGATATCTCCTCGGAAATATTTTCAAGGAGATATCTCCTTGAAACCGAGGAGATATCTCCTTGGACCCAAGCAGATATCTGCTCGCATTATGGAGATATCTCCTTGAAATATGTTCAAGGAGATATCTCCTTGGATCCAAGCAGATATCTGCTCGGATTATGGAGATATCTGCTTGAAAAATATTTCAAGGAGATATCTCCATATTCTGAGCAGATATCTGCTTGGATGTATTTCGATCATAGAAATGGAAAAAAACGTATATGTACTGCGGAGAAATCATTAATATTTCATGGCCGCGGTTTTCCAAGGAGATATCTCCATAATCCAAGCAGATATCTGCTTGGGATATTTTCAAGGAGATATCTGCTTGGAATATGGAGATATCTCCTTGGGTCCAAGGAGATATCTCGTTGAAAACTATTTCAAGGAGATATCTCCATAATCCGAGCAGATATCTGCTTAGATTATGGAGATATCTCCTCGGTTTCAAGGAGATATCTCGTTGGGTATATTTCAAGCAGATATCTCGTAGTTGCGAGGAGATATCTCCTAGGATCCAAGGAGATATCTCCATAATCCAAGCAGATATATCCTTGGGTCCAAGGAGATATCTCCATAATGGACCATATTCCAAGCAGATATCTGCTAGGAATTGCAATTCCAAGGAGATGTCTCATCGAAACCGAGGAAATATCTCCGAATTACGAGGAGATATCTCCGAAAACGACAATTTGCAGGAATGGCGCCCCATACTCTTTATGATAAACCGAGGCAATTTCTTTTCAGTAAAATTACCAAATATTGCAAAAACTTTCTAAAACTTTGTGATGATTCAAAATGTTATTGACTAATGGCAATTGAGAATCTAGATCTGCTGATTGAAATGGGTCGATTTGTCAAAGAAGGCTTTGAAATGCACCAGGCATTTAAGCCCTAACTTCCAAAGCACACTGAGAGGTCTATATGTAAATAGTTATATTATTGATTTCATTCATGTGATTTTGTTTTATCCCAACCCTTGCAGTTGGTTAATACGGGTAGGGTTCTCTATTCCGAAGGTTCGCTATTCCGAAGGTGCACTAATCCGAAGGTTCACTAATCCGAAGGTTCACTAATCCGAAGGTTCACTATTCCGAAGGTTCGCTATTCCGAAGGTTTTCTATTAAGGGAGTTTTTAGCCAGAAAGAATCAAACATTTATACACCCCAATCTAATATCTAATTTGTCCCAGATGTCGGTTATTAATAGCAAGAAGACAGTATCAGTTTATCATTTTAATATTATAGAAAGTTGAAAACACAATGACTGAAATAAACTACGAGTTAGAGATGCATTCTACCCGAACTGGCAATCTGTACTTGAAAGAAAGATCAACATTAAAATCAAAACAAAGTCAGAATTGCAGTTAGGTCCATTCAGTGGTATTCTGCTATACAGTAAGTTATAGCGCTCCAGTATTGATTGACCGTAAGAGCCCCACTGTTATAGTCCGCCTTTAGCATTTGGGACATTATATTAATCAAAATAACTCCTATGTAAATCATTTATAAATCAGATGATTTATTGAAGTTATGTCTACGTAAAATAACACTTCTTAAAACGACATATATGTCGTTTTAGTCCTCAGCCGATAGACGACATATATGTCGTTCTACTCGCCAAAGGGTTAAATCTCAAGGAAACCCACGAAAACAAAAATCACATTAATATTTTTAATGTTTTAAGTTATTTCCTTCATAAAAAGAATCTTCGTACTAAAGAACCCTCTCAATACTTTAGAATATAGAATTAACTTTTAAAATAACAAAAACCTTCGGAATAGCGAACCTTCGGAATAGTGAACCTTCGGAATAGTGAACCTTCGGATTAGTGAACCTTCGGATTAGTGAACCTTCGGAATAGCGAACCTTCGGAATAGAGACATGTTCCCGGTTAATACTGCTGGCTTAGCACTGTCTTGTCTGATTGGGCATCTGTCTTATCTGAATGCATCTGACGTATTAATTCACTGTACTTCCAAAAAAATGTTATAATTAATCAATTTCAGCTTCATTTAAATATCTCTGACCATAATTATGCCAGCCCTATTAAAGCTTTCCTCTTCCCATCACAAGCAAGTATTCATAAGTACATGTAAGTTTGCCCTCTCAAGACAACTGTTTTGTATCCATTCTGTTATCATTCCTTAAACTGCCTTATTATCATTTCTTATAATATCATATAATAATATTATGCATGTTATTTTTCAATTTGCGTTCATCTGTGTATAGTTGTTTGATTATGCACTATAATTTACCCCTCGGGGTCCTTTATGGTATTAAATTCTATTCTATTCTATAATTACAATCATGTGTATATAATATATGATCTTGAGCGCGTTACCATTTCTGTCATTGGTTTTCTGGTAATCAAAATATGTCGTGGACTCTCTATCTTCCACGAGAACAAGAACATATTTAACAGCACTAAGCCAAAACAAATTCATGAATTGATTCTCAGGCAATTTTTTTTTCAAATGAATGAGGGAGGGCGGTTTTTATTTTTATTTTTTATTTCCAGCGGCCAGTTCAGACATACATCTGGGATCCCCGAAATCAAGACCAGAAGGCTCAATTAATTGTGGAATCATTATAATTGAAACTGCGAACCAATAAACAAAACAAAACAACAGACTAGTAGTGAAATAAAACTGGAAAAGTGTATAAAATAAAATATATGCATTGAAGTATCCTACTTCTAAAACAAGAAATTATGGCATTGAAATCCATGTAAAAAAGGACGACCGTGCAGTCACGACGTACCTGCACTATACTCAGACTAATATGTGTTGACTTATATGAACGTCAAGATTTAATTAACTATAAATACTTCTTATAACGAATTACGTACACGAAGTTGGTTGCTTGTGGTAGGGGGATTGGGTCTGTACCTCATAATTATCATATTGTACTCATACATGTATCTTCCAGCCTTTCGATCGTGGCTCCCCGGGGCCATTTTTTTGACTGGCACATTATGCCCATTCTCAATTTGGATGAAATATTAGTTGTACTCGCCTCCACAACCATTGGCCTAGGTTGGAAATTGGGGTTATTATGAGTGAGAACTTGGATTTACCCCCTCATAATTTGGGTTGTTTGTTTGTTTGTTTCAAATCACAACACAAATCATTAGAATATAAGTAAGGAAGAACATTCAATTTCCAAGAAAATGTTTTGTTTGTAGGCCTACCTGTACAAATTATATAGTGATTTTATAGGTTGGGATTTGATCAGTTTGATTACAATTGCATGGATCTACATTTATACCAGCGCGGACTCGGAGCCATGCACTATGAAACAACGTCAACCCAACCAAACCTAATGCGAACCATGCCAACATTATGCCTGCTTTGTGTGCTTTGTCGCGTCCCTGTCAAAACGTCAATAACTTTCGCGGGAAAATGCGCGTGCCAATATGACGTCGCTTTGGATACAACATAAGATAAGATAAGATAAGATGATTTATTGCAATACACCAAATGGAGGCAGTTGCAAATAACAGTTAATACATGAAAAGTTACACATTAAAATAAAATACATTTAATTATGCATATGTACGATAAATGATCATTAGTATTATAAATTAATACTTTCAACATTTATTTCCCCATATTGACATTCTGTCTTTTTAGAAAGAATAACCGGATCATGTTGCACACGGAATTGATTATTTGTTTGTCTTTGTTTTTCATTATAAAGATGAACTTATTATCATCACTCATGTTTATGAAATCTATGCTATACTTTTGAGCAATATTAAACAAGTCTTTTCTAGAGTCAGCGTACGCACTGCATTCCATAATAAAATGTTTTTCTGTTTCAACTTTACGTTCATCACACATGTGACAAATTCGGTCTTTTAATGGCGTCTTCGGTTGCGTGTGTCGACCCTTTTCTATAGCTAAAATATGATTGCTAACACGTAGTCGAGTGAACATCTTTCTTGCCGCGGACGATCGAACGTGCCTCAGGTACGGTTCTATGTCATAATTGTCTTTAAAAGTTCTGTAAGTTCGCAATTTATTAGCACCACCTGGTCTGTCGTCATCGAAAATGTCTTTTTTGAACTTATTTATATGTTCTGATTTTAACCTTTCAATTATTAGTTTGTCTGTCACTCTTACTGTTGTATTAGATTGTGATATATTGATACCACTTTTGACTAACTGTGCGTCCCAAGTTGATTGATTAGACATGAGGGATTCCCTAAAAGAATCATGCATTAAAGTTCTTGATTTTAATGCACGCAGTTTAGTTAGATATTTATACATATTACCAATAGCATTAATTGCTATGGGATATCGACCCAGTTCAGCCCTCGAAGCATGATTTGAGGCCTTTTTATTCAACCTGAGTATATTCTTACAAAATTTCAAGTGTGTTTGCTCAAGTGGGTTAGTGTCAATAAATGGATTTTTTAACTCGGATGCCCATATTTCAGAACCATACAGCAATATAGGCATTATTAATTTGTCAAACAACTTACATTTAGTATTGAGAGACAATTCTATATGTGAATTCAGTGAGCTCGTCATGAAAAACATAGCCTTAGAAGCTCTCCCACTTAAATTTTCACAAGCTTTCGACATTTTACCGTCAGAAGTGAAGACGAGACCTAAGTATTTATATTCGTCAACTCTTTCTAGCAACTCATTGTTGATATAAAATGTATTGTCTATATTTAACTTCCGCTTATTTGATTTAAATATCATGCATTTTGTTTTGTCTGCATTAACTGTTAGATTATTTTGAAAACTATATTTTTCCAATTCATGCAAAGAATTCTGCAAACCATCAGGCGTTTCAGATAGTAAAACGAGATCATCAGCGAAAAGTAAATGCGTAATCGGACGATTGTTCAAATAGCACGGGTTAGACATGTTAGTTAATTTGCCGCCAATATCGTCTATGAATATTTTGAAAAGAGTGGGTGATAGGGAGCACCCCTGCCTTACTCCTATTTTCGACAATAAAGCGGGACCAAATCCTACTGAAGTTTTAACGGAATAATAACTTGACTTATAAATAGACTGTAAAATCGCGAGTGTCGACCCGTTAATGCCAATACCTCGAAGTTTTCTAAATAAAATAGACCTATCTACAGAGTCGAACGCTTTCTTGAAGTCTACAAAGGCCGTATACAGAGGTTTTTTCATATCTTTGTACTTATTGACTAACGTACGCAGGACGAATGCACTGTCGACTGTACTGCGATTTTTTCTAAATCCGAATTGATTATCGCTTATTAGTTCGTTTTTTTCTAAATAATTGTCTATTCTAGAATTAATAATTTTATTGAACAGTTTTCCAAAATTACTACTCAGAGCGATTGGTCTGTAATTGTTTGGATCATGTCTGTTTCCTTTTTTGTACAATGTTTTAATAAATGAATGACTCCAACATAACGGATAATGTCCTGACTTCAAGACATGGTTAAAAAGTTTTGTCACATCATCTACTACCAATGGAATAACTGTTTTTAGTAATTCGTTTGGAATGTTATCTAAACCCGTCGCTTTTCTATTTTTTAATTGCCTGATTGCATCAAGTACTTCTGTTGCAGTTATGTCACTATTGTTTATGTCTATAAGATGATCATTGTCTTTCGACGCTTGATATTCAAAGTTCGTTTCACGGGTATCGCAGCAAAGTAATTTATCAAAGAAATCGACCGTATCATCAGGGTGAAGGTCGTCGGACTTTTCTTGTGCTTTGTTAATACGTAAACTTTTGATTATATTCCAGTATACCGATGGGTCACAACTTTCGAGCTTATCTATTTTTTCAGACATTTGTAGCCGAAATAATTTAGCCTTATGCTTCGTTTCTCTTTTATATAATTTCTTGGCATTGAAAAACTTTAATTGTAGACTTTTGTCTAGAGGATTCTTTTTCATTTCGCTGACTATATTCTCCATAATTCTTTTCAAATCTTTACAACGTTGATCAAACCATATTCGTTTTCGTTGTTGCTTCCGATGTTTTATTTTTACAACTTTTGTCGCAGTCTGATTGATAAATTTGAATATTTCACACATATCATGAGTTGCATTTTCAGTTCCGTTCAAATTCTCCGGATAGGCTCGTAGTCTGAAATTCATCAGACGTCTCTGTATATGTGGCTCATATAACGCCATCTTTGCTTTGTCAGAACTATCGTCGCACCAGTGCACCCTAACAGTTCGATCGGTGTAGTTATATTTTAGTTTTTGTGTTTCGAATTTACAAACTCTAAAGTTTAAATGCACCGAGAGTTGACTGTGATCTGAAAATTCTGTTGGGGGTTTTACACAAAAGTAGGTAACGTCAGATAAATATTTCTCATTTGTTATTATATAATCTACTATGCTAGCTCCGTTGTATTGGTAGCTGGTGAAATTGCCAAGAGAATCTCCAAACATTCTGCCGTTCACTATTCTCAATCCACTGGACTTACATATATTCAAGAGTTGTGTCCCAAAATCATTGCAAGTTTTATCAAGACTAGCCCTTTCTTTCACTGAATCAATCGTATAGTTATCGTGCACTACAACGTGCTTGTCGTCATCGTGTGCAACATAATCTGGCTTCCCTCCGGTTCTAGCATTGAAATCTCCCCCAAGAATAACCAATTGATCAGATTTCAAATTCGTAAGTTTGTTTGCGAGATCACTATAAACCCTTTCTCGTTTGTCGCCTATTTTCCAATAGCTAGAATTTATCGGGGATATATAAACAGAAATGAAAACGATGTTTTTCTTCAATCCCAACATTTTACCTTCAAACTCAACCCACAATGTCGTATCGTCAATTCGCTTAACGGATTTAATATAGCTTTTATATATAGATTTACAGTAAAACGCAATTCCTCCCCGCGCCGTCTTTTCTTTTCTACAAAGATCAACACAATGATACTCTGGAATTTGGATGTTTGCGATATCCGTATGCCAAGTTTCTGTTAAAGTAATAAAATCATAACGATTTACAAGCTTAATAAAATCAGAGTCAGTTAATTTTCTAGCGAGTCCTTGAATATTCCAAACAGTGTAGCAAATATTTTTGATATCATGCTTATAAACCATTTCTGGTGTAAATCTAGGAGTAAATCCAGGAGGTCATCGGAGACAAATCTAAGGACACATGTAAATGAATATTTAGTTAGAATCGCACCGCGATTGACGCACAAAGAAGTTAATTAATTGGATTGACATTTCTCTCAAACTTGTGTAGGCCTATATCTATACATACATATATATATATACACACACACATATATATATACACTGCATTATACATAGGATAATTAGGATCCAAAGTAATAATTATAATCCGAGATGCATGTATCATATAAAACGCCGTTATTCGTCAAAGTTGTTAGTTCACAGTAGATGAAATTACTTTTATGTGATGTACAGGCACAAGTTCAAACAACAATATTCATCAATATTCTAAAGTAGCTCGACTTCGAATCAAAGACAATTCCATTTACATATCTGAGATTGTTCTACTAATAACATTTGAAAAATTGAAAAGCTGTTCACTTAATAAAATCAAACCACCCCGTAAAGAATTTGTTTCTGTTTCATCTGATGAATTTCTGCATATGTTCCTCGCTGCAGTCATGGCCTCCAATTGGTTTTCTGAACGTTGATGATTTGACGACTTGGTCATGTACTGTCCGTATCCATTCTCAGTTTGTCTGTCCCCGCGGTAATCTCTCCTTCTAGCTGTGTGTGCTGGTCTTTCGAATTGTCTGGTTCCTCCAGGTGGTCGGTTTTCCATCATTGACGAACGTTTATACCAGCTGAAGTCTGCATTCTTGGCGTATTTAATATGCTTTGCCAGTACTCTAACACCGTTGAAATTTGGGTGCCAATTGTCACGATATAGTTCCTGTATAACTTCGGACGAATACTGGTCGACAAACCCTGGTGTGTTATCAACAAACATACAATCTTCCTCATAGCATACATCCCTGTACATTTGATTTGTCGATTCAACGAGCATATTAATGTGGTTGGAATGCAAAGTAGGCAGAATAGAAGAGATTCTTATTCCAGCACTTGGGAGTTTACTACGAAGTTTAGCAATTAGATCTCTTAAGTCCCTTTTAGTAGTTTGGATGTTGTTTCTGCAGCTATTTATTCCCACATGCACAGATACTTTATGCACGTATTTGAACTTGGAAGTGTGGTCGTCATCTAGCCACCTCATAAGTCCACCGATCCTCTGTCCTGGCTGTACAACACATTGAACATTTTCATCACCGACGCACATCTTTGTTGGGTCGATTTTCCTTAGAACCGAGTCTCCTAATATCAAATGAACAGGCGGGGTATGTTCTGGTGACGCACATGCATCATGGTGTTCAAGTTCCATTTCGTGTGTAATGTTAGCGCTTTGAGTTTGTTCATACGCTTCACAATCGCCTGGAATGGAAACGAGCGATTCATTCTGATCTACAAATGCTTCAAATCTGTTGGAGACTAGAACACTCGGGAACACGGACACGGCAAATTCTTTATCATTTACATCAGAGAGTTTGTTGTCATTTGTTATGGTAGATGTCTTTTCTGTGTCATTTACTTGTTCATTCGCGGCTTCTTCCTTTTTAGTTGCCGATTCATATTTTTTCAATGAATTTTTTTAATTTGCGACCTGATTGGAAAGTCGACCGTTTTGTTTTTTCAAGTCTTTGCATTCAGTCTCAACTTTACCGATACGCTCTACTAAGGCGGTCGTTTTCTTTCCCACTGTCTCTTCAATAAGTCGCATAGTTGCTGTTAGATTATTCCGTATATAATCGTCCATATCCTTGTGGTCAAGTTTGACTTCCTCGAGCATTACATGTAATTCATCAACCGATCTTTTGATGGTGGTTGTTGAAATGTAATCACCTTTGGCGGATAAATTTGATTTCCTGAATCGTTGACTCACACTTACTCCTTTCCTCCGCTTTGGCGTAACAAAAAGTACAGATTTGTCATTTAATGTGCCATTTAATGACTGGTCTTTCACCGTGGTTTCTGCTATTTGAAATTCATCATCACCAGAAGCACCAACACCATCAGTCTCGTCACATTTACTCACTTCGGCTGCAGGGCTTTGCTCGGAGAATGTTTTGTCTATACCTGTTAACATGTCGTCAGGAATTTGAGCATTAAATCCTCGGATATATATATCAGGAAGAATGTTAGTAAGCCACCAGGATATATTACATTTTGTTCCTTGCAACATTATCTTGTTTTGAGTTCTTATCAAGTGAATCGTAACTCGTCGGGATTTAGTCTTGGTCGGAACATTAATTATATCCTCCACAAGATTTTTTTCATTGTCACTAACACATCTCCATACTGCTCCCGCTTTCTCTATAAATTTCTTACAGTCCCAATACTTTTCAGTTACTCCTTTCCTGTAACACTTGAATCTATTTGTATCCAAGTCGATAACTAAACATTTACCTTTGTTTTTCAGATCAAATTTCTCTAAATTTTCCGTCTTGCCTTCCTCCATCTTTTTTACAGCTTTCTGAACATCCAATACATAATCTCTCTCCTCTGTTATAATGAGACGATCTTCATTCGAATCCATCGTAATTAATGTGTCTGCGATTAGCCTCCGACGACCTCAAAGATTAAAGTTAGCAGATGCTATTCATTCGTTTCTCGGGTCTCGACAATAGGTAACGTAAATTACAGTTTCCGGGAGCAAATTCAGTTTGCGGCCTTTCGCTACGTCGCGTTACGCCATCAAATCTGTCGCTCTCACGATCGATGTTCTACCGTATGGTATTTGTCTTCTGGACGATCGAATCTACATAACACAGTATAACAAGAAAACCATAGTCAGAAATGGTAACGCCACCAAGATCGTATTATTAGCCATAAATATAAATAATAATACAATTATTCTATAAACTAGCTTTCAAATTTTATGCGGGAAATTTGCGTACTTCCATATTTCAAGTTTTCCCGTTTCTCGTGGCATACATTACTTTCATCAAACGGTCTTCTTTATTACACAAGCTGATAGGCCCGACTTCACCCGGGCTGTTTCACATCTGCTTTCCGGTGAAAGGTGCGATTTGACCTTCAATTGACTATTTCGAAAGTCAAGGTCAGGTCAGGGTCATGATTTGTCCAGTCCAAAACACCCCCACCCGTAGAAAACTACCCATAGGTATCAAATTTCGTCGAAATCCGTCCGTTTTACCCAACTTGACCTTTAATTAACAATTTTGAAGGTCAAGGTAAGGTCAGAGTCATGATTTGACCCGTCCAAAACACCCCCCCTCCCGACAAAAGTACCCATAGGTATCAAATTTCGTCGAAATCTATCCGTTTTATCCGAGTTGACCTTTGATTGGCCATATTGAAGGTCAAGGTCAGGCCGAGGTCACGATTTGACCCGTTCAAAACTCTCCTCGGACCAAAGTATCCCTAGGTATCAAATTTCGCCGAAATTTGTCCGTTTTACCCAAATTGACCTTGCATTGACAGTTTTAAAGGTCAAGGTCAGGTCGGGGTCACGATTTGACCAGTTCAAAACACTTCCCGGACACAAATACCCATAGGTATCAAATTACGTTGAAATCTATGGAAAGCCGAGGAGGACATGTTGGTTGCTAATTGCTAGATATACGACGCGGTATTTTGAAGGTGTTTCAAACTAGGAGATAGAAGTATTCTGCCTTTCAAATGGTGATGAATTATAGTAGTTTATTCAAATTTTATGGCATAAATTGTTATTAAAACCGTATATACTATAAAAAATTAATGACTCGAAAATTAAGTGGGCCTTTAAACAAAGTCACAATTGCATTTAGGCTCATCTCATACTCGTCCATTCAGCGATATTCTACTGCGCAGTTTGTTATAGCCTCCAGTATTTATTGAGCGTTATACCCCCAACTGTTATAATTCGCCTTTAGCAGGCGTACTCTTGCCTCAGATTATTGAGATATTAGGTCACACATAATCACATTAAATCGCATCGTAACATAGCAATTGTGTGGGCTCCTTGGCGTGAATATGTAATGAGAAATAAGGTCATACGTAATGGCATTAAACTCAAGAAAACCCTCGAAAACAAAACAAAATCACATTTAATGTTTTACGTTATTTCCTTCATAAAAAGAATCTTCGTGATAATGAACCCTCTCGTTACTTTAGAATATAGAATTAACCTTAAAATAAAAAAAATCTTTGGAACACAGAACCTTCGGAATAACGTACCTTCGGATTGGTGAACCTTCGGAATAGCGAACATTCAGAGAAATTTCGGAATAGTGGACCTTCGGGATAGTGAACCTTCGGAATAGAGCCATGCCCCCCAATATTCATATTATATGCCCAGAGTTCAAAGGTATGGACCCATAAAATTCTAAACTTGGCCCTTAAAATAATGAACTCCAAATTGGAGCACACACAGAACACCACTTAAGTCAACTGAACCTATGTCATGTCCCAATGCGGGAGGGTCCATATATACCACAACATTCATAGTATATGCCAAGAATTCAAAGGTATGGGCCCACGTAATGACATAAAATCTCAAGAAAACCAGCGAAAACAAAACAAAATCACATTTAATGTTCTAAGTTAAGTTATTTCCTCCTGTATCTGTATCGGTGTGCGCGCATGATCAGTTCGGATGTGAGCGCACACTCCATATAAAGAATCTTTGTGAAAATGAACCCTCTCAAATTAGTCTCAATACTTTAAAATATAGAATTAACATAAAAATAACAAAAACCTTCGGAATAGAGAACCTTCGGAATAGCGGACCTTCGGGATAGCAAACCTTCATAATAGAAGCATGTCCCCACAATTACACCGGTGACGTAAACACATGTGCCAATCTTAGTTGTACTCTCGTAATTATCGGTACGATGAAACGGTGACGGAATCTGACGAGGTTTGCCGAATGTACCATCACCCAGTGAATTATCGATCGACCATGCGATACAAAAAAACCAAAAGCTATAAACACCACACTACGGTGGCGTAATAAAGATAAGATATTAGTGTATAAAACCTCAGATCTCAGTCATCTAACATCGTTATCGGTATCCGGAGGATGTAGAGGTATCGGGACTGTTGGGGACAGATTAGTCGTTGTATGTATCTATGATAGTTGTGTACGTGCTAACAGTTTACGTGAACATGCTTCTACTAATTTACTAAACTAAAGCAAAGTTTATTTAGTTATATAATAAACGTTCAAGATATTTACGATATGAATTATGTTGTTTTCGCGAGGTGGCTAAGGAAAATGTGCTGTTTTACGTAAATTTCCGACATTTCCCGAATGTCATAGCAACCCGAGTCCGGTCGACAATATTTATGATTTAAGTCATGATTATTGTTCAAAGAATAAACCATATAATGCCTTAACGCAATGAATACTGTTATGTTGGCTATATGGAAAGTAACATTTTGTAGTTTTAATTTAATTGCAATGACGTTTCAAGATGGCGGCCCCTCAAATCCAAGATGGCGGCGCTCCTAATTCAAGATGGCGGCGTCCATGTTCGAAAGCGAACTTAGGTGACACTCCACAGTTTCTGCAGGGATTGGTGCAAAAATAAGGGGGCATCAATTCAATGAAAAATAACAGAAATGTGATCCCACAACACATATACAATGTATATATACCTGGGTTGAGCACATACTAGGCTTAAAGATTTTGGTACAGAATTGTCATTTTAATGGGGGTAGCAAGAGTTATGCCCCTTGATTGTGTGCCTGAAAAATGAAATTTTGATGCAAAAATGACCAAAATAAGCGATTTTCAGGCTCGTGGGACACAAAAACCAGAAGATCTATGGTATAGCCGCCTATGTTGTCTGGAAGAACACTGTTTCCTCACAAAAATATCAAAAAATTTCAAACTTCTCACCACTGTAAGTTTAAAAAAAATATTTTTCATGCAGATGACAAATTTTAGGTGCTAAAATGTCACGCTGGTGTCTGGAGCCACTGTTTCGCAGAAATCGCTACTACTTCATAGTGGTGGGGTCAAGGTCACCTGAAACAATATTTTTCAAAACTCAAAGACATCCTCTAAAAATCCACAAATTCATAACTAACCTTCTCTCAATAAACATACCACACACATGGTGACAGAAAACACTGGTACTCTATTCTAAGAAATTTACCCCTACTGATCATTCGAAACTGTGGAGTGTCACCTTAGTATAAGGACGACCTGCGAATATGTTGCTGCGCAACATATGAGCGACTGGGCTGCGCCCAGCTGGTCGTCCTTAAATAACATCGAGGTTGTTCCTCTTAAAGCTAAGCAAATGAAAGGACGGAAAATGGAATGATTATATTAAATATAGTGAGGTATTAAACCCAATTGTTTTATCACATTCTATGGACAATACAGCCCATTTTCTGACAATTTTGTCACGAAATATAATTTGGTATGTCAACAACATCGTGTTTTTTCAAATCACGGAATTTGCCGGTGAAGAAACGGCACGACTCGTTTGTTTGTGAACTTATAAATAACTGTAAATAATGCAACCTGCTTTAATGAATGACATTAGTTCGCTTTATTTAATCATGTTTTTTGCGTAAATACCGAGGCCTATCATCTCCCCAGCAGCGCACTGCCATAACTCGCCGTAGTTCGTTTCGAAGTGGTATTCCTGTCGTAATTATTACATTACCACGTGCTAAAAGCGTAAACCGGAAATAGCGAATTCCGGCACTTCCGCAAACGGAGAACTCGACACGAACTCGCCACTAGTCTTGATTGACAGCCGTCTTGTTCCAATAGACAAAGTGTATGCTTGGCGTCAGGTAAGCCCTGGTTAACTCGCCACTTGAACACGAATTGGCTGCGATTTGAATTATTTGATCGTTGGTTGTCTGGATTTCAAATAAAAAGTGTTAGGCGGCCCCTATTTTATGAGAGCGGCGGTGCCTGAGAATCAATTCATTAATTTGTTTTGGCCTAACCCGAAACAGGATACTGATATTGACTCATAGAGATAAACAACTGCACGATTTCCTGCGATAACGCTATCTATATCGAGATAAACTTCCTGGTATATATAGCAGTGTTTATGTGAAATATCTCCACCACAGATTTATCAGTTCTGACACAGCGTATAATTATAAATCGTACGTTTTTTTTGTCATTTGGGACCCGATCGTTAACTGTATCTACTCCATTTCATTTACACCAGTTTCGAAAACAGTAAGTTTAAATATCCTTACAATGACTGTATCACGAATCACAGACCAACTTTAAATGCACATTTAGGGCTTCGGGGCATACCTTCCTGAACCCCAACCACCCGGTACACCATTTTGACCACACAACCACCCCGGTATACCTTGACGCGACTTCTTCTTGACCACCCCGTCACACCTTATTGACCACCACCTCCAAAACACCTTCTTGACCACCACCTACAAAACACCTTCTTGACCACCAGACCACATGGAATGACCTCTTGATCACCAAACAACCCGGCATACATGTTTGACACCCAACCATACGGACATATCTTCCTGAACACCCAACCACCTCGACACGCCCTCCTGAACTGAGCACACAATCACCCCGACACACCTTCCTGCGCCTGTGTTAGACTGTGTTTGTGTTGATCGTTTTATGTTGTACCCTCTGCAAATATTCGTTTTCGGAGATATCTCCTTGGATCCAAGCAGATTTCTGCTCGCATTATGGAGATATCTCCTCGGTTTCAATGAGATATCTGCTTGGAATATGGAGATATCTCCTCGGAAATATTTTCAAGGAGATATCTCCTTGAAACCGAGGAGATATCTCCATAATGCGAGTAGATATCTGCTTGGATCCAATGAGATATCTCCTTGGATCCAAGCAGATATCTGCTCGCATTATGGAGATATCTCCTTGAAATATGTTCAAGGAGATATCTCCTTGGATCCAAGCAGATATCTGCTCGGATTATGGAGATATCTCCTTGAAAAATATTTCAAGGAGATATCTCCATATTCCGAGCAGATATCTGCTTGGATGTATTTCGATCATAGAAATGGAAAAAACGTATATGTACTGTGGAGAAATCATTAATATTTCATGGCCGCGGTTTTCCAAGGAGATATCTCCATAATCCAAGCAGATATCTGCTTGGAATATTTTCAAGGAGATATCTGCTTGGAATATGGAGATATCTCCTTGGATCATAGGAGATATCTCGTTGAAAACTATTTCAAGGAGATATCTCCATAATCCGAGCAGATATATGCTTGGATTATGGAGATATCTCCTCGGTTTCAAGGAGATATCTCATTGGAAATATTTCAAGCAGATATCTCGTAGTTGCGCGGAGATATCTCCTATGATCCAAGGAGATATCTCTATAATCCAAGCAGATATCTCCCTGGATCCAAGGAGATATCTCCATAATGGACCATATTCCAAGCAGATATCTCGTTGGAATTGCAATTCCAACGAGATATCTCCTCGAAACCGAGGAGATATCTCCGAATTACGAGGAGATATCTCCGAAAACGAATATTTGCAGGGATAGCGCCCCATAGAAACCAGGGATTTATTCTCGCTCTCTTTGCGATATTGTTTCACATTAATCAGTTCGTCATTTGTGTGTCTCATCATTCAACCTCCCTTTATACCCCTTTTACTGGCGCTGGACACATAGCCACCCCGACACACCTTCTTGACCACCCCAATATACCGCCCTGAATACCCATCCAACCCGGCATACATTCCTGAACAGAAATCGCCCCGAGATACCTTCCTGAACACCAACCGCCCGACACATCATCCTGACACCCAACCACCCGGATATATCTTATTGAACACCCAACGACCCGTCATACTTTTTGCCTGAGCACACAACAACCACGGCATATTTTCGTGAACACCCATCCACCCCGGCATACCTTTATGAGCACCCAACCACCCCCGACATACCTTCATGAGCACCCAACCACTCCGGCATGCTTTCCTGAAGACACAACCACCACGGACTACCCATTCACACGGAATACCTTCCTGACCACCCATCAACCCATTCACATTCCAACACATTCCTGAGCACCCAACCACTCCGGCATGAATTCCTGAACACCAACCACACAGGCATACCTTCCTGGGCACCCAACAACACGGCATACCACCCTGATCACCAATCCACCTGATGTACCTTCCTGGACATCAACCACATCAATTCATGGACACCCATCCACCCCGGCATACCTTCCTGAGCACCCATACACCAGGCATACCTCCCTGAACACTCATCCACCCCGAAATACCTCTTCGACACCAACCACCCCGGGATATCTTCCCAAACACCAAACACCCCGGTGTACACACAGCCACCCTTACTTGATCACCCCGGTATACCTTCCTTAACACCCAACCATCCCGGCATACATTCATGAACAGAATCCACCGCGACATATCTTTATGAACACCACCCACCCCGACACATCATCCTGAACACCCAACCACCAGCACATATCTTCATGAACACCCAACCACCCGGGACAACTTCCTGACCACCCAGTCACACCGACATATATACATTCCTGAACACCAACTATCCCCGAAATACCTTTCTGAACACTAACCACCCCGGCACACCTTCTTTACGAGACTGATTATTGTCCATCAACCACCCGCCATGCATTCTTGACCACCCAGTCAACCCGGCATGCTTTCTTGACCACCCAACGACCACCCCGTCATTCCTTCCTGGACACCAACCACCCCGACACACCATCCTGAACACCCAGCCACCCGGGACAACTTCCTGAACACCCAGTCACCCCGACATACATTCCTGAACACTAACCACCCCGACTCACCATCCTGAACACCCAGCCACCCGGCACACATTCTTTACGAGACTGATTCTTGTCCATCAACCACCCCGCCATGCATTCTTGACCACCCAATCACCCGGCATGCTTTCTTGACCACCCAACCACCCCGGCATTCCTTCCTGGACACCCAACCACCCCGTCATACCTTTTTGGCCACCGGGGTTACCGGAAATGTCACTATTAAAAAGCCTAAACATGAGTTATGATGCTTTTCATTCCATTTCAGATGAAGTTCAGTATCGTAGTTCTCGCATGTTGTCTGATCGCCGCGCTTCCACAAGATGCATATGCGTATACTACGAGTGACGAATGTCAAGCAGCGTGCTGGCGGGATAGACATAGATGCTATGAAATATGCCGATCTTTAACTATAGACGCGGTGGTGATTGCATGTTCGTCCGGATGTAGTGGCCGTAACTGCCGCCTAGTATGGTGCAACGGCCAATGAAAAGTGGCCAATGGACAAGCTTTGGGGAATTGTCAGGAATGGGAAGAACAACGGGTCAAAACTCATAACAAGAATACACAGAGAGAAACAAGAAAAATCCTCATAAAACGGAATTTATTTGGTGATATTTAGAATGTGATGGTATAAATACCCTTTAAATATATTTATTTACTCCACCTTGAATATTTGTCAGCCTAGCTAAAATTATACCAGTAGTATATACGGACATGCGCGTAGGCCGTAGCGAGGTTTTGGGAGGTCACGCAAGGTCACGGTTTTCGAAATAAAAGATGACGAAAATTATTGCCAGAAACAAAATTGAGTACAGTTGGCATGTGGATACATAGGTAAACTTATTCCAGTTACAGTAACCACTATACAAGTTTTATTCATGAAAAGTTACAATATTCTGCCGATCACACATGAAAGTTGTTTATTTACCTTTGTAATGGCGCGTCATGTTGGGGAATTCCAGTTCGAAACATGCATCACTGTCACAGGGGCCTGTAACGCGCTCCGCTGTCCGCCCCCTTATGCGCTGCACATATACGCTGCTTCTATATACGCGCCTGCTTCATGCTAATGGTATAATAATAGCACAAGGGTAACTGTAGAAATTCACCTTTTTACCATCGCTCGCCGATCGATCAAATATAGCTCATTCAAACCAGTAATGCCACAGATATAACCACGGATGTATCGGCGAAGAATTCATCTTTCAATCAATACCTCAAACTTCCATCAAAACCATTCATATACATAGCATTTGATAATTTTTTAACCACCGAATATTGTCTCCGAAGACCGTAAATTTTCATTTTGATCCGGCTCAGAACAAAATGTCCGAAATCTTCCCATAACTTCACCCCCGCGCGGCTTACTATAATTAAAAATCGGCCAAACGATCAACTAAACGTTTAGCGCTCAGTGATTTCTTGTCGGCTAATAATTTATTTACTCATACAAATCAACAGATCGTCAGTAACCAATTTCTATAGAGGTAAAATCTGTCGATAATTCCAACTTTAAAACAAAAATTTGTCAAGTCACAAAGTTCCTATAGCCAATACAGCCAATCACCGCTCAGTGTTAGAATCGAGGTCCTCATTTTAATATTCATTATGACCTGACCTCGATTCTAACACTGAGCGGTGATTGGCTGTTTCTACTATGTCAGTCATGGAAAGGTCAGGTCACAATGAATATTAAAATTAGGAACTTTGTGACTTGACAATTTTTTTATGTTCAGTATCGTAGTTCTCGCATGCTGTCTGATATTCGCGCTTCCACAAGATGGGTATGCTTCGAGTGACGAATGTGTGGCACTGTGCACGACGCAGGAGCAATTTTGCATACAATGGTGCCATATACGATGCGTCTAATCCCGTCTTCGTGTGTGCTCGGATGTAATAGCAGCTATGACAGTTGCCTCCAATCGTGCAAGAGCCAATAAAAAGTGGTCAATGGACAAGCTTTGGGGAATTGTCAGGAATGGAAAGAACGGGTCAAAACTCATAACAAGACTACACAGAGAGAAACAAGAAAAATCCTCATAAAACAGGGGGGTGGGTCAGAAAAAAATTACAGGATACAAGGACCGGGTGGGTGGGCGTCCCCGAGCCCGGAATGCAGATTTTTCTGTGAATTGAAACAATCAGATTCATATAGTAGTGCATGATATAGCCTTATATACAAGTGAGGGGGGAGGGGGGGGGCTCTATATTTTAATTTTGTGTCCACAATTTCTCCCTTTAGCAGTTGAAACCATGGGGTAGGTCCGGTTTTGGTCGAGGAAATAAATTGCAAAGAAAAAAATCCATTCTCATCTTTTCTCATAGTTTATCATGGCTTTTTAAACTTATTATACATAGAGGATACCTGCGTGTTTTGAGTGAATACCGGAAGTATCCCATGAGAGGTCACAGTGAGATACTGGAATCATCACTCGTCGCCTAAAATCATTACGAGTGGCCTTTAAGGCCACGAGTGATGATTCCAGTATATCACCGTGACAGTGACCGTGTCAACGAATGAGGTAATTCCGATATTCACTCAAAACACGAAGGTTTTCTTTTTATTATATGCAGACAAAATACATAAATAGTAACTAACATAGAAATTCATATTACTTAAAAGTTCTTGGTTCCCTCATTCCTTGAAATCCCACTGGAAACCCTAGAAGTCCTTTTAAATAAATACCGGTAATGTATGACCCATTAGATTTATTTGCTGTCAAAAAGCCGAAAAAACCGTTGTCCTCATTTGTTTACTATATATGATATCAGTCAAGATATCGAATAAACGATAAATACAGTGACCACGTGGTCGAAGTACATGGTCGATGTCGATACATGACTACAGTGACTTAAGTCACATAATAACGTGTTTGTGTTTTCATGTATTAATTAACCTTTGTTCACTGATGCACTTTATACATGCATTTATTATGTTTAATAGCAACATCATTAGCACCGACAAAGATTTGGACAGTAATTTCAGCAAATTTGTCGACATATATGCACCTACAAAATACTAATATGACCTGATATGACACATGTATGTCATGTCAAGTATGCACTTTACTTGCAGTCAACATTGATTGAACATATTCAGTAAGGCGGTCAACATCGATTTGTTGTTTATCATACTTTTTTTTCAGAATTGGGCGGGATGTGGCGGGCGGTTATTTATATTTTTGTGTTTTTTATTTTCATAAAGGTAATTAATGGTAATTGTGAGAATAATGAATAAATCTGGATTAATTTGGCCAATTGTTTTGAATTGTTAGCTAAATTATGTATTGTAAGAATAGTGTGACTGTGTCCACTATATTATTAGAATGAACTTGACTGCATACCCACCCCCCCCCCTTAACTAACCCACGACCTCGTCTTTCTATATGCCCATGAAGAGTCTCCCGTACTCTTCCCCCCTCAGGCCTTCGGGAGATGCCTTCGGTATCTCCTGCTGTGATACTACTCGCCTCGATATTTTGTAGGAGAGCTACTCGCCAATCACCTAGAATGATTTTAAGGTGAGCTCGTCATTGCACACCAATGATTTCTCACATGGAGAGGACTGGAACTGTGTTTATTTAATCAAATTGATGGTGTTTTTACTTTACACATGCACATATTTTAACCTATTGCTAATAAGGGACACAACTATCCTGTTAAAGTGGGTATTTTACCTTTATCATAAATATTTGGGTTTTTAAAGGTTTTGTCACTGGTTTTGTTGGCATATTTTTCAGCCATGTGCTTTGTTTGTTTATTTTTTGTGGGTGTACTTGATCAGCGTTCTCTCAGTTTTGGTGCAGACACAATGAGAGACCCTTACCCTGCCAACAACACATTATTTAGTAGAATTTACAAGATTTTCATCAATTTTGAGGGTGGGTGTACAATACCTGGGTGGAAAAAACTTACGGTCCCGGGTGGGTGTCACAGACCTGGGTGGAAAAAACTTACGCTCCCGGGGTGGTGGGTCCCCAAAACTGAAAAACACAAAATTTCCACCTTGTATCCGTAATTTTTTTCCTGGAAACGATTTTCGAAATAAAAGATGACGAAACTTATTTCCAGAAACAAAATTGATTACAGTTGGCATGTGGATACATAGGTAAACTGATTACAGGTACAGTACATAACCACGTTTTATTCATGAACAGTTACAATATTCTGCCGAGCAGTTGTTTATTTACCTATGTAATGACACGTCGTGTTGGGGAATTCCAGTTCGAAATATGCATCATTGTACATGGCAATCGAGGTGGAAATAACAAAATTAAACATATTTAAATGCCTACTTAATTTTCGAACGCCCAGATCACATTATATACAACATATTCCATAGTATATACCACTTGGAAGAGGAACCAAAGGTATATATTCTACATGAATACGGAACAGCTGTGGCCCAGGAGTGTCTACCAAGTGACAGATATTTTCAGATTCACATGAAGACTTCCCACGTTATATTTACCCCAGAATGCATCATAATGCGCAACTAAGAGATAGAGTTATTCCCCTTCCATTGAAAATAATAGACTGAAAGTACAGACCTGTTCGAAATTAAACACAGAACACACGTCGGTACCTTGACAAAAACATGTTCAGAGTTTATTCGACCGGATAAGTTGATAATACAATATTTTGGCGCTTCCTCTTTCAAATGGTATATAATATGGAATATATAATGTGGTCACGGTAAATATTGTTAGGCCAATGTATTCTCTTATATAGACGAGTCAACGCTAGCGCCCATTTAGCGCATTATAAGCAGTTGTGTCCCCTTTCCTGTACCTTATCTATATATAGACGACCTCCTACAATAACTCTCATTATCATCGGAGGGCGCTCATATAAATTCAATCTCGTGTTCATGTCCGACAACTGCCGACGATGTCTGCATTCTTTCTTACTCAGAAGGTGGCTTAAAAAGTCTTCTGAATAAATGTTATAGTACAGCAAAACGTGGAAATTTGAATACTCATTTGCTAAAAGCGAAATTATCGTCTTTGACACACGTAAACGCTCAAACGCTCCAGCGACAGAACATAAATGGTTTCTCGGACTGAACACTCTGAAGGAAGTCAAAGACGTTATTCACCTTGGTATCCCTCAAAATAATCGGTCTGATAGATCTCGAAATATTAACAGAGCATGTGAAATGCTAAGAAGGACATTCTTCGGTGCATGCCGATCGCCAATCACCAAATACCTGACTCCTTCATCTGCTCTTGAATTTTTGAAATGTGTAATAATCCCCAAGGCATTATATTGATGTGAAATGTGGTATGGCCTGACAAATACAAAAGTTCTGCAACTTGAAAGAGTCTATCGTATGTGTATAAAACATATTCAATGTCTGCCTACTAGAACAAGTACAGAACTTTCACTGTCATTACTTGGTTTAACACCACTGCATGTCGAAGTAGACCGGAAAAAACTTTTATTCTTGGGAACACTAATAAATATTCCAAACACTCATCGCGATGCTCTAAGAGTGTTTCTGTTCAATGTTCAGGGCCACCTCCTCTATAAACGGCCCCTGTCTGGCTTTGCGAAGGAAATATGCACACACCTGCACGCATATATGATCTCATTGATTACCTCACAAATGTTATTGATTCTGGGTTCTTTCCATCACAGAAACAATGGAAAGAAATTGTAAAAGAGAAGATCAACAACTTCGCATATCAAGCACCATGGTGTGATTTGACAAATGAATCACTGAATTTCTTTCGGATGGTTAAATCCTATCCTATGTCGATCTGGAGAGGCTGGTTACTATGCAGAGAATACCCAAAGTACAAAGCTAAAGCTCTCTATATGGCAAACATCATCTCCAGAACGACATATGACAACAACGCATTATGTAAGCACTGGGGGTGCCAATACTCTGACCTCATGTCACACATGTACCTCCATTGCTTCTATCCGCACATACAGGAACTCAGAAATGAATTCTGGTATAAAATCATAAACATATTCGGAATTCCTACATTTTCATTCCTGGATTTACTCTCGCCGGTAGGATTCCTCACTTATGCGTGTGGATGTGGAAGTCAGCCTACTCTGGAACTCATGTGTGATGAGAAACGCTTATTTATTTATTGCCTCATATTTGTGTGTGTCCTTTGCTCCATCTGACCAATGCAAAAGGTCAACCAACCTCATATAAGTGAAATTGATTTAGTTTGAATGTCACTGTTGTGTTCATACACATGTATATACTTGTACACATATCTCTCCTTCAAGGAGGCAATAAAACATATCTCTCTCTCTCTAGATCATGTAGAGTTCATATGTGAGTTGGTCGACACTACATCCGGGCACTACACACATGTAGTCCCGGTTATATTTATAAAAAATGTAAGAAAAAATGAAAAGAATGATAAAAATGTGTTAAAGAATGTAAGAAAAAATTTATAAAATTGATAAAGAATGTCAGAAAAAAATGACAAAACAATTGTAACATTGTTAAAGAATGTACGAAAAAAATGTTAAAAAAATGTTAAAGAATTGCTTATCTTGATCTAATGGGATGGGTTGTGGGCCTCGGAATATGGTTAGCTTATCTTAATCTAATGGGATGGGCCGTGGGCCTCGGAGTTAGGTTACTAATCCGTATTAACAGATTAGTAATCTGTATATACAGATTAAGTAATCTGTTTAAACAGATTAGTAATCTGTATATATAGATTAGTAATCAGTTTAAACATATTAAGTAATCTGTTTAATCAGATTAAGTAATCTGTTTAAACATATTAGTAATCTGTATAATATACAGATTAGTAATCTGTTTAAACAGATTAAGTTTTCTGAAAAAAAAACTATCGTGGCGGTTCCACGCTCCCACAAAACCAAGCGTTGCATAACACGAACATCGTACGAACTTGACAATAGCATACTATTTACGCAATATTTATGTTGGCGTTTGTTTACATAACAAAGGGTACGAACTTGACAATAACATACTATATATGCGATATTTATGATTGGTATAAGAACACGATCCGTCTATATTTAATATTCTTTCTGTTTATGGCGGCTTTAACAGGTGTGACTTTTTTAACAGCTATATCCACATCGAACGCCACCCATGCCTTTAAAGGTACTCAATCCGCATTAACGCTCGCAAATTACTATTTCCTTGGCTTTTGCACTGGTGGAATATGATCTATACGGGCGTTAGCCATATATTAGAGATTCATGGCATGATCTAATGCCAGACCCGATGTTATGTCACCTACATACACCCCATCCCACCCCTTGTTGTTATCATTAAAGATGATCTATCTCTTCTGAGCGTGATTCATATATATAAATGTATATACAGTAATGCCCTAATTAACCGACTGCTTAACCAAAGCAGAATTATGGGTAACTTTTCAGGATTTAATTGGAAATATGGCTTGTTGTCATTCATCGGAAAGCTCTCCCGGAATTGCAACAAGCCATATTTCCGACTAAATCCTGAAAAGTTACCCATAATTCTGCTGTGGTTAAGCAGTCGATTAATTAGGGCATTGCTGTATACCTTGAGATGTTTGTGTCACCTCGCCTTATTCAGTCTAATGTTGGTGTGGACATATTTATTTTTCCAATCCTGATATTCCACATGGAGGCATAATAACATCAGAACGATCAGCTACGGTGGTTCTCGAGAAGACTTAACCCTTTACCCAACAGAACGGCCCTGTGCCAATGCATTCTCTTATATATGCGAGTCGACCATAGGTCGCCTCGCATATATAAGAGAATGCATTGGCTTAACACATTAAAAATGATCAAATTGTCAAAGAATGTAGAAAATATTATAAGAAAAAATGGTAAAAAGTATTAAAAAAATATTTGTGTAGGCCAATGCATTCTCTTATATATGCGAGGCGACCTATGGTCGACTCGCATATATAAGAGAATGCATTGGCACAGGGCATAACTGTAACCATCACAATGTGGTCAATGAGCCGGTTCCAATGATATTCATATTTGTATGGTTTTATTGAGACAGACCCAAGATATTTTAGGCTGTTGAAGCTTTATATGGGCGTTTTTGTCCGGTTTGTTGGGTAAAGGGTTAAATGAGTCTCAGTAATAATAATAATATAATTGATTATAAATCCCAATTAAAATACTACAAATAGCTTTATTGATAATAGATCATTTATTGATAATAGATCATTTATTGATAATTTACTCCCAACAGGGGCAGATGTCATGCATAATAACATTAAATATATACAAGCAATATCTATGCATATCAAATTATATATGAAATTGCTAAGACATATAATAAATAGATATGTTATGTATAAAATACAGATAAAGCTGGAGATTTTGTATATTATTTGTCTATAAAGGCATAATAAAGTGGTTTATTTCGATCGTGAGGTCGTGGAGGTATCAATAGTTTGCGTGAAACTTGTCGTGATAGAGTTATCCTTCTTATTAAAGTTTAAAGGACCAGGGGCCTCTTTCAACATCTCTTTAAGGTCCTTGTCATTTGGCGTCTTTCCAAATTGCGAAAATATTTCCTTCAAATCAGCCAAGTCGATCAAGCCATCTCTATTTGAATCGATTACAGAGAAAGCTTCTTTAAGTTCCTGCATCACTTTCTGCGGGAGCTTGGTGAACGCTCCGGTTCCGCACTGTTTTGTTTTGTCCGCCATTTTGATTTTTGGTTTCCGTAGAAACGAATTTTAACCAGTGATTTGCGATAGTGGGTGATGCTTTGAGATTCCGGACCTCTTATATAGGTAGTTGGGCACGCGTACCCGGTGGGTGGTGGGGTCTAAACCCTTAAATTACATTCCAGCTGGCGGCATGCACATGCGTATAACCACCGGGTGGCGGGATAGAAACCAGTGCATATATAGTATACCCGCTGCATATGCGCATACCCGCCGGGTGCCAGGGTCGAAACCATTACATACCCACTGGTTGCACATGCTATAAATCATGCCAGGCACCGCATAAGGCGTCTGGCAATAATTCCATCTGCGTTGGTCAA
Source organism: Siphonodentalium dalli (assembly GCA_032622095.1). Lineage (NCBI taxonomy): Eukaryota > Metazoa > Mollusca > Scaphopoda > Gadilida > Siphonodentaliidae > Siphonodentalium > Siphonodentalium dalli. Next base: position 287,391,402 of record CP136064.1, on the reverse strand, counting down.
CAAACTGGACTTCTTATTGTGCTTATAAATAACGCATAAAAAAAATATATATGTTGTAATCAACGTCTGTTATCTATTAGTAGAGCTTAAACACCCGCCTGTTATGAGTCTGACTTCATCATACGAATCCATTTCATCCCAGGTAAACCCTATACTTTGACCAATTTAGCGTTGTGGTTGATTTTTCTGCTGATTCAGCATTGGTCATGTTCGAACAGGAATTATTAAAGATGCCCTTCCGATTGGACACCGATTGGAAACTAACATTTTTATGTTGGCTATCTCATGTGAGGGTTTTTGTCAGCCTAGCAAAGATCCCAAATGATGTATCCTAGAAAGAGCATCTCTGGCACTGAACCACCCCAGCATACCTTCCTGGACACCCAATCCCACGGCATACCTTCTTGAACACCCAAAGCACCGGCATACCTTACTGAGTACCCCGGACGTATCTTCTTGAACACCCAACTACCCCGACATGCCTTCCTGAACCGAACACACCATCACCCCGGCAAACCTTCCTGACACACACAACCACCCTGACACACTTCCTTGATCACCCGGCATACCTTCCTTAACACCCAACCATCCCGGCATACATTCCTGAACAGAATCCACCGCGACATACCTTCAATCCTTCATAAACAGCACCCACCCCGACACCTCATCCTGAACACCCAACCACCAGCACATATCCCCATGAACACACAACCACCCGGGACAACTTCCTGACCACCCAGTCACCCCGACATACATTCCTGAACACCAACCATCCCCGAAATACCTTTCTGAACACTAACCGCCCCGGCACACCTTCTTTACGAGACTGATTATTGTCAATCAACCACCCGCCATGCATTCTTGACCACCCAATCACCACGGCATGCTTTCTTGACCACCCAATTTTCCACCCCGGCATTCCTTCGTGTGCACCCAATCAACCCGGCATACTTTTTGGCCACCGGTGTTATACCGGAAATGTCACTATTTTAAAAACCTAAACATGAACATGAGTTATGTGGCTTTTCTTTCCATTTCAGATGAAGGTCAGTATCGTGGTTCTCGCATGCTGTCTGCTCGTCGCGCTTCCACAAGATGGGTATGCTTCGAGTGGCGAATGTGAGGCAGCGTGCACGAAGCAGTACCTTAGTTGCAGACAATGGTGCCAAATGACGCCTCACCCGACTGGGTGTTGGGCCGGATGTTATGACAGCTATAAGAGGTGCCTCCATGCAATCGTGCAAGAGCCAATGAAAAGTGGTCAATGGAAAGCTTTGGAGAATTGTCAGGAATGGGAAGAACAACGGGTCAAAACTCATATCAAGAATACACAGAGAGAAGAAAAATCCTCATAAAACGGAATAAATTTTGTGATATTTAGAATGTGATTAAAGGTATAAATACCCTTTAAATATATTTATTTACTCCACCTTGAATATTTGTCAGCCTAGCTAAAATTATACCAGAAAAATATACGGACATGCGCGGAGGCCGCAGCGATGTTTTCGGAGGTCACGCAAGGTCACGGTGGCTTTGACAAATCGGAAACGATTTCCGAAATAAACGATGACGAAAATGATTGCCAGAAACAAAATTACATGTGGATACATAGGTAAACTTATTCCAGTTACAGTAACCACGTTTTATTCATGAAAAGTTACATTATTCTGCCGATCACACATGAAAGTTGTTTATTTACCTTTGTAATGACACGTCGTGCTGGGGAATTCCATTTCGAAACATGGAAATCGAGGTGGAAATAACAAAATAAGTAGATTAAAGGTACTCAATCCGATCAGAGGGTCCCCATCTCAACAGATTCCAACAACAACAATCCGATCAGAGGGTCTTATATTACTATTTCTTTGGCTTTGGGGGTAACAAATATTTGATTCGAGTCGAGGAACCCATCAAACAAGGCTCAGAGTTATTAGATATTGATTTTTGAAATTTGTTATTTTCTCGAGATGAGTACTAATAATTGCCCTTAACATCGCAATCTGCTCGAGATGTGTATACCAAAACACTATTCAAACAGACAAGGATGGATAAATCTAAAATCAAGTGGTAATAATAACGCAATTTTGACTGTGTTCTGGGACAGAAAGAATAGAAATAACGAAACTTCAAATATCGATATCTGATCACCCTGAGCGTTGATTGGTAGGTTCCTCGACTCGAATCAATTATTTTTTACCCCCAAAGCCAAAGAAATAGTAATATAGGACCCTCTGATCGGATTGAGTACCTTTAAACATATTTAAATGCCCACTTAATAATTTTCGAATGCCCAGATCACATTATATACAACATATTCCATATTATATACCATTTGGAAGAGGAACCAAAAGTATATATTCTACCGGGATTCGGAACAGCTGTGGCCCAGGAATGTCTACCAAGTGAAAAATTGTTAAAGAATATAATAAAAAATGGTAACAAATTGTTACAGTATGTAAGAAAATATATGAAAAACGATCAAAATTGATAAAGAATGTAAGAAAAATTGATAAACAATTGTTAGGGCCAATGCATTCTCTTACATATGCGAGGCGACCTATGGTCGACTCGGATATATAAGAGAATGCAGTGGCACAGGATATTTAATGTTGTGCCAGCACCCCTCTTGAAAGGGTATAGGGATCTTTAACGTGCTCATAATTATTGTTGCACATGGGACCGCTATTGGCGTCGGCTCCCGATCCCACGGTGTACCTTGCGTAGAATCATCCCTGGCGTCGGCTCCCGATTCCACATTGTACCTAGCGTAGAATCATCCATGGCCATGACATTACGAGAGAAGCGGAGGTACGGAATTCTCACAGTATGCATTTTTCAAATCTTTCTGATATTGCTTTTGCTTTTGGGGTCGTTCTCAGGGCACTGATCGTGGAATTTATGGTCGATTCGTGATGCCCATGGTATACTGGGGATTCATGCAGATGGTTGATTCGTGATGACCATTGTACTGGGAATGCAGATGGCGACACAAGGACTGACAGATAACATGTCGGATTCGAACCCTCGACCGTATCCACTGTGTGTGGACGGAAGTGAACGCTGATACGCGGTAATCTGAATAAATAAAAGTCGCTCGCCTCAGCTTGACTACGGTACGTATATTTTCGTGTTTCCCTCCAAAATCCAAGTCCGGGTGCCAGCCTGCCTCGATGGGGGGTATGTTTCGCTACATTTTCGTACTAATTTCGTTTCAGTGCCGTTTGTAGTTCTCTCGTAAATCAAGGTTAAACCTCCTATTTTCGTGCTAAAAACATGTCACGTCTGCGATCAAAAGCACATTTTTCCAACTATACCATGTCTTATTTTGTAACAAAGACATGTTTTGGATGCCTTAATATCCCATTGAAAGCCACGCTTAGCGTTTGTCCCCTGTTTCTTGTGTGTTCTCGACATACGAGCCCGATTTCAAATCGTGGTGCTCCAACACAATTGAACGTCCGGTAATATCTGACCAAAAAAAAAAACAGTTTCTGCATCGTACTGTTTGTTCAAAAAATAATTTACCAGACATGTCCAAACTGTGCCTGGACAATTATGGTGAGCCATGCACTCGATGAATTTGAAAATATTCGTGCACACATGAAAATTATGTTCAATCAAAAAGCTGTATATATGATATAGTATACGGAACTTTTGTAATCATAAAACGCTCTTTAAATATATGCCCATATGTGGGGATTAGGATGGCCCGTATTATGTGTCGATATTATTGTATACCCACCAGCTTAAATTTGTGCACATAATATTATATATAAAATGTCCAACTATTAGTAGTATTTGATCAATTGGGGGGGGGGGGGTAGAACCACATCCATGTTCATGCATGGACGTTATATGTATTTCGGTTCAGAACACCATGCCACTTCATATAAAACCCTAATATGTCACATTTTTGGCACCAGCTTGAGGGCTAAGTTATTTGATCAATGGGGGGGGGGGGGTGGGGGCTGGGGGGGGGGGGGGTGGTGGTGGTACAACCACATCCATGTTCATGCATGGCCATGATATGTATTTCGGTTCAGAACTCAATGTCACTCCATATGCAACCCTAATATAGCTGAATATAGCACATTTTTGGCACCAGCTTGAGGGCTAAATTAAAGTTTTATTTGTTGAAACATAGATTGTAGATTACGACTGTAATTATGAGTTCAATTATGCCCACATTTGTTTGTTATTGGTGGTCTATAATCTATTTTAATATAGCGATCGACGTCACTTCAGTTTTCACTCCAATATACAAAATTGTTTAAGTGTAAGGCATTTTACATGGTGTAATCGAATGTTTACCGTGCGTTCAATACAAATAATAAACAAAATACCGGGCGTTCAATGTTTTTTGTCAGATATTACCGGACGTTCAATTGTGTTGGAGCACCGCGATTTGAAATCGGGCTCGTATGTCGAGAAAGCACAAGAAACAGGGGACAAACGCTAAGCGTGGCTTTCAATGGGATATTAAGGCATCCAAAACATGTCTTTGTTACAAAATAAGACATGGTATAGTTGGAAAAATGTGCTTTTTTATCGCAGACGTGACAAGTTTTTAGCACGAACATAGGAGGTTTAACCTTGATTTACGAGAGAACTACACACGGCACTGAAACGAAATTAGTACGTTACATGCCGCGGGGAGGGGGGGGGGGGGCACGGGAGGGGGAGCCACGGGGGGGGGGGGGGGTCAAAATTACTGCAAAGTAATTAAAGTGATGTGTGTGAAACACTCCGGTATGGTGATCAAATAGAAATGGAGAAAAATCTTGTATCTAAATTGACAACACACACCGTCATTCTTATATATTAATTAAATGCAGCGACTGCCGATGGCGAAATTGTTTTCGTTAGTTTATCGCCGATAGAAGCGTCCCGTTTCGAGTAGTAAATATTTACAATTTAGCATCGTTCAGACAATGTTTTCTATGGAGTGTTACGGTCGATTTGCTTCAGATTTTCGGTGATGTTAGTAGAATGCTACATTCCTCCAGTTGGGGTAGCACATGACTAATAACTTATCAGTTTAACGCACCCGAACAAGTACATACTATGTCTTTAAAGAAACACGCACAGCTACGAGTGTTCATAATCAAAATATGTGACCCGTCATATCAAATCCAGTCGGAAGTCGGGATTTATTTTACCCTGTGCCAATGCATTCTCTTATATATGCGAGTCGACCATAGGTCGCCTCGCATATATAAGAGAATGCATTGGCCTAACAATTTTTTACAATTTTAATAATTTGTTCTTGTATTCTTTAACAATTTTATAATTTCACCCATACAGAGCCCACAGACAAACATGAGCAGACGACACTCTTCTATATGCTTCTATATATGTGTGGGGCTCCCTGCAGGGTAATGGATGTTTTTTTATTTTATGTCCTAAAAATTGTAAGAAACATTTATTTAAAAAAATGATAAAAAATTGTTAGGCCAATGCATTCTCTTATATATGCGAGGCGACCTATGGTCGACTCGCATATATAAGAGAATGCATTGGCACAGGGTAAAACAATCTCGACTTCCGACTGGATTTGATATGGCAGGTCACATATGTCGTGGACTCTCTGTCTTCCATGAGAACAAGAACATATTTAACAGCACTAACCCGAAACAGGATATTGATATTGACTCATAGAGATAAACAACTGCACGATTTCCTGGGATAGCGCTATTTATATCGAGATAAACAACTGACTTGCTGGTATAGCAGTATTTATATATGAAATATTTCCACCATAGATTTATTAGTTCTGACACATCGGGATCAGATCGTTGACTGTATCTACTCCATTTCATTTACACCAGTTTCGAAAACAGTAAGTTTGAATATCCTTACAATGACTGTATCACGAATCACAGACCAACTTTAAATGCGCATTTAGGGCTTCGGGACATACCTTCCTGAACCCCAACCACCCGGCACACCATCTTGACCACCCAACCACCCCGGTACACCTTCTTGACCACCCAACCACCCCGGTACACCTTCTTGACGAGACTTCTTCTTGACCACCCAACAACACGGCATACCATCCTGAGCAATCATCCACCCCGATGTACCTTCCTGAACATCAACCACCCCGGCATATCTTCATGGACACCAATCCACCCGGCATTCCTTCCTGAGTACCCACTCATCCACCCCGAGATACCTCCCTCGCCACCAACCACCCCGGCGTATCTTCCCGGACACCCATACACCCCGGCGTACATTCCCGAGCAACCAACCACCCTTAAACACCTTCCTGAACACCCAATCACCCCAGAATACCTTCCTGATCACACAACCACCCCGGCATGCCTTCCTGGTCACCCAACCGTTCGGCACACTTTCCTCGACACCAACCACCCCGCATACCTTCACGAACGCCCATCCACCCGACATACATTGATGAACATCCAACCACCCCGGCATACCTTCATGGGTACCCAACCACCCCGGCATACCTTCATGTGAACCCAACCACCCCGGCATACCTTCATGGGTATCCAACCACCCCGGCATACTTTACTGAGCACCCCATACACCCGGAATACCTTCATGAACACACAACCACCCGATATGATTTCCTGAACACCAGCAACCCAGGCATACCTTCCTGTGCACCCATCCACCCCGATGTACCTTCCTGAGCATCAACCACCCCGGCATACCGTCGTGAACACCCAACCACCCGGCATATCTCCCTGAACACCCAACCACCCCAGCATACCTTCCTGAACACCCAAATCACCCGGCATACATTACTGACCACCCAACCACCCGGACGTATCTTCCTGAACATCAACTACCCCGACATGCCTCCCTGAACCGAACACACCACCACCCCGGCAAACCTTCCTGAACACACAGCCACCTGACACACTTCCTTGATCACCCGGCATACCTTCCTGAACACCCAACCATCACGGCACACATCCCTGAACAGAATCCACCCGACATACCTTCATGAACACCCCCACCCCGACACACCACCCTGAACACCCAACCACCAGCACATATCTTCATTAACACCCAACCACCCGGGACAACTTCCTGACCACCCAACCACCCCGAAATTCATTCCTGAACACTAACCACCCCGACACACCATCCTGAACACCCAGCCACCCGGCACACCTTCTTTACGAGACTGATTATTGTCCATCAACCACCCGCCATGCATTCTTGACCACCCAATCAACCCGGCATGCTTTCTTGACCACCCAACCACCCCGGCATTCCTTCCTGGACACCCAACCACTCCGTCATACCTTTTTGGCCACCGGGGTTACCGGAAATGTCACTATTAAAAAGTCTAAACATGAGTTATGATGCTTTTCTTTCCATTTCAGATGATGTTCAGTATCGTAGTTCTCGCATGTTGTCTGATCGTCGCGCTTCCACAAGATGGGTATGCTTCGAGTGACGAATGTGTTGCACTGTGCATGACGCAGGAGCAATTTTGCATACAATGGTGCCACACGATGCGTCTAATCCCGTCTTCGTGTGTGCTCGGATGCAATAGCAGCTATGACAGTTGCCTCCAATCGTGCAAGAGCCAATAAAAAGTGGTCAATGGACAAGCTTTGGGGAATTGTCAGGAATGGGAAGAACGGGTCAAAACTCATAACAAGAATACACAGAGAGAAACAAGAAAAATCCTCATAAAACAGGGGGTGGGTCAGAAAAAAATTACAGGATACAAGGACCGGGTGAGTGGGTGTCCCCGAGCCCGGAATGCAGATTTTTCTGATGTCATGTAATTTTTTTCCAAAATCATTTCTAAGACAAATTAGACAGAGCAGATGTCCTTATCAATGATATTAGTGTGGAGACTAGATATAAGAACACCGTGGAGGTTATAAGCAACTAAATACTTGAAATTATGCCCATTGGCATTTGTGTAGGGAAACTCGAGTCAGCATTAAAAAAATACCAACAGCTGAATGGTGTATAATATCTTCGGTTGTTTAATGTGAAAGAAAAAAGAAATTCATAGGCTATGTTAATTCCTCGGCCATTTGTGTGGGATTGTTCGTCAAGCGGCTACATTGGTCGCCAAATTTGGTAGGGGGTGGGGGTATTTTTTATATTGAAATTTTGTGCACAAAAGCAGACAAAAGGGGGTATATTGTGGAAATGCCAATTTATTTCCAGGAATAAGTATGGTGAGGCACCATTTCTTTTTTGACAACTTATGTCCGACGTGCATGGAGTTCTACACGCAAAAATATTTTAAAGTTTGGCTCAGTAGGGTAATGAATCGTGGGGATGGCTTAACCCTAACACTGTCGCCTATGGACATATTTAGTTTATTGTAACCGTGGAGTGAAGCGGAGTATGTGCATGTAAGTCATTTTATTGGCAGTTAGATTTGTCTATAGTTATTCAGGTGAGTGGTGTTGGGTGATTCCCTTGTTTGCTGTTAGGGAGGGGTGGTTACAACCATGCAGTTAATGGCTACTATTCATAGAATTCTGTATGAAGGGTTATACGTTTACAATTCAATGGGTGACAACGAAAAATAAATGTATGGTTGGGTTGCAAATTGTGGTCAGTATCAGGCTTAAATAAAATGGTATTATATTGCCTTTGTCTTTTATTTTTTAGATAAAAATTCTGACAAATTATTTTGGCTTAGGATGTCTTTCCATTATTTATGATTGTCTTAGTGGACAAGTTTGCAAACATATTATTTTGGCTTAGGATGTCATTACATTAATTATGATTATTCTTTTGTTGTTGAAAGTTTTGTGTGTTGAATGCTATAAAGTTCCCCGCCAGAACACCAAACATTCCGATATTTTAAACGGGTGGAATATAATCTCTACGTGCGTAGCATGCAGAGTAGATTTTCATGACATGATCTAATACTTCTCGAACCATTCCTGTATTTTAGAAGAGAAATATATTCAGCACATGCTTTGGAAACAGATAAGCGTACATTTTTCCACCATATATAAATGCTTGAAATACAAAGGCATCTCAACATAATTATTTATTATTATATTATAATTATTATTATGTTCCTGTCTGAATTCTCCTTGTACTATAGATGCAATTTTAAAATAACCATCAAATTATTGTCACAGTAACCATTGTTTTCAAAGGGACAAATAAGATCCAACTGAAACGCTGCATCGCGCATCGACAAAGATAGCGACCCCGGGAAAGCTTGCGGGGACAATACGGGGCGGAATCGACAAAAGATGAATCTGGAAAAACATGATGCAAACTTTAGAGTAGAGAGCTTCCCTATATGGGGTCGAAAGGGAAACATTAACCACAAATATTTATTTTGTGGGCCTTAAAATTAACTCCGAATTTTTATTTACGGGCCCATAGAAAAGTCTGCAAACGATATCAGTATGAACATATTTTTATTTCCTAATCCAAACACGGCACATATAAGCAAAATAAAAGTGTTAATATATGGAAACGAGGATCAGACAACAAGCCCGAAGGCTTATATGAAGTCTTCTCCTCTTTGGGTACGTGACCCATCCCATATAAGTGAGGGATGGGTGTAGTTCAAACGGGAAGGGTTGGAAATATTTTATTTTTTTGAGAAATGAGACAAATAACAGAATTTGAGTTAGGGATGGAAAACTAAGGAAGAAGATAGTGTTAGGGTGGCAGGGGGCAGAGATAGAGAGAAAGAGAGGGAAAGGAGAAATAGAAGACGAGAGATGGATAGATGACATCGTGAGATGATGATGCAAGGGGAGTTTTCAATGACTGGGTTAACAGTTGCGTGATTAAACATGATGCTCATCAGGAGCCATGGGAGGGAGTCAATCACGGTCAGGCGCCATGGGAGGGGGTCAATCACGGTAAGGCGCCATGGGAGGGGGTCAATCACAGTCAGGCGCCATGGGAGGGGGTCAATCACAGTCAGGCGCCATGGGAGGGGGTCAATCACAGTCAGGCGCCATGGGAGGGGGTCAATCACAGTCAGGCGCCATGTGAGGGGGTCAATCACAGTTAGGCGCCATGTGAGGGGGTCAACCACAGTCAGGCGCCATGGGAGGAGGTCAATCAGTCAGGAGCCATGGGAGGGGGTCAATCACGGTCGGGAGCCATGGGAGGGGGTCAATCACGACCAGGAGCCATGGGAGGGGTCAATCACAGTCAGAAGCCATTGGAGGGGGTCAATCACAGTCAGGAGCCATGGGAGGGGGTCAATCACAGTCAGGCGCCATTGGATGGGGGTCAATCAAAATTACTGCAAAGTAATTAAACAAACACACACAGCTATGAGTGTTCATTTCGCGCTCCGCGTGTATAATGTTTCGCATTTCTTGGTATACAGTTGGCCATGGGCGTTTTATTTATAAAAATGGGAATTTTTGGGAGAGCATTAAAAGTCGAACTGCGACCCGGAGGTCGAGTCCGGTAAAAGGTGTAGTTGGGAATTCTGGTGAGATGCATGAGAAACCTTCAGTGCTTAGTTGTTTTAACGGAATTATGAGTTGGTCATTCGTGAATATATTTTATATAAATTATTGGGGGTGATTGAGTGAGTTATATTCGATCGAAAAGAGCTAGCTTAGACTCAACTTTAGATAAATATGGGAAGGATCTTATTGAAATGTGTGTCTCTTTGGACCTCCGGATACTAAACGGCAGACTTCTGGGGGATTCCGTTGGTAGTCCAACTTGCTTCAAACCAAATGGTGTCAGTGTAGTAGATTATATGATAATATCTGAAGAAATATTTAACCAAGTTCTTACCTTTCAGGTTTCACCATTCATACCTACACTATCAGATTGTCACTGCAAGTTGAATTGTACACTCTTGGCCTCCTTTGTAGTAAAAACTAAAACTGACAGACATCATAAAGGAACGATTTCAGCCCCAGGGAAATTTAGTTGGCTAGAGACGTCAAAAGTAAAATTTCAGCATGCTCTTGCATGCCCCACAATCCGCAATGACATAGACAATTTCCAAAAACATGATTACTCTTCACACCAAATAAACGTAGCAACTCAAGATTTACAGAATATCATTATAAAAACAGCCAATCTCTCCCTGAAATTCAGAACACCAAAATCAAATAAACCCTTTCACAACAAGATGTGGTTTGACGCTGCACTAAAGAAAAGACGCAAAACATTTGAACTAAAAGCTCGTATTATGTCCAACGATCCATACAATAGATAAAAAAGAGACAACTATTTCAAAACTTATCGGGTTTTTAGAAAATTGCTAGAGACCAAACGCAAACAATTCAGGTCCTCCTTACTTGATAAACTAGACAACATGCGAGATAATAGCCCAAAAGAATATTGGAAATTACTGAAACGTCTTAAAAACAAGGAAAGTGGTGGTGAAATTTCTCCGGAAAGTAACATCGACCACATGTCATGGACTAATCACTTCAAAAATCTCAACATATTACATGAGAACTTTACAGAAAGAAACCATGCTTTAGAACTAAATCTAGTATATATTTAGAAAAGCAGAAAACCTTCTCTGAAATTGATTAGGCCAAAAGGAAGAATACCTGAGTTTAGGGTAACATGAAGGAAAAAAACAGGGGCGGGCGGGCGGATATTTTTCACGGGGGATAGTATTTAAGTATTCGTGCCTTCTAATCGTCTGCCAGTGTCACTCGTATAAAGCTTGGGCAAGTCATTGTCACACCAATCAATGTCATGGTAGCTTTAATCAGTTTAATGGTGTTACAGAAGTTCAATGACATGTATACAGCATGATATTAAATGATATTATATATAGAACTAGAAGGTGACCCGACTTTGTCCGGGCTTTGACCTTGAATTGACCATTTTGAAGGTAAAGGTCAGTTCGGGGTCACAATTTGACCCGTCGAACCCCCCCCCCCCCGATAAAAGTATCTGTAGGTTTCAAATTTCGTCGAAATCTGTTAATTGTTTAATTTAATTTGAGTTAATTCTGCCTTTTTAATCAAGAGACATGATGGTAGCCGTCCCGTGATGGTACCCGTCCCTAAAAGAGGTACTTTTGTGGGTACCCGTTTCCAAGGTGAAGATCACCTCGGGCGGAAAGCCCTAAGTACGTCACACAACACGCTCATGTCTGGATACAGTCTTACACGTACACGCCCAGGCCCAGACGTAATAATCACATTACACACATACGTTCTTTATCGACAACACTGCGGATACGAACGCTCTTTAACTATCAACGCGTTTAACCCCACCGTGCCAATGGCGGTAATTTTTGTGACTGGGGTGGAGAATGGGTGCTCTGACGTTCTCAGACGCGATGCGGTGCCACTTCATCTGGTATTTTACCCTTAGATAGGAAGTTTGGGCTCAATCCGTCCGGCAGTTTTCGAGTTCATCGCGATCACACACACACAGATCTTCCAAAATATATAATAGATAAGTGTTTAGTGTTGGAAATTAAACGGTTTATGTTCACGCTGAAGCTCGGATATTACAGGCCAAATCCTACGAGTGGACATATTGCTATTCAATTTCCCACACAAGACACTTATGATATTTTGTTTATCCACCGACTCGAATACTAAGAATTTTTGCGAAATATTCAACTCATGCAGAAGGTGAATTTAACAAGAGTTCCTCCATTGGAAATGGCACATACATGCGGCAACGCGAACGTGACGTACAGAATTATTTTTAATCTGACATTTTATTACTATGTCCTTTTCTGTCAGTTCAGAATCCGTGTGGTACCGGTTCACGCACGACAACATGTCTGTGCCATAGTTGACAGGCGCCATTATGTTTCTATTCTGATTCATATGAACGCATTTGTGAAGTTTAATAGCTAAAACGCAGGATCTATCCGCACACGGAAGTGTTTCCGCCATATTCAATCGGCAAAATATCCGGTTACTTTCGATTTGCTAGTTAATACATATCGCGTGTTTTCTGGTTTCCGCTTTCGAGAAATCGGCGAGGTTTGCCGAACAATGACGAGGAAATACAAATATACTACAACAACAATGGCAGCACTTCCGTTTTTCGTGAATTGACGATATTTGCAAGGAAATGGTTTACTTGTTTAAGCTAATTCCGTAGTCGCGAATTCCTAATTACAAAAAAATAAAATGAAGTCTGAGGAAATTTTTGAAAAACGATAAAATGGAATTTGGCGGCAGGTTTTGAGTAGGGGCGGGCGGGTTACCCTAAACACAGGTATTCTTCGTTTTGGCCTTACCGCATTTCAAATGAAGAGATTAATCAAGGATTGAAAAGCTTAAAAAGCAATAAGGCAGTGGGGCTTGACTCTCTGTCGAACGAAATGTTAAAGTCGGGCTCACAAGACTTATTAAAATGCTACAACAAACTGTTTAACTTGGCTTTTTCACACAGTGTTTATCCACCAGAATGGACCAAAGGCTATATCATTCCAATTTTTAAGCAAGGCGATCGCTCAGATCCTAACAATTACAGGGGCATTATAGCATAAACTCATGTCTAGGGAAACTATTCAACAAAATCCTCAATGATAGACTGAACAAATACTCAGAACAAAATCACATTCTGTCAGATAACCAAGCAGGTTTCAGAAAAAAACTTTAGAACAACAGACCATATGTTTATCCTTAAGTGCTTAATAGACCGGTAAACCTGTAACAAAGATAATAGACTTTCCTGCTGTTTTGTTGATCTGAGGAAAGCTTTTGATACTGTTAGTTAGCATATTATTAAAAGTAAAAATAACCAGCGAGACCTTTGAGGACCTGCACTAGGTGCAACCTAGGCAAAATAGAGAACGAGCATCATTTTATTATAGAATGCCCTCTTTTATGGTGCGCCATCCCGGCAAATATTCGTTTTCGGAGATATCTCCTTGGATCCAAGCAGATATCTGCTCGCATTATGGAGATATCTCCTCGGTTTCAAGGAGATATCTGCTTGGAATATGGAGATATCTCCTCGGAAATATTTTCAAGGAGATATCTCCTTGAAACCGAGGAGATATCTCCATAATGCGAGCAGATATCTGCTTGGATCCAAGGAGATATCTCCTTGGACCCAAGCAGATATCTGCTCGCATTATGGAGATATCTCCTTGAAATATGTTCAAGGAGATATCTCCTTGGATCCAAGCAGATATCTGCTCGGATTATGGAGATATCTGCTTGAAAAATATTTCAAGGAGATATCTCCATATTCCGAGCAGATATCTGCTTGGATGTATTTCGATCATAGAAATGGAAAAAAACGTATATGTACTGCGGAGAAATCATTAATATTTCATGGCCGCGGTTTTCCAAGGAGATATCTGCTTGGGATATTTTCAAGGAGATATCTGCTTGGAATATGGAGATATCTCCTTGGGTCCAAGGAGATATCTCGTTGAAAACTATTTCAAGGAGATATCTCCATAATCCGAGCAGATATCTGCTTAGATTATGGAGATATCTCCTCGGTTTCAAGGAGATATCTCGTTGGGTATATTTCAAGCAGATATCTCGTAGTTGCGAGGAGATATCTCCTAGGATCCAAGGAGATATCTCCATAATCCAAGCAGATATATCCTTGGATCCAAGGAGATATCTCCATAATGGACCATATTCCAAGCAGATATCTGCTAGGAATTGCAATTCCAAGGAGATGTCTCATCGAAACCGAGGAAATATCTCCGAATTACGAGGAGATATCTCCGAAAACGACAATTTGCAGGGATGGCGCCCCATACTCTTTATGATAAACCGAGGCAATTTCTTTTCAGTAAAATTACCAAATATTGCAAAAACTTTCTAAAACTTTGTGATGATTCAAAATTTTATTGACTAATGGCAATTGAGAATCTAGATCTGCTGATTGAAATGGGCCGATTTGTCAAAGAAGGCTTTGAAATGCACCAGGCATTTAAGCCCTAACTTCCAAAGCACACTGAGAGGTCTATATGTAAATAGTTATATTATTGATTTCATTCATGTGATTTTGTTTTATCCCAACCCTTGCAGTTGGTTAATACTGCTGGCTTAGCACTGTCTTGTCTGATTGGGCATCTGTCTTATCTGAATGCATCTGACGTATTAATTCACTGTAATTCCAAAAAAATGTTATAATTAATCAATTTCAGCTTCATTTAAATATCTCTGACCATAATTATGCCAGCCCTATTAAAGTTTTCCTCTTCCCATCACAAGCAAGTATTCATAAGTACATGTAAGTTTGCCCTCTCAAGACAACTGTTTTGTATCCATTCTGTTATCATTCCTTAAACTGCCTTATTATCATTTCTTATAATATCATATAATAATATTATGCATGTTATTTTTCAATTTGCGTTCATCTGTGTATAGTTGTTTGATTATGCACTATAATTTACCCCTCGGGGTCCTTTATGGTATTAAATTCTATTCTATTCTATAATTACAATCATGTGTATATAATATATGATCTTGAGCGCGTTACCATTTCTGACATTGGTTTTCTGGTAATCAAAATATGTCGTGGACTCTCTATCTTCCACGAGAACAAGTATATATTTAAAGTGATGTGAAACGTAAATTGAACCTCACAATTGAGTTCCCTGCGTCATTCTGTGGGAAGAGTGAATAAAATAACTCAGATACACGAAATCCCCCATCCTGAAGTCAGTTTGTACACATTATACGGCCATTCGGCTAACTATTTATATTCATCAATCGTCCCGATTAATCTCACCATAATAACACGAAAATACAAACCGATGCGTTGTCTTGTGCAGTCACGGAAATGCCCGAGCACTTCCGACTCGATTGGGATTGAATCGGGTTTCGTTCTCAGAAATGGCTTCTAGGGAGGATGACCGTTCGCTGGAATAGCGTCATGCACATCAGAATATTAAAGCGAAAAACAAATTGACATCGCAATCGGTAGTCAATTCGACAGGGAAGGAATAGAAAGGGAATTGTTGCGTGAAATCACAAACGGAAGAACATTGGCCGAGTTAGTGGCAAAGATTATAATCGAACAGTGATCGAGAGGTAATAATTCCAAAATGTTACTATTTATAGAAAATTGTAAGCGCATTGACCGAATTTTTACATCAATCTGGCCGCAAGCACAGTACCGTGCAGAAAGAGTTGTCTTACTTTTGTAACTCAAAACTGTTTAATTACATTATACCTGTACAATAGTACAAATAATTGGTATTCAATATGCCAGTACAGAACATTTGTTAGCTCATTGGCCATGAAATGTTTTTAATGGCAAATTCTGTTGTCAAGCTTTACTAAGCACTATTCATTCTGATGGATGATAACTATAATGGAAAGCCTTTTTCACATGTATTAGCTAATTGCACATTAGCGTAAGTGAATTACAATTAAGCGTAATGTATTACACTCAGGTGTAATGCACACATATAAAGCGTACTTCACTTACGCTTAACCGTATGATGTAGATAAAGCATTACTCCTATGAGTAATAGAATTATCACTAGTGTGCTTAAGCGTAATTGATTAAAGTGTGCTTAAGCGTAATTGATTTACGCTTAAGCTCACTTGTCATTTATTTTCATTGATAGATTAATTACACTTAATCATAAATGAATTATGCTTAAGCGATTATACGAGAAGCCGTTTTCACATTTATTCTGCTTAATCGCAAATCATTTACGCTTAAGTGTAAATCATTTGCACTTAAGAGCAAATCATTTATACTTAAATACAAATCATATGCGCTTTAGCGGAAATAGTATGGGAGGCCCTTTTCACATTTATTATTTATTTGCGCTTAAGCGCAAATATTTGTGCTTAAGCATAAATCATTAAGCGCAAATATTTGTGCTTAAGCGTAAATCATTTGCGCTTAAGAACAAATATGTGTCTATCAATTTATTTGCGCTTAAGCGCAAATACCTAACACTCCATTACATCCCTCTGATGTGAATGATTGAGTCCATCTCATATTATATTAGCATGGGCCCATAGTAATAGCCCCATACAGACTCGAAGTTGAAGAAAAAACATATTTCCATATCCATATCAGCATCTCTGTCCCTGGTGTCCCAAGATTTGGTGCCTCACTCCCAGAGCTCATGTATATTTCATTATCTCCTGCACAGATATATACCATTTCCATGGCCATAAATAGGGAATTAGGGGTTACTGGGGTTTGCTTCCCTCATATGGTGTACTCATTGACTTGAAGTTGGGGAAAAACCCCTATTTTCATAATATCAGCATCCCTGTCCCCAAGAATTTGTGTCGCCATCCCAGAGATATAGTATATTTTATAAAAGAGACATATCCTACACAGATCTATATCATTTCCATGGTCATAAAACAGATCTTGGGGTTTCTGGGGGATTGTTTCCCTCATATGGTGGGGCTATATCAACTTTAGTGATGTGTTTAGGCCTGTGCCATGTAAAATTAATTCAGGGGGGATCAATGCATATTGATTTTTATTTGCGCTTAAGTGCAAATGATTTGCGCTTAAGCGCAAATATGATCTATTTGCTTAATTGCAAATGATAGAGGTTATTTGCGCTTAAGCGTAAATGAATAATAAATGTGAAAAGGGCCTCCCATATAATAGATCACATTTATGGCAATTTTATGCTAAAGCGCAAATATATTATTAGACACATATTTTTTGCGCTTGAGCGCAATTGATTTACACTAATAAATAATATATTTGAAAAGGCTGTCTCCCATGCGATTTCCTCTAAACTCAAATTTACTCTGGCAATAAGACATCAATCAAACATCGGTTTAGACTCCCCCATATACTATGAGATGGACTCAATTATTCAGACAGAGGAAATCAGTTGGAGTTAGGTATTTGCTTAAGCATTATTCATATTAATTATGCTTAAGTGTAAATGAGTTCCACGCTTAAGCGTAAATGAAGTACGCTTAAACGTAATTCATATACACTCTCATTGAACTCCCCTCAAGCTGAAATGGATGCAACCGCATTACTAATGCCAGTAACCTACATCAGGTTATACCAATATACATGAGGTATATGGGGAGCCAAATTAACATTTAATAAATAATAGAGCTTAAGCGATATAATTGAGCTTAAGCGATATAATAAGGGAAGATATAATTGCGATTAAGTTCAATAAGGAAATATCTAATTGCGCTTAGCACAATAAGGAATATCTTATTGCACTTAAGCACAAAAAGGAATATCGTATTGCACTTAAGCGCAATAAGGAATCTCTAAGCGCAATAAGGAATCTTCTTATTGCACTTAAGCGCGATAAGAAATATTCTTATTGCACTTAAGTGTAATTAGAGATTCCTTGATTGGGGGGGGGGGGGGGCTTTAGCTCAATTATTTATTAAATGTTAATTTGGCTTCCTCCCATAGAGGTGAGATAGCTGATGAACCCAATTACACTCAAGCGTAATTCAAATGTATTACGCTTATCGTAAGTTAATTATGCTTAAGCATAAATAATTTATGCTTAAGTGTAATTAGCTACTATAAAGTGAATCTGGGATAAGGGGAGTACTCTAAATTGTTCTTTCGACCAGCTGTTTCTACCAATTAAAAAAAATTCTCATTTATTTTGAAACTAATGAAAGACAATGGTATATTTTTTTACTAGTAATATTCATTATAAACTTGTACAAATCTGAGAACAAACAAAATTTTAATATTTAAGAAATTTAGAGTTCCCTCTCTTACAGCAGCAACCACTATGCCAGGAAGACCAATCGATCTAGTTCAGCCCGATTGGGCTATTATAATTTATAGATCGATCGGTGGTTCATGCACTCTCTGCGTTTGAAATATTGCTAATAATTTCCATTTACAGAAGTCAATAATGCCATTGCAGATAACTTCATCTTAAATTCGACCAAATGTGTTGACGTTTGATAAGAAGGGCAGGAATTCCCCGATTTGTTTATTTTCAATCGATGAGAAGCATGACGACCTGGATCAGCTGATCGGTTCGGAGGTGTGCCAATCGTATTTTGCATGCTGTGAATACCCATTCACGCCTAAATTTGCAAACAATCCATATATAACATATACACAAAGTGTACAGTGTGTACACTTTGTTAGTTGCCAATTAATTCTCGACATTTCAATTAGAAAACATGAGATATCGATGCAAAAATCAAGACATAATCACATTATCTAGTTTGTGTTTTGTTGAATCTACTTTCGGTTTTCGACATGCCGGCTATTGTTTTGGCTGTTCTCTCAACCGTGCGTGCCAGCCGATCGTCGTTTTTCGGGCGGTTCCGATTTCTTCCGAATATAATTCCATGACCTCCACGCGATGATTCGCGCCGAAAATGTGGTTGTATCTGAGAAGATTTCTTACTCTGACCGCAGTTTTCAACAATTTAATACGGGGCGAATACCGCATCAATAATATGCAACCTTGGGGTTTTATTTCTAGTTTTTTATGACCTTTCTTATGGTATATCGGATACAGTTCTGTCTGACTTGAAATATATACCCACCGGGAGTGAAGCTAATGACTTTAACAGCACTAATCCGAAACAAATTCATGAATTGATTCTCAGGCAATTTTTTTTTCAAATGAATGAGGGAGGGCGGTTTTTATTTTTATTTCCAGCGGCCAGTTCAGACATACATCTGGGATCCCCGAAATCAAGACCAGAAGGCTCAATTAATTGTGGAATCATTATAATTGAAACTGCGAACCAATAAACAAAACAAAACAACAGACTAGTAGTGAAATAAAACTGGAAAAGTGTATAAAATAAAATATATGCATTGAAGTATCCTACTTCTAAAACAAGAAATTATGGCATTGAAATCCATGTAAAAAAGGACGACCGTGCAGTCACGACGTACCTGCACTATACTCAGACTAATATGTGTTGACTTATATGAACGTCAAGATTTAATTAACTATAAATACTTCTTATAACGAATTACGTACACGAAGTTGGTTGCTTGTGGTAGGGGGATTGGGTCTGTACCTCATAATTATCATATTGTACTCATACATGTATCTTCCAGTCTTTCGATCGTGGCTCCCCGGGGCCATTTTTTTGACTGGCACATTATGCCCATTCTCAATTTGGATGAAATATTAGTTGTACTCGCCTCCACAACCATTGGCCTAGGTTGGAAATTGGGGTTATTATGAGTGAGAACTTGGATTTACCCCCTCATAATTTGGGTTGTTTGTTTGTTTGTTTCAAATCACAACACAAATCATTAGAATATAAGTAAGGAAGAACATTCAATTTCCAAGAAAACGTTTTGTTTGTACCTGTACAAATTATATAGTGATTTTATAGGTTGGGATTTGATCAGTTTGATTACAATTGCATGGATCTACATTTATACCAGCGCGGACTCGGAGCCATGCACTATGAAACAACGTCAACCCAACCAAACCTAATGCGAACCATGCCAACATTATGCCTGCTTTGTGTGCTTTGTCGCGTCCCTGTCAAAACGTCAATAACTTTCGCGGGAAAATGCGCGTGCCAATATGACGTCGCTTTGGATACAACATATGACGTAACCTAACAGTTTACGTGAACATGCTTCTACTAATTTACTAAACTAAAGCAAAGTTTATTTAGTTATATAATAAACGTTCAAGATATTTACGATATGAATTATGTTGTTTTCGCGAGGTGGCTAAGGAAAATTTGCTGTTTTACGTAAATTTCCGACATTTCCCGAATGTCATAGCAACCCGAGTCCGGTCGACAATATTTATGATTTAAGTCATGATTATTGTTCAAAGAATAAACCATATAATGCCTTAACGCAATGAATACTGTTATGTTGGCTATATGAAAAGTAACATTTTGTAGTTTTAATTTAATTGCAATGACGTTTCAAGATGGCGGCCCCTCAAATCCAAGATGGCGGCGCTCCTAATTCAAGATGGCGGCGCCCATGTTCGAAAGCGAACTTAGGTGACACTCCACAGTTTCTGCAGGGATTGGTGCAAAAATAAGGGGGCATCAATTCAATGAAAAATAACAGAAATGTGATCCCACAACACATATATACAATGTATATATACCTGGGTTGAGCACATACTAGGCTTAAAGATTTTGGTACAGAATTGTCATTTTAATGGGGGTAGCAAGAGTTATGCCCCTTGATTGTGTGCCTGAAAAATGAAATTTTGATGCAAAAATGACCAAAATAAGCGATTTTCAGGCTCGTGGGACACAAAAACCAGAAGATCTATGGTATAGCCGCCTATGTTGTCTGGAAGAACACTGTTTCCTCACAAAAATATCAAAAAATTTCTAACTTCTCACCACTGTAAGTTTAAAAAAAATATTTTTCATGCAGATGACAAATTTTAGGTGCTAAAATGTCACGCTGGTGTCTGGAGCCACTGTTTCGCAGAAATCGCTACTACTTCATACTGGTGGGGTCAAGATCACCTGAAACAATATTTTTCAAAACTCAAAGACATCCTCTAAAAATCCACAAATTCATAACTAACCTTCTCTCAATAAACATACCACACCCATGGTGACAGAAAACACTGGTACTCTATTCTAAGAAATTTACTGATCATTCGAAACTGTGGAGTGTCACCTTAGTATAAGGACGACCTGCGCATATGTTGCTGCGCAACATATGCGCGACTGGGCTGCGCCCAGCTGGTCGTCCTTAAATAACATCGAGGTTGTTCCTCTTAAAGCTAAGCAAATGAAAGGACGGAAAATGGAATGATTATATTAAATATAGTGAGGTATTAAACCCAATTGTTTTATCACATTCTATGGACAATACAGCCCATTTTCTGACAATTTTGTCACGAAATATAATTTGGTATGTCAACAACATCGTGTTTTTTCAAATCACGGAATTTGCCGGTGAAGAAACGGCACGACTCGTTTGTTTGTGAACTTATAAATAACTGTAAATAATGCAACCTGCTTTAATGAATGACATTAGTTCGCTTTATTTAATCATGTTTTTTGCGTAAATACCGAGGCCTATCATCTCCCCAGCAGCGCACTGCCATAACTCGCCGTAGTTCGTTTCGAAGTGGTATTCCTGTCGTAATTATTACATTACCACGTGCTAAAAGCGTAAACCGGAAATAGCGAATTCCGGCACTTCCGCAAACGGAGAACTCGACACGAACTCGCCACTAGTCTTGATTGACAGCCGTCTTGTTCCAATAGACAAAGTGTATGCTTGGCGTCAGGTAAGCCCTGGTTAACTCGCCACTTGAACGCGAATTGGCTGCGATTTGAATTATTTGATCGTTGGTTGTCTGGATTTCAAATAAAAAGAGTTAGGCGGCCCCTATTTTATGAGAGCGGCGGTGCCTGAGAATCAATTCATTAATTTGTTTTGGCCTAACCCGAAACAGGATACTGATATTGACTCATAGAGATAAACAACTGCACGATTTCCTGCGATAACGCTATCTATATCGAGATAAACTTCCTGGTATATATAGCAGTGTTTATGTGAAATATCTCCACCACAGATTTATCAGTTCTGACACAGCGTATAATTATAAATCGTACGTTTTTTTGTCATTTGGGACCCGATCGTTAACTGTATCTACTCTATTTCATTTACACCAGTTTCGAAAACAGTAAGTTTAAATATCCTTACAATGACTGTATCACGAATCACAGACCAACTTTAAATGCGCATTTAGGGCTTCGGGGCATACCTTCCTGAACCCCAACCACCCGGTACACCATTTTGACCACACAACCACCCCGGTATACCTTGACGCGACTTCTTCTTGACCACCCCGTCACACCTTATTGACCACCACCTCCAAAACACCTTCTTGACCACCACCTCCAAAACACCTTCTTGACCACCACCTACAAAACACCTTCTTGACCACCAGACCACATGGAATGACCTCTTGATCACCAAACAACCCGGCATACATGTTTGACACCCAACCATACGGACATATCTTCCTGAACACCCAACCACCCCGACACGCCCTCCTGAACTGAGCACACAATCACCCCGACACACCTTCCTGCGCCTGTGTTAGACTGTGTTTGTGTTGATCGTTTTATGTTGTACCCTCTGTGAGAAACCTATGGGGCGCCATCCCTGCAAATATTCGTTTTCGGAGATATCTCCTTGGATCCAAGCAGATTTCTGCTCGCATTATGGAGATATCTCCTCGGTTTCAATGAGATATCTGCTTGGAATATGGAGATATCTCCTCGGAAATATTTTCAAGGAGATATCTCCTTGAAACCGAGGAGATATCTCCATAATGCGAGTAGATATCTGCTTGGATCCAATGAGATATCTCCTTGGATCCAAGCAGATATCTGCTCGCATTATGGAGATATCTCCTTGAAATATGTTCAAGGAGATATCTCCTTGGATCCAAGCAGATATCTGCTCGGATTATGGAGATATCTGCTTGAAAAATATTTCAAGGAGATATCTCCATATTCCGAGCAGATATCTGCTTGGATGTATTTCGATCATAGAAATGGAAAAAACGTCTATGTACTGTGGAGAAATCATTAATATTTCATGGCCGCGGTTTTCCAAGGAGATATCTCCATAATCCAAGCAGATATCTGCTTGGAATATTTTCAAGGAGATATCTGCTTGGAATATGGAGATATCTCCTTGGATCATAGGAGATATCTCGTTGAAAAATATTTCAAGGAGATATCTCCATAATCCGAGCAGATATATGCTTGGATTATGGAGATATCTCCTCGGTTTCAAGGAGATATCTCATTGGAAATATTTCAAGCAGATATCTCGTAGTTGCGAGGAGATATCTCCTATGATCCAAGGAGATATCTCTATAATCCAAGCAGATATCTCCCTGGATCCAAGGAGATATCTCCATAATGGACCATATTCCAAGCAGATATCTCGTTGGAATTGCAATTCCAACGAGATATCTCCTCGAAACCGAGGAGATATCTCCGAATTACGAGGAGATATCTCCGAAAACGAATATTTGCAGGGATAGCGCCCCATAGAAACCAGGGATTTATTCTCGCTCTCTTTGCGATATTGTTTCACATTAATCAGTTCGTCATTTGTGTGTCTCATCATTCAACCTCCCTTTATACCCCTTTTACTGGCGCTGGACACATAGCCACCCCGACACACCTTCTTGACCACCCCAATATACCGCCCTGAATACCCATCCAACCCGGCATACATTCCTGAACAGAAATCGCCCGCGAGATACCTTCCTGAACACCAACCGCCCGACACATCATCCTGACACCCAACCACCCGGATATATCTTATTGAACACCCAACGACCCGTCATACTTTTTGCCTGAGCACACAACAACCACGGCATATTTTCGTGAACACCAATCCACCCCGGCATACCTTTATGAGCACCCAACCACCCCCGACATACCTTCATGAGCACCCAACCACTCCGGCATGCTTTCCTGAAGACACAACCACCACGGACTACCCATTCACACGGAATACCTTCCTGACCACCCATCAACCCATTCACATTCCAACACATTCCTGAGCACCCAACCACTCCGGCATGAATTCCTGAACACCAACCACCCAGGCATACCTTCCTGGGCACCCAACAACACGGCATACCACCCTGATCACCAATCCACCTGATGTACCTTCCTGGACATCAACCACATCAATTCATGGACACCCATCCACCCCGGCATACCTTCCTGAGCACCCATACACCAGGCATACCTCCCTGAACACTCATCCACCCCGAAATACCTCTTCGACACCAACCACCCCGGGATATCTTCCCAAACACCAAACACCCCGGTGTACACACAGCCACCCTTACTTGATCACCCCGGTATACCTTCCTTAACACCCAACCATCCCGGCATACATTCATGAACAGAATCCACCGCGACATATCTTTATGAACACCACCCACCCCGACACATCATCCTGAACACCCAACCACCAGCACATATCTTCATGAAGACCCAACCACCCGGGACAACTTCCTGACCACCCAGTCACACCGACATATATACATTCCTGAACACCAACTATCCCCGAAATACCTTTCTGAACACTAACCACCCCGGCACACCTTCTTTACGAGACTGATTATTGTCCATCAACCACCCGCCATGCATTCTTGACCACCCAGTCAACCCGGCATGCTTTCTTGACCACCCAACGACCACCCCGTCATTCCTTCCTGTACACCAACCACCCCGACACACCATCCTGAACACCCAGCCACCCGGGACAACTTCCTGAACACCCAGTCACCCCGACATACATTCCTGAACACTAACCACCCCGACACACCATCCTGAACACCCAGCCACCCGGCACACATTCTTTACGAGACTGATTCTTGTCCATCAACCACCCCGCCATGCATTCTTGACCACCCAATCACCCGGCATGCTTTCTTGACCACCCAACCACCCCGGCATTCCTTCCTGGACACCCAACCACCCCGTCATACCTTTTTGGCCACCGGGGTTACCGGAAATGTCACTATTAAAAAGCCTAAACATGAGTTATGATGCTTTTCTTTCCATTTCAGATGAAGTTCAGTATCGTAGTTCTCGCATGTTGTCTGATCGCCGCGCTTCCACAAGATGCATATGCGTATACTACGAGTGACGAATGTCAAGCAGCGTGCTGGCGGGATAGACATAGATGCTATGAAATATGCCGATCTTTAACTATAGACGCGGTGGTGATTGCATGTTCGTCCGGATGTAGTGGCCGTAACTGCCGCCTAGTATGGTGCAACGGCCAATGAAAAGTGGCCAATGGACAAGCTTTGGGGAATTGTCAGGAATGGGAAGAACAACGGGTCAAAACTCATAACAAGAATACACAGAGAGAAACAAGAAAAATCCTCATAAAACGGAATTTATTTGGTGATATTTAGAATGTGATGGTATAAATACCCTTTAAATATATTTATTTACTCCACCTTGAATATTTGTCAGCCTAGCTAAAATTATACCAGTAGTATATACGGACATGCGCGTATGCCGTAGAGAGGTTTTGGGAGGTCACGCAAGGTCACGGTTTTCGAAATAAAAGATGACGAAAATTATTGCCAGAAACAAAATTGAGTACAGTTGGCATGTGGATACATAGGTAAACTTATTCCAGTTACAGTAACCACTATACAAGTTTTATTCATGAAAAGTTACAATATTCTGCCGATCACACATGAAAGTTGTTTATTTACCTTTGTAATGGCGCGTCATGTTGGGGAATTCCAGTTCGAAACATGCATCACTGTCACAGGGGCATGTAACGCGCTCCGCTGTCCGCCCCCTTTTGCGCTGCACATATACGCTGCTTCTATATACGCGCCTGCTTCATGCTAATGGTATAATAATAGCACAATGGTAACTGTAGAAATTCACCTTTTTACCATCGCTCGCCGATCGATCAAATATAGCTCATTCAAACCAGTAATGCCACAGATATAACCACGGATGTATCGGCGAAGAATTCATCTTTCAATCAATACCTCAAACTTCCATCAAAACCATTCATATACATAGCATTTGATAATTTTTTAACCACCGAATATTGTCTCCGAAGACCGTAAATTTTCATTTTGATCCGGCTCAGAACAAAATGTCCGAAATCTTCCCATAACTTCACCCCCGCGCGGCTTACTATAATTAAAAATCGGCCAAACGATCAACTAAACGTTTAGCGCTCAGTGATTTCTTGTCGGCTAATAATTTATTTACTCATACAAATCAACAGATCGTCAGTAACCAATTTCTATAGAGGTAAAATCTGTCGATAATTCCAACTTTAAAACAAAAAATTGTCAAGTCACAAAGTTCTTATAGCCAATACAGCCAATCACCGCTCAGTGTTAGAATCGAGGTCCTCATTTTAATATTCATTATGACCTGACCTCGATTCTAACACTGAGCGGTGATTGGCTGTTTCTACTATGTCAGTCATGGAAAGGTCAGGTCACAATGAATATTAAAATTAGGAACTTTGTGACTTGACAATTTTTTTATGTTCAGTATCGTAGTTCTCGCATGCTGTCTGATATTCGCGCTTCCACAAGATGGGTATGCTTCGAGTGACGAATGTGTGGCACTGTGCACGACGCAGGAGCAATTTTGCATACAATGGTGCCATACGATGCGTCTAATCCCGTCTTCGTGTGTGCTCGGATGTAATAGCAGCTATGACAGTTGCCTCCAATCGTGCAAGAGCCAATAAAAAGTGGTCAATGGACAAGCTTTGGGGAATTGTCAGGAATGGAAAGAACGGGTCAAAACTCATAACAAGACTACACAGAGAGAAACAAGAAAAATCCTCATAAAACAGGGGGTGGGTCAGAAAAAAATTACAGGATACAAGGACCGGGTGGGTGGGCGTCCCCGAGCCCGGAATGCAGATTTTTCTGTGAATTGAAACAATCAGATTCATATAGTAGTGCATGATATAGCCTTATATACAAGTGAGGGGGGGGGCTCTATATTTTAATTTTGTGTCCACAATTTCTCCCTTTAGCAGTTGAAACCATGGGGTAAGACCGGTTTTGGTCGAGGAAAAAAATTGCAAAGAAAAAAATCCATTCTCATCTTTTCTCATAGTTTATCATGGCTTTTTAAACTTATTATACATAGAGGATACCTGCGTGTTTTGAGTGAATACCGGAAGTATCCCATGAGAGGTCACAGTGAGATACTGGAATCATCACTCGTGGCCTAAAATCATTACGAGTGGCCTTTAAGGCCACGAGTGATGAATCCAGTATATCACCGTGACAGTGACCGTGTCAACGAATGAGGTAATTCCGATATTCACTCAAAACACGAAGGTTTTCTTTTTATTATATGCAGACAAAATACATAAATAGTAACTAACATAGAAATTCATATTACTTAAAAGTTCTTGGTTCCCTCATTCCTTGAAATCCCACTGGAAACCCTATAAGTCCTTTTAAATAAATACCGGTAATGTATGACCCATTAGATTGATTTGCTGTCAAAAAGCCGAAAAAACCGTTGTCCTCATTTGTTTACTATATATGATATCAGTCAAGATATCGAATAAACGATAAATACAGTGACCACGTGGTCGAAGTACATGGTCGATGTCGATACATGACTACAGTGACTTAAGTCACATAATAACGTGTTTGTGTTTTCATGTATTAATTAACCTTTGTTCACTGATGCACTTTATACATGCATTTATTATGTTTAATAGCAACATCATTAGCACCGACAAAGATTTGGACAGTAATTTCAGCAAATTTGTCGACATATATGCACCTACAAAATACTAATATGACCTGATATGACACATGTATGTCATCTCAAGTATGCAATTTACTTGCAGTCAACATTGATTGAACATATTCAGTAAGGCGGTCAACATCGATTTGTTGTTTATCATACTTTTTTTCAGAATTGGGCGGGATGTGGCGAGCGGTATTTTACCTTTATCATAAATATTTGGGTTTTTAAAGGTTTTGTCACTGGTTTTGTTGGCATATTTTTCAGCCATGTGCTTTGTTTGTTTATTTTTTGTGGGTATACTTGATCAGCGTTCTCTCAGTTTTGGTGCAGACACAATGAGAGACCCTTAACCTGCCAACAACACATTATTTAGTAGAATTTACAAGATTTTCATCAATTTTGAGGGTGGGTGTACAATACCTGGGTGGAAAAAACTTACGGTCCCGGGTGGGTGTCACAGACCTGGGTGGAAAAAACTTACGCTCCCGGGGTGGTGGGTCCCCAAAACTGAAAAACACAAAATTTCCACCTTGTATCCGTAATTTTTTTTCCTGGAAACGATTTTCGAATAAAAAGATGACGAAACTTATTTCCAGAAACAAAATTGATTACAGTTGGCATGTGGATACATAGGTAAACTGATTACAGGTACAGTACATAACCACGTTTTATTCATGAACAGTTACAATATTCTGCCGAGCAGTTGTTTATTTACCTATGTAATGACACGTCGTGCTGGGGAATTCCAGTTCGAAATATGCATCATTGTACATGGCAATCGAGGTGGAAATAACACAATTAAACATATTTAAATGCCTACTTAATTTTCGAACGCCCAGATCACATTATATACAACATATTCCATAGTATATACCACTTGGAAGAGGAACCAAAGGTATATATTCTACCGGAATACGGAACAGCTGTGGCCCAGGAGTGTCTACCAAGTGACAGATATTTTCAGATTCACATGAAGACTTCCCACGTTATATTTACCCCAGAATGCATCATAATGCGCAACTAAGAGATAGAGTTATTCCCCTTCCATTGAAAATAATAGACTGAAAGTACAGACCTGTTCGAAATTAAACACAGAACACACGTCGGTACCTTGACAAAAACATGTTCAGAGTTTATTCGACCGGATAAGTTGATAATACAATATTTTGGCGCTTCCTCTTTCAAATGGTATATAATATGGAATATATAATGTGGTCACGGTAAATATTGTTAGGCCAATGTATTCTCTTATATAGACGAGTCAACGCTAGCGCCCATTTAGCGCATTATAAGCAGTTGTGTCCCCTTTCCTGTACCTTATCTATATATAGACGACCTCCTACAATAACTCTCATTATCATCGGAGGGCGCTCATATAAATTCAATCTCGTGTTCATGTCCGACAACTGCCGACGATGTCTGCATTCTTTCTTACTCAGAAGGTGGCTTAAAAAGTCTTCTGAATAAATGTTATAGTACAGCAAAACGTGGAAATTTGAATACTCATTTGCTAAAAGCGAAATTATCGTCTTTGACACACGTAAACGCTCAAACGCTCCAGCGACAGAACATAAATGGTTTCTCGGACTGAACACTCTGAAGGAAGTCAAAGACGTTATTCACCTTGGTATCCCTCAAAATAATCGGTCTGATAGATCTCGAAATATTAACAGAGCATGTGAAATGCTAAGAAGGACATTCTTCGGTGCATGCCGATCGCCAATCACCAAATTCCTGACTCCTTCATCTGCTCTTGAATTTTTGAAATGTGTAATAATCCCCAAGGCATTATATGGATGTGAAATGTGGTATGGCCTGACAAATACACAAGTTCTGCAACTTGAAAGAGTCTATCGTATGTGTATAAAACATATTCAATGTCTGCCTACTAGAACAAGTACAGAACTTTCACTGTCATTACTTGGTTTAACACCACTGCATGTCGAAGTAGACCGGAAAAAACTTTTATTCTTGAGAACACTAATAAATATTCCAAACACTCATCGCGATGCTCTAAGAGTGTTTCTGTTCAATGTTCAGGGCCACCTCCTCTATAAACGTCCCCTGTCTGGCTTTGCGAAGGAAATATGCACACACCTGCACACATATATGATCTCATTGATTACCTCACAAATGTTATTGATTCTGGGTTCTTTCCATCACAGAAACAATGGAAAGAAATTGTAAAAGAGAAGATCAACAACTTCGCATATCAAGCACCATGGTGTGATTTGACAAATGAATCACTGAATTTCTTTAGGATGGTTAAATCCTGTCCTATGTCGATCTGGAGAGGCTGGTTACTATGCAGAGAATACGGCAAACATCATCTCCAGAACGACATATGACAACAACGCATTATGTAAGCAATGGGGGTGCCAATACTCTGACCTCATGTCACACATGTACCCCCATTGCTTCTATCCGCACATACAGGAACTCAGAAATGAATTCTGGTATAAAATCAAAAACATATTCGGAATTCCTACATTTTCATTCCTGGATTTACTCTCGCCGGTAGGATTCCTCACTTATGCGTGTGGATGTGGAAGTCATCCTACTCTGGAACTCATGTGTGATGAGAAACGCTTATTTATTTATTGCCTCATATTTGTGTGTGTCCTTTGCTCCATCTGACCAATGCAAAAGGTCAACCAACCTCATATAAGTGAAATTGATTTAGTTTGAATGTCACTGTTGTGTTCATACACATGTATATACTTGTACACATATCTCTCCTTCAAGGAGGCAATAAAACATCTCTCTCTCTCTCTAGATCATGTAGAGTTCATATGTGAGTTGGTCGACACTACATCCGGGCACTAAACAAATGTAGTCCCGGTCATATTTATAAAAAAATGTAATATCTTAATCTAATGGGATGGGCTGTGGGCCTCGGAGTTTATGGCAAGCCGTTTTCACATTTTCGATTGATTTAGACTTAAGTCCAATTATTTGGACTTAAGTCCAAATAATTGGACTTAAGTCCAAATAATTGGACTTAAGTCCAAATACCACATAATTGTGAATTCGGCGAGGAATTGGACTTAAGTCCAATTGATTTGGACTTAAGTCCAAATACCGATATTTTCATCTATTTGGACTTAAGTCCAATTCCTCGCCGAATTCACAATTATGTGGTATTTGGACTTAAGTACAATTCATTTGGACTTAAGTCCAATTCATCTGTATAAGAAACACCCCCATCAGATATTAAGCAGGTCTGGTTTTGCTCATAGGGCGGAGTTGTGGGAAAATGGCCGTTTACATTTGGGTCTAATTCTTGTTGATCTTGTTAATTGTTACCTTTCTCAACATATATGATGAATCAGCTCGATGTGGACCAGATCCTATCAACATTTTTGACTTTGAAAATCGAGCAAATTATACAAATAAGACACTTAGTAAATGCAATAAACGAAACTGCGTGTATAGCCTACACTACATGCTGTCAAATAACAATTGAATCAAGTCGTGAATTAATTTTACTTCATTCATGCATGCAGTTAGCATTTATTAAGATGCCAATTCGGATTCGAAACATTTTCAATCTCGGCATGCCGAAAACAAGCCACGTGGCAAAGGGGACGTACGGAGTTAGTCTTGGGGTCAGGAATGCCCTGGTTAGTCAGGGTTAGTACGGAGTTTGACTGTCAATCAAAACTTGCAGGAATATACCATTACAAAGAAGGGGACTATCGTTTCAAACCAGATGAATTGGACTTAATAATTGGACTTAAGTCCAAATAATTGGACTTAAGTCCAAATAATTGGACTTAAGTCCAAATACCACATAATTGTGAATTCGGCGAGGAATTGGACTTAAGTCCAATTGATTTGGACTTAAGTCCAAATACCGATATTTTCATCTATTTGGACTTAAGTCCAATTCCTCGCCGAATTCACAATTATGTGGTATTTGGACTTAAGTACAATTCATTTGGACTTAAGTCAAATTCATCTGTATAAGAAACACCCCCATCAGATATTAAGCAGGTCTGGTTTTGCTCATAGGGCGGAGTTGTGGGAAAATGGCCGTTTACATTTGGGTCTAATTCTTGTTGATCTTGTTAATTGTTACCTTTCTCAACATATATGATGAATCAGCTCGATGTGGACCAGATCCTATCAACATTTTTGACTTTGAAAATCGAGCAAATTATACAAATAAGACACTTAGTAAATGCAATAAACGAAACTGCGTGTAGCCTACACTACATGCTGTCAAATAACAATTGAATCAAGTCGTGAATTAATTTTACTTCATTCATGCATGCAGTTAGCATTTATTAAGATGCCAATTCGGATTCGAAACATTTTCAATCTCGGCATGCCGAAAACAAGCCACGTGGCAAAGGGGACGTACGGAGTTAGTCTTGGGGTCAGGAATGCCCTGGTTAGTCAGGGTTAGTACGGAGTTTGACTGTCAATCAAAACTTGCAGGAATATACCATTACAAAGAAGGGGACTATCGTTTCAAACCAGATGAATTGGACTTAAGTCCAAATGAATTGGACTTAAGTCCAAATCAATTCACTAATTGGACTTAAGTCCAAATAATTGGACTTAAGTCCAATTGATTTGGACTTAAGTCCAAATCAATTCGCTAATTGGACTTAAGTCCAATTCATTTGGACTTAAGTCCAATTCATTTGGACTTAAGTCCAATTATTTGGACTTAAGTCCAATTATTTGGACTTAAGTCCAAATAATTGGACTTAAGTCCAAATAATTGGACTTAAGTCTAAATCAATCAAAAATGTGAAAACGGCTTGCCATAGGAGTTAGGTTACTAATCTGTATTAACAGATTAGTAATCTGTATATACAGATAAAGTAATATGTTTAAACAGATTAGTAATCTGTATATACAGATTAGTAATCAGTTTAAACATATTAAGTAATCTGTTTAATCAGATTAAGTAATCTGTTTAAACATATTAGTAATCTGTATAATATACAGATTAGTAATCTGTTTAAACAGATTAGTAATCTGTTTAAACAGATTAAGTTTTCTGAAGAAAAAAAACTATCGTGGCGGTTCCACGCTCCCACAAAACATAGCGTTGCATAACACGAACATCGTACGAACTTGACAATAGCATACTATTTACGCAATATTTATGTTGGCGTTTGTTTACATACCAAAGGGTACGAATTGACAATAACATACTATATATGCGATATTTATGATTGGTATAAGAACACGATCCGTCTATATTTAATATTCTTTCTGTTTATGGCGGCTTTAACAGGTGTGACTTTTTTAACAGCTATATCCACACCGAACGCCACCCATGCCTTTAAAGGTACTCAATCCGCATTAACGCTCGCAAATTACTATTTCCTTGGCTTTTGCACTGGTGGAATATGATCTCTACGGGCGTTAGCCATATATTAGAGATTCATGGCATGATCTAATGCCAGACCCGATGTTATGTCACCTACATACACCCCATCCCACCCCTTGTTGTTATCATTAAAGATGATCTATCTCTTCTGAGCGTGATTCATATATATAAATGTATATACAGTAATGCCCTAATTAACCGACTGCTTAACCAAAGCAGAATTATGGGTAACTTTTCAGGATTTAGTTGGAAATATGGCTTGTTGTCATTCATCGGAAAGCTCTCCCGGAATTGCAACAAGCCATATTTCCGACTAAATCCTGAAAAGTTACCCATAATTCTGCTGTGGTTATGCAGTCGATTAATTAGGGCATTGCTGTATACCTTGAGATGTTTGTGTCACCTCGCCTTATTCAGTCTAATGTTGGTGTGGACATATTTATTTTTCCAATCTTGATAGTCCACATGGAGGCATAATAACATCAGAACGATCAGCTACGGTGGTTCTCGAGAAGACTTAACCCTTTACCCAACAGAACGGCCCTGTGCCAATGCATTCTCTTATATATGCGAGTCGACCATAGGTCGCCTCGCATATATAAGAGAATGCATTGGCTTAACACATTAAAAATGATCAAATTGTCAAAGAATGTAGAACATATTATAAGAAAAAATGGTAAAAAGTGTTAAAATAATATTTGTTTAGGCCAATGCATTCTCTTATATATGCGAGGCGACCTATGGTCGACTCGCATATATAAGAGAATGCATTGGCACAGGGCATAACTGTAACCATCACAATGTGGTCAATGAGCCGGTTCCAATGATATCCATATTTGTATGGTTTTATTGAGACAGACCCAAGATATTTTAGGCTGTTGAAGCTTTATATGGGCGTTTTTGGCCGGTTTGTTGGGTAATGGGTTAAATGAGTCTCAGTAATAATAATAATATAATTGATTATAAATCCCAATTAAAATACTACAAATAGCTATATTGATAATAGATAATTTATTGATAATAGATAATTTATTGATAATTTACACCCACCAGGGGCAGATGTCATACATAATAACATTAACTATATACAAGCAATATCTATGCATATCAAATTATATATGAAATTGCTAAGACATATAATAAATAGATATGTTAGTTATAAAATACAGATAAGGCTGAAGATAGTGTATATGTGACCCGCCATATCAAATCCAGTCGGAAGTCGGGATTTTTTTAACCTGTGCCAATGCATTCTCTTATATATGCGAGTCGACCATAGGTCGCCTCGCATATATAAGAGAATGCATTGGCTTAACAATTTTTTATCATGTTTTTTAAATAAATGTTTCTTACAATTTTTAGGACATAAAATAAAAAAACATCCATTACCCTGCAGTGAGCCCCACACATATATAGAAGCATATAGAAGAGTGTCGTCTGCTCATGTTTGTCTGGGGTTCTGTATGGGTGAAATTATAAAATTGTTAAAGAATACAAGAAAAAATTATTAAAATTGTAAAAAATTGTTAGGCCAATGCATTCTCTTATATATGCGAGGCGACCTATGGTCGACTCGCATATATAAGAGAATGCATTGGCACAGGGTAAAATAAATCCCGACTTCCGACTGGATTTGATATGGCGGGTCACATATTATTTGTCTATAAAGGCATAATAAAGTTGTTTATTTCGATCGTGAGGTCGTGGAGGTATCAATAGTTTGTGTGAAACTTGTCGTGATAGAGTTATCCTTCTTAGTTCGCTCTTGAATATTTTCTCGCGGATTTCTGTTCCAAATTTAAAAATGCCCCTTAAACTGTCCCGCTGATGTGATGAGAAAATATAAATAACATTTATATTAATTGATAGAAACTTTACCGGACAGGTGTCGTCGATTCATATCTATTATGTTATGCCCCGGAATCTATATAACAGGATGGCAGGAAGACAGTCTTGCCATATTATGCCACCCCCCACAATATATGCGACATAATTATCCATAATTGTCATAATTATTATGTAATATGTATGTGTATTGAAATAAAATATCCTATCCTAACACTTTCTGGGAAAAGATAAACCATTTTAATATCTAATTAATATTCAAGCCTTCGCTTACAGCAACATTAAAATCAAACTTTCACAAAATCTGATGTTTGTAGCTGTTGTTTTTGTGCCATATTTAATCGTAAAATTAATGTTTAGTTGTAAATGTCCCTATTCAACGAATATATCACATCCAACACGATAATATCTACGGTGACAACCATTGTACGCCAATTTCAATAAAATTCCCGGTAATAACAACGATCTAACATCGATAATATATAGAACAATAATGAACTTGAGTCGAAGATGTCTTGTGTACATGTACAGGTTAACAGGTTATCTTAAAATCAAATTTAATAATTTAATATAAATTTACTTTATGGCTCGATCCAGCCAGGAACTAACCTACGAATTTGCATGCACAAGACGTAATCAAAATAATAATTATTGATGGATAGTGGATTGGACAATGCGTGGCATACATCGTGTAAACATTATGTTGATACGGGGCTAGAACTCAAGCCATTCACTGACTATATTTGCACTAACATTAATGAGTATCTTGGACTATTATGCGTCTCATATTACATTTATTTGATACATTTATCTGTACCTGTACAATAATATATCAATGTCGAGCGTTCTATTTTTGCATTCCGGATTATCTGTCATATGTAACATTATACTTTGTACCCAGCAGACAGTCAAACAACGGAAATCTGGAAGCAATATTTGTGACCCGCCATATCAAATCCAGTCGTAAGTCGGGATTTTTTTTACCCTGTGCCAATGCATTCTCTTATATATGCGAGTCGACCATAGGTCGCCTCGCATATATAAGAGAATGCATTGGCCTAACATTTTTTTATCTTTTTTTTTAAATAAATGTTTCTTACAATTTTTAGGACATAAAATAAAAAACATCCATTACCCTGCAGGGAGCCCCACACATATATAGAAGCATATAGAAGAGGGTCGTCTGCTCATGTTTGTCTGGGGCTCTGTATGGGTGAAATTATAAAATTGTTAAAGAATACAATTTTTTTTTTATTAAAATTGTAAAAAATTGTTAGGCCAATGCATTAGGCATTCTCTTATATATGCGAGGCGACCTATGGTCAACTCGCATATATAAGAGAATACATTGGCACAGGGTAAAAAAAAATCCCGACTTATGACTGGATTTGATATGGCGGGTCACAAATATTTAAGTACAGTACCCCTTTAAAAGCTTGTGTTGTTTTATAGTAATATTTTCCAGTAACTAAATGGAAAGCCAAATATTTTCATAAAAAATTAACGTGGAACCCTTAATACATCTTTGACATACCATACATCCACAAATATTTTCCATATAAACCAGTCTTAGAAATCCTAGAAATCAGTTTTATGATCTTAATACATCTCTTGAACCACAGTTACTGGACATAATGTCCCAAAAATAAGGTTTTAATCGAGTTTAGAAATCGGTATCCTTATATTACTTCGTTATATAAGGATACCGATTTCTAAACTCGATTAAAACCTTATTTTTGGGACTTTATGTCCAGTAACTGTGCTTGAACACTCAATTGAATTTAAAACAAACCTACTCTTGTTTTTAACTTGAATATGTCCAGAACGAATCAGTCGTCACTCTGCTTTCCTTTGATAATATTAACAAACTCGTTGTAATCGAACAGTCCACCGGAAATAGGTGCTTCCTTCC
The DNA here is from genome assembly GCA_032622095.1 of Siphonodentalium dalli. Lineage (NCBI taxonomy): Eukaryota > Metazoa > Mollusca > Scaphopoda > Gadilida > Siphonodentaliidae > Siphonodentalium > Siphonodentalium dalli. The sequence goes on along the minus strand of CP136064.1, from coordinate 287,354,174 downwards.
ACGTCCGCGATATCTCATCCTTAGTGAAGTTATCTCCCATGTTTTGAAGCAGATCCTTGAGGTAGGCTTCGGGAATTGTTCCTTTACCTTCCTCGTCGAACATTTTGAAGGCATCGGTCAGTGTACTCTCAGAGTCGGTCCCGCCAATCTTCTCGCCGAACAGCGTCAGAAACATGGTGAAGTTTAAAGGACCAGGGGCCTCTTTCAACATCTCTTTAAGGTCCTTGTCATTTGGCGTCTTTCCAAATTGCGAAAATATTTCCTTCAAATCAGCCAAGTCGATCAAGCCATCTCTATTTGAATCGATTACAGAGAAAGCTTCTTTAAGTTCCTGCATCACTTTCTGCGGGAGCTTGGTGAACGCCCCGGTTCCGCACTGTTTTGTTTTGTCCGCCATTTTGATTTTGGTTGCCGTAGAAACGAATTTTAACCAGTGATTTGCGATAGTGGGTGATGCTTTGAGAATCCGGACCTCTTATATAGGTAGTTCAGCATGCGTACCCGGTGGGTGGTGGGATCCAAACACTTAAATTACATACCAGCTGGCGTCACATGCGTATACACACCGGGTGGCGGGATCGAAGCCATTGCATACCCGCTGCGACATATTTGCATACCGCCGGGTGGCAGGATCGAAATCAGTGCATAGTATACCCGCATGCACATACCCGCCGAGTGGCGGGGTCTAAACCATTACATACCCACTGGTTGCACATGCTATAAATCATACCAGGCACCGCATAAGGCGTCTGGCAATAATTTCATCTGCGTTGGTCAACAAACTGGATTTCTTATTGTGCTTATAAAATAACGCATTACAATATGTCAAATATATGTTGCAATCAATATCGTTAAATTAGTTAAACCATGAATGGCTGAGATATCTGCGTTAAATTAGTTAAACCGTGAATGGCTGAGATATCTGCATTAAATTAGTTAAACCGTGAATGGCTGATATATCTGCATTAAATTAGATAAACCACGAATGGCTGAGATATCTGCATTAAATTAGTTAAACCGTGAATGGCTGAGATATCTGCGTTAAATTAGTTAAACCGTGAATGGCTGAGATATCTGTGCTAAATTAGTTAAACCATGAATGGCTGAGGTATCTGTCTTAAATTAGTTAAACCATGAATGGCTGAGGTATCTGTCTTAAATAAGTTAAAGAGTGGCTGAGATATCTGTGTTAAATTAGATAAACCATAAATGGCTGAGATATCTGTGTTAAATTAGTTAAACCGTGAATGGCTGAGGTATCTGTCTTAAATTAGTTAAAGAATGGCTGAGATATATGTGCTAAATTTACTATAAAATAGTAGCATTTTTGAATAAGATAAAAAACACTATCCGTCTAGTGAGATTAATATTATCCATCATGACCTGGGGTGTGGGATGGAAAAATCTCACCCGAGGGGCCAGATATTTGGGCCGGACACGAGGCTTGCCGAGTGTCCGGACCAAATATCTGGCCCCGAGGGTGAGATTTTTCCATCCCACACCCCAGGTCATGATGGATCATTTTTCTCCCAACCCAAGAGCCTCATTCCGTTTTTTTGTTTTATACCAATCTTTGGCACATTCCAGTAGCTTCGTAACGGTATATCTGGGGAGAAATCTGATGCGATATTCGTGATTAACTGGGATGATTTCGGTATATACCAAAGGTATATACGATAAAAACAAAGCGCGTTACCCGTGCGCGCAGGGTTAATACGTTAGAGTGAAATCGACACGGTAAAGATTGTGAAAACGACACGGACACGTCACATTATTGCACCTGCATAAATTCCGAGAAACGCGCGTATTGATATGAAGTATACACAACTCGACTAACCGTGTTTGTCATCGGAAATGACCATATCGATACCATTTGAAAAGGAAACATGTGAATATATGATAGACAAATGTTAGTTAGACGCGTTCGACGATGACAACTGTTCGAATGTGGAATTATTTCGTTCGTCATTTGTGAAGCGGCTATTGTTTACCTGTTACGAAATGTGCCAGTTTCGCTTGGTGGTCTTCCGTTTTATGGAATATGTTCACAAATTAGTCGTTTATATTTCATGTTATATATGTAACTCTGTGTCTGCAAGTGAGGTTATGTTGAAGGTTTTTCGTGATTAACAGTTGAGGCTTATCTCCATTTGTATTAGCGTCCACGAATTCGTCCGTATTTATTTACTTGAAACGTGAAGCGTAACTGGTTGGTCGCCATTGTTTTGATATGTTTTAGTTCACACAAAACGTGATGACGGATTGTTAAATTAGTTCCGGCTCTTAATTAAATAGGTAAAGCAGTCACGTGGGTGGTGTGAGATAGATGGTCACGTGTTATGTGAGACAGGGAAATCTCACCCAGCTATCTCACACTGGCTGCCTGTGCTAAAGTGTGTAGGGGGTGGGAGAAATCGATATCTCACTCGTATCCATACGCGCTAAAATTAAAAGTGATTTGGTACCAGAGGAAGGAAGACTGCTAAAAGTCCCGGAGTGTTCAGGTTGAAAAATTGTAACATGTGATCAATTAAATTTATTTGTTAAACATACTATGATGTTAGCACCTTTAAGCCTCAACCAAACTGTCTGAAAAATGGAACTATTTTTATATGCACAAGATCATTACTATGGCTGTGCACTTTTTACTCTTCTTTCAAGCTGAGCCATGGGCCAACTGAGCGGAGCATATAATAAACAGAACATCTACACTTTTTGGTTTGGTGTGGTAATTATCTCATTCATGATGAGAAAAATGAATTTCTAATCGTGGCAGAGCCACTCGTGGACATTCATTTGTTTTTGTCATCACTCATGAGATAATTCCCATATCCATCCAAAAGTGTAAAGATCCTCTATATATCTCACTGATGTCGCGATACTTATAACTTATAGTATAACCATAATATGTCCACTGTTTGTGGGACATCGAGCTGGGACATCACATACTGTGACATAGATTATTAAGGAACACGTATTGTAACGCGCACGGGGGTTCAAATACGGACCACGTAACCGCCAAATCCGCAAATTCACCGGAACTGCATTACATGTCCAACGCCACGAGCCGAAAACTAATTATTCCGACAAATAGTAGTGTGCCTTCAAAACAAGTCTCTTCGGTTCCTCATGCACGCCAAATAAAATCTAATCCTTTTGGAGTGAGCCCCCTCAGATTCTTTGCTGAGATCCCTGCCAATGTTCATGTCACCCGAGAATTCAATTTGTACCTTTAAAACCGGAAATGGCGTCCCTTTTGATGTTAATTCCGGGAAAAGAAATGTTCCGTCCCATGACTGAGAATGATGTGCAATAAAACGTAACAATCTAGCTGGGCGGCTGTGCCGTCTACCGACAGTTTAAGGGGCAGAACCCAGTCAGGTTGTAATTCACGGACACTCGAGCCGTACATCTAGACCACCACGCTAACTGCACATCAGCAGCCAAATATCGACTTGTTAACCAATTTATCTGTCTTGAATTTTCCCCTTGACATCCATGACCGAAATCGCCTATCCACCTGGCCATGTGCAGAGAAACAATTGCTGCATTCGCCAGGCTGAAGTGGTCCAGGGCGTTGTATAGTATGAATACCATCATTGATAAATCATGATCTATAGGTTAGGACCCTCGCCTTTGTAAATTTCCATCAGGCCCAGATGTGCACCACAAGGGAAAGAATCCGCGACGCCAACCTTTGTTTGACGAAATATTTGTATTCTCATAGGTTCTGACAGTGGGACCACTAGGGAGAGAAACTACATTTCCCATCTTGGCCCTAGTCTCAGCTCTGTCACATTCTAAGGGGAGAAAACGCATTTCCCACCTGCATGGCCCGATCCAACCGTCAAAACCACAAGGCCGAGGCATTATGGGACGAGTATTCACTTTGCACAGCTCTGATGGGCGCCCACGATACTAAGACCTTAGGGTGTCCAGGTTGGTGCGACTCCGGTATGGGTCGTCAACCAAGTGGTATACACATGTCAGGTAAGAAGAGGACTCCGAGGGTTAGCATATCATGAGTTGCTCACGGGGTCGAGTGACTGCCATCTGCGACGAAGTCTTTGACTGATATTCGGTCCGGTCACTCAACCCAGGGTGGTCGACCACCAAGGAGGGTGTCCCTCAAGAGGTATACCTATCTGGTTACCATCATCACTGGTCATCCAAATATATCTGCCTGGTCCGCCACTGATGGTCGACCCCCAACAAGAGCTCCATCTGAGATGCCAACCCGGAATCAGGGATGTCAACTTGTCCAAAAAGTCTTCTACAATTAATATTGCCGGTTTAAATGAAGTGGGAAGCCCTCAGTGTTAAACCATGTGGTGTCACTGTGAGGGCGCCCAACTTCAGCTCCTCTGGTACGCCAACTTTCTTGGGATCCAATTGTCGTCCAACCACTAGGATAAATTCCATGTCCGTGACATTATTAACAAATATATATTGCCTGCTTTGTGCGTTCAATATTACCTAATTCCCCGTCAAAACACCGGAAAGTGTCTATGTTTTGAACTGGTGGAGTGTGATCTTTATGGGGATAGCTAGAGTAGAGATTTATGGGCGTAGCTAGAGTAGAGATTTATGACATGATCTCAAGGGCGAACATCAAATGTTCTCTCCATTTATAATTGTAAAACGGGAAACGTATATGCCCCCCCCCCCCCCCATGAATTGAAGTTAATCGTAAACTTCATGTTGCCTGTCCGGAGTAAATGATGTGTCTGTCCGGCGTACTGTGTCAACAAATTATGTTCTCTATAAGTTCGGTCTCATATTATTCCGTGTCCACTATGGTTTTGTGTTTTGCATAAATCCAGCCAAAAATCCCTAACAGGAAGGGGACACATTTTTACCGCCCGCCATGCCCGTTCAGCAGTTCAAAATCCCGTTCAGCAGTACGGCGGCTAATTTTAGCTTTTTCAGAATCATATGACGGATATGTTTTCACACTGGCATTTATGGTGCCAGTGGCGTTGCATAGCGGATGGATATTATTCACTTTCTTTTATTTATGAGATGGTTAACAAGCTGACAGAAATCACGGGGGTTGTGGAGTCTTTTATTCTGTCTCCCAGATTATCACCAAGTTTAATTTTGGCGTATTTTTTTCATGTTATTAACTTTATTTCTTGATTGTTTATATGCCCGCCATGAAACTGGGTTGTTGGTTTTTAATGCCTTCGCCTTGAGTCTATATCTCGCTTGCGTAACTCTATTCTAATCTCCGAAGTGAATAAAATTTTATCTTTGGGCAGATTGCCACGTTACGCTGATATATTTCTGTCCATGATTAATAGGAAAGTAGATTGGAATATTTTGACCGCCGAATCGATATGAGGGGCCGCATTGATTTGGGTCTTTTATCACATTTTCCAAGCTATATATGCGTCGGAAATTAGCTTTATTTTTGAAGTGTGTCTAGATGTAATTAGAATTATAGTCTTCGATGAGTACTACATTTTCATAGATGTCAAGTGCATCAGAAATTGAGGTGTCCAGAAGGTCCCAATAATTATGGCTATACATAATTGCTGACCTGTATGAGACCCAATAATCATGTGAGAATTTTTAGCAAATAATTCAGACCAGAGAATCGAGGAGTCAAAGTCTCGGTCAAGTCTTTCTTTATAAATAACGTGATCAGCAAACATGACACATATTCCACCCCCGTATACGCGTCTCGGTCTTTTCGAATATATATTCTTTATTCGTCGAATTCGTTGATCTAGTCAATGATCTTTTATAACTGGTGTCGGATACTTCTAACATTGTAATGAAAGATAGAGATGGAATTTGGTAAGATTTTTCGAGTGTCAAAGTCAAATAGTTTTATCTCATATATATTTTGAAGACCTCTGTCTGTATGTATGTTTGTTTGTTTGTTTGTTTGTTTGTCATTTATACAAATCTACGATTCTCGACCGATCGGGACGAAACTTGGTACGTGTGTGTAGTTTGACCGGGCGGTGAACGTTGTCGTATTGGCGAGCCCGTGCGGCGCCCGCTTCGCGCATGCGCAGACGAGATCTCGGAAACGGGTGGAGTTATCGACTTGAAATTTGCTATGTGAATGTATCTTGCCCCGGATACGAATTTTATCGGGTCGCCGAGCCCGTGCGACGCCAGCTTCGCGCATGCGCAGACAAGATCTCGGAAACGGGTAGAGCTATCGACTTGAAATTTGGTATGTGAATGTATCTTGCCCCGGATACGAATTTTATCGGGTCGCCGAGCCCGTGCGACGCCAGCTTCGCGCATGCGCAGACGAAATCTCGGAAACGGGTGGAGCTATCGCGCATGCGCAGACCAGATCTCGGAAACGGATAGAGCTATCGACTTGAAATTTCGGGCTGGGTAGAGCTATCGACTTGAAATTTGGTTTTTGAATAGCCCGGACAACGTCGGGCTCATCGGCTAGTCTATTATATATTTTGGAAGATCTGTCTGTCTGTCTGTGTGTATGTGTGTGTGTTCGCGATGAACTCGAAAACGGCCGACCCGATTTCGATGAAACTTGGTATGTGGGGGTATTTTCGGCCGGGAACGGGCATAGGCCTATTAATTTGCCCGTGCGACGTGACCTTGACCTTGAAATCGGGTCATTTCAAGGTCAAACGCCCGAATATCACGGGATTTCGATGAAACTTGGTATGTGGGGTTATCTTCGGCCGGGGAGTGGCATAAGCCGATTAATTTGGCTGTGCGACGTGACATTGACCTTGAAATCGGGTCATTTCAAGGTCAAACGCCCGAATATCACGGGATTTCGATGAAACTTGGTATGTGGGGGTACATTCGTACGGGGAGTCTCATAAGCATATTCATTTGCCCGTGCGACGTGACATTGACCTTGAAATCGGGTCAATTCAAGGTCAAATCGTCAATTCGACGAAATTTGATACATGGGGTTACTGTTGTCCACTGTGTGTTTTGGACGGGTCATATCGTGACCCCGACCTCACCTTGACCTTCAAAATGATCAATTCGAGGTCAAATCGGGTAAAACCGGATGGATTTCGACGGTCACGTTTGTCGGGTACATTTTTCCGGGCAGTGTTTTGGACTGGTCAAATCGTTACCCCACTTGACCTTGACCTTCAAAATGGCCAATTCAAGGTCAAAGCCCGGACGAAGTCGGGTCACCTTCTAGTTGCATATAAATGGATATCAATACATTTATTGCATATACAAATTTTAAACTTTCAAAAAACAATTCAATTGAGTTAAGGTCCCTAGCGGATAGAGGGCGTAACAGACCAGTAGAAAGTGATATTCATTTTTAACCGCTTTTAGCTGACAACATTTACACAATCTCCTGTTCCTGTCTACGCCTGTATATCTACCTGTCTCAATTTCTAAGGAGTGAGCACTTATTCTAAATTTCGTCAGAGCTATTCGGAATTTCGGATGCTTAACAGTTGATAAATATGTTTCATATTGGAACAACAATTTCATCTTGCCATGGAAGGGCCTGGGTGGGTCTCTGTGTCGCCCGATAACAATAGCAGAAACAGGATAAAAAGAAGACATTGTGGGCACGAAGAGGTCTCGAGTGTTCACGGGCAAATACAGGGGTCATTGTATTTATTGCGCTCTGAGTCTGAGATACACGACTGTGAAAATAAACAAATACGCGGTTTGGCGACTAACTGAGTTGTTTCTCAAAGTTCCGGTATGAATTTGGAATACTAAACGTCAAAATTGAAGAGATGAAGAGGGACAAAAATAATCGCATAGTCGCGTTTCAACTGGCAGAGAAAGTGTTGTCCCATTGTTTAATTTCGGCCAAGGTAGTGCGTACATGTTCCAAATTATCTCGTTACCAACACTTAACTGGTAATCAACAAAAAACCGACTCGCCACCTCAAAATATTCTGGTTACCAAACGTCGAACAGGACATCAAAAGCGGAACAGGATTTCAGGCCTGTGTATAGAAAAGAAAGGCGGGGTATACACCGAAATGCAAAACAAAGCGGAATGTTGGTTATCATACTGCATTATATGGAATCCGGATGTGCAGTGTCGTGCATGCAGACGGATTCCAGCTGTACAGGCCCAGACGATCGCTATCAGGTAAGCGGATCTGTGTTGAAAGCTAATTATTTACACTAAATTTCCAAGAAATGGTGCTCATTCGGTTAACGAAAAACACATCCATCTTCGGAGAACCCGTCATACCAAGGGCAGAGATATATCTGTTGACAAAGTTTTAACATCTGTGATAACAGGGATATAAAACAATCATGGTCAAGACGGAGAATACAAGAGTTTTGACTTGAACCTACAAAGACTTCACGATCACAAGGTAAGTTACTATCATAGTCTGATAACGTTGATATTAACATATATGGCAAGTTTTGTAATACATATGTTGTGTTCTATAGTATTCGACTGAATTTCTGTCATTATATTTCTTGTAGATTTAAACTTTATACATGAATTTATATATACAAACGTGTACACTCATTATACCAGGGAACTGAACTTGCATGCATGGTAAACAAGCCACATGTATTCGCTTGTGCCTATACTTGATGTAGGGCTGGCTCGAGCTTCCAATAGCCTCTATATTCGCATTCGTCCACTCTCAGAATGTAACCATGCAGTTATAAAACCAGTTGAGTAAGTTCGAAATGTGTAAAATAAACAAAGAATTAGAGCTGATAACCAGATTAGTTAGAATTAGAAATTAGCTAACTCAATCATGGTGCTGATTTCAAGATACATGTAAGTGTTGTTCTAGTATATAGTATATAGCCAAAATTGGATATTTGGCGAACCTTGCAGTGGTTTGCACCCACCCCTCAAACACTGGGGTGTATTATCAGTATAGGGTTATATAGCTCCAAGTGAGACCGGAAAACATGCAGTAACCATTGTTTTCAAAGGGATCCAACAGAAACGCTGCATCGCGCATCGACATAGATAGCGACGCCAGGAAAGCTTTCGAGGACAATACGTCACAAACATGGCGGAATCGACAAAAGATGTTCTGGAAAAACATCATACAAACTTAAGAGTAGAGAGTTTCCCTACATGGGAATATTTATTGTGGGCCTTAAAATTAACTCCGAATTGTTATTTACGAGCCTATAGAAAAGTCTGCAACGATATCAGTATGAACATATTTTTATTTCCAAATCCAAACACATAACATAATATACAGATGGGACATATAATCAAAATAAAAGTGTTAATATATGGAAACGAGAATCAGACAACAAGCCCGATGGCTTATGAAGTCTTCTCCTCTTTGGCTACGTGACCCGTCCCCAATAAGTGAGGGAGGGGTATAGTTCAAACGGGAAGGGTTGGAAATAATGTTTTTTTGTTTGTTGGAGAAATGAGACAAATAACATAATTTGAGTTAGGGATTGAAAAAAAGGAAGAAAATAGTGTTAGGGTGGCAGGAGGCAGAGGTAGAGAGATACGAGAGAAAGAGAGGAGAAGGAGAAATAGAAGACGAGAGATGGACAGATGACATCCCTATAACAGCTGGTGCAAGGGGAGTTTTCATTGACTGGGTTAAAGGTACTCAATCCGATAAAACTCCTCTCAATTACTATTTCAATGGCTTCGGGGGTCAAAAATATTTGATTCGAGTCGAGGAAGTCACCCACCAAAGCTCAGATTTGTTAGATGTCGATTTTAGAAATCTATTATTTTTCATTATCGGGAATACTTTCTGGCCCAGAACTCAGTCAAAATTGCGTTATTATTACCACTTGATTTTAGAGTTATCTATCCTTGTCTGTTTGAATAGTGTTTTGGTGTACACGTCTCGAGCAGGTTACGAAATTGACGGCAATTATTAGTACTCATCTCGAGCAAATAACAAATTTCAAAAATCAATATCTAATAACTCTGAGCTTTGTTTGATGGGTTCCTCGACTCGAATCAAATAGTTTTTACCCCGAAAGCTAAATAAATAGTAATATAGGACCCTCTGATCGGATTGTTGTTGTTGGAATCTGTTGAGATGGGGACCCTCTGTTCGGATTGAGTACCTTTAACATTTACGTGATTAAACATGATGCTCGTGTATAGTAATCGTCATGCGACAGGAGCCGCGGGAGGGGGGCCACGGGAGGGGGAGCCACGGGAGGGGGTCAATCAAAAATTACTGCAAAGTAATTAAACGAACGCACACAGCTACGAGTGTTCATAATCAAAATATGTCGTGGACTCCCTATCTTCCATGAGAACAAGAACATATTTAACAGCACTAACCCCAAACAGGATATTGATATTGACTCATAGAGATAAACAACTGCACGATTGCACGGCTGTCCCTCCCCGTGACCAATACAAAACTGCTAATTAGTTTAACAAAACAATAGTTTAGTACATTCGGTCAAACTTGTGGACTGAAATGGTCATCAGTTGGAGAATTTTCCAACCTAAGAGGGAGTATGAGGTATGAAATTTCCAACACTAGGGAAGCTTCAGTTGAGGCCAGTCTAGATGCTAGGATTTGCGATTTTCTTGTATAGTTTTCCAAATTTTCTCACACCGGGCTGAACAAACATGGACGGACACAATGTCCTGGTCTCTTACCCGTAGCCGTGTGCATTTGTCTGGAGTATAGGCTACTAGATGTTAGGATTTATGCAATTCTGAGGTTAAAGTATCTGAATTTTCTTATACCGGGCATATAGAACAACATAGTTTATGAATACATAGGATATTAGGCATGAGGACTGATGTGCAAGGGGGTGCAAATGGAATTATGCAAAAGTTGTGTTTGGTGTCTGATTCAAGGGGGGCCTGCAATTGGAATTTCCCAAGGTGGACACCCGCCCCAACGGAGACCCTCTAGCCACATCCCTGCTTCCTGGTATAGCAGTATTTATTTGAAATATTTCCACAATACATTGATCAATTCTGACACACCGGCACCCGATCGTTCACAGTATCTATTTCATTTACACCAGTTTCGAAAACAGTGAGTTTAAACATCCTTACAATGACAGTATCACGAATCGCAGACCAACTTTAAATGCACATTAGGGCTTCGGGACATACCTTATTGAACCCCAACCACCCGGTGCACTTCCCTGAACCCCAACCACCCGGCACACCTTTCTGAACTCCAACCACTCAGCACACCATCTTGACCACCCAACCACCCCGGTACACCATCTTGACCACCCAACCACCCGGTACACCTTCTTGACCACCCAATCACCCCGTCACATCTTATTGACCACCACCTCTCGTCACACCTTCTTGACCACCAGACCAACGGAATGCCTTCTTGATCACCAAACAATGTTTGACGACCCAACCATTCGGACATATCTTCCTGAACACCCAACCACCTCGACAAGCCCTCCTGAACTGAGCACACAATCACCCCGGCACACCTTCCTGGACACATAGTCACCACGGTATAGCTTCTTGACCACCAGGACATACCTCCCTGAATACCCAACCATCCGCGCATACATTCCTGAACAGAATCCACCCCGAGATACCTTCCTGAACAATAACCGCCCGACATACCACCATGAACACCCAACCACCCGGACATATCTTACTGAGCACACAACCACCCCGACATACCTTACTGAGCACACAACCGCCCCGACATACCTTCCTGAGCACACAAAAACCCTGACATACCTTCCTGAGCACACAACAACCCCGACATACCTTCATGAACACATATCTACCCCGAAATACCTTCATGAGCACCCATCCACCCCGACATACCTTCCTGAGCACACAACAACCCTGACATACCTTACTGAACATACAACCGCCCCGACATACCTTCCTGGGCACACAACCGCCCCGACATACCTTCATGAGCACCTGTCTACCCCGACATACCTCCATGAGCACCAATCCACCCCGACATAGCTACATGAGCACCAATACACCCGACATACCTTCCTGAGCACACAACAACCCTGACATACCTTCATGAACACCTGTCTACCCCGACATACCTCCATGAGCACCCATCCACCCCGACATAGCTCCATGAGCATCAATCCACCCCGTCATACCTTCTAGAGCACACAACAACCCTGACATATCTTCACGAACACCTGTCTACCTCGACATACCTTCACGAGCACAAATCCACCCCGACATAGCTCCACGAGCACCAATCCACCCGACACACCTTCCTGCGCACACAACAACCCTGACATACCTTCCTGAGCACACAAAAACCCCGACATACATCCACCTGGACATACCTTCATGAACACCAACCACCCCGGCATACTTCCTGAGCACACAACAACCCTGACATACCTTCATGAACACCTGTCTACCCCGACATACCTCCATGAGCACCAATCCACCCCGACATAGCTCCATGAGCATCAATCCACCCCGACACACCTTCTAGAGCACACAACAACCCTGACATATCTTCACGAACACCTGTCTACCCCGACATACCTTCACGAGCACAAATCCACCCCGACATAGCTCCATGAGCACCAATCCACCCGACATACCTTCATGAGCACCAACCACCCCGACAAACCTTACTGAGCACACAACCGCCCCGACATACCTTCATGAGCACCAACCACCCCGACATACCTTCATGAGCACACAACCGCCCCGACAAAGCTCCATGAGCACCCATCCACCCGACATACCTTACTGAGCACACAACAACCCTGACATACCTTCATGAGCACCAACCACCCCGACACACCTTACTGAGCACACAACAACCCTGACATACCTTCATGAGCACCAACCACCCCGACACACCTTACTGAGCACACAACCGCCCCGACATACCTTCATGAGCACCAACCACCCCGACATACCTTACTGAGCACACAACCGCCCCGACATACCTTCCTGAGCACACAACCGCCCCGACATACCTTCCTGAGCACACAACCACCCCGACATACCTTCCTGAGCACACAACCGCCCCGACATACCTTCCTGAGCACACAACCGCCCCGACATACCTTCCTGAGCACACAACCGCCCCGACATACCTTCCTGAGCACACAACCGCCCCGAAATACCTTCCTGAGCACACAACCGCCCCGAAATACCTTCCTGAGCACACAACCGCCCCGAAATACCTTCCTGAGCACACAACCGCCCCGAAATACCTTCCTGAGCACACAACCGCCCCGAAATACCTTCCTGAGCACACAACCGCCCCGACAAAGCTCCATGAGCACCCATCCACCCGACATACCTTACTGAGCACACAACAACCCTGATATACCTTCATGAGCACCAACCACCCCGACACACCTTACTGAGCACACAACCGCCCCGACATACCTTCATGAGCACCAACCACCCCGACATACCTTACTGAGCACACAACCGCCCCGACATACCTTCCTGAGCGCACAACCGCCCCGACATACCTTCCTGAGCGCACAACCGCCCCGACATACCTTCCTGAGCTCACAACCGCCCCGAAATACCTTCCTGAGCACACAACCGCCCCGAAATACCTTCCTGAGCACACAACCGCCCCGAAATACCTTCCTGAGCACACAACCGCCCCGACATACCTTACTGAGCACACAACCGCCCCGACAAAGCTCCATGAGCACCCATCCACCCGACACACCTTACTGAGCACACAACAACCCTGACATACCTTCATGAGCACCAACCACCCCGACACACCTTACTGAGCACACAACCGCCCCGACATACCTTCATGAGCACCAACCACCCCGACATACCTTACTGAGCACACAACCGCCCCGACATACCTTCCTGAGCACACAACCGCCCCGACATACCTTCCTGAGCACACAACCGCCCCGACATACCTTCCTGAGCACACAACCGCCCCGACATACCTTACTGAGCACACAACCGCCCCGACATACCTTCCTGAGCACACAACCGCCCCGACATACCTTACTGAGCACACAACCGCCCCGACATACCTTACTGAGCACACAACCGCCCCGACATACCTTCCTGAGCACACAACCGCCCCGACATACCTTACTGAGCACACAACCGCCCCGACATACCTTCCTGAGCACACAACCGCCCCGACATACCTTACTGAGCACACAACCGCCCCGACATACCTTCCTGAGCACACAACCGCCCCGACATACCTTCCTGAGCACACAACCGCCCCGACATACCTTACTGAGCACACAACCGCCCCGACATACCTTCCTGAGCACACAACCGCCCCGACATACCTTCCTGAGCACACAACCGCCCCGACATATCTTACTGAGCACACAACCGCCCCGACATATCTTACTGAGCACACAACCGCCCCGACATACCTTCCTGAGCACACAAAAACCCTGACATATCTTACTGAGCACACAACCGCCCCGACATACCTTCCTGAGCACACAAAAACCCTGACATATCTTACTGAGCTCACAACCGCTCCGACAAAGCTCCATGAGCACCCATCCACCCCGACATACCTTCCTGAGCACACAACCGCCTCGACATACATTCCTGAGCACACAACCGCCCCGACATACCTTCCTGAGCGCACAACCGCCCCGACATACCTTCCTGAGCACACAACCGCCTCGACATACATTCCTGAGCACACAACCGCCCCGAAATACCTTCCTGAGCACACAACCGCCCCGAAATACCTTCCTGAGCACACAACCGCCTCGACATACATTCCTGAGCTCACAACCGCCCCGACATATCTCCATGAGCACAATCCAACCCGACATAGCTCCATGAGCACCAATCCACCCCGACACACCTTCCTGCGCACACAACAACCCTGACATACCTTCCTGAGCACACAACAACCCCGACATACATCCACCTGGACATACCTTCATGAACACCAACCACCCCGGCATACTTCCTGATCACCAACCCACCCCGATATACATTCCTGAGCACCCAACCATCTCGGCATGCTTTCCTGAAGACACAACCACCACGGACTACCCACCCACAAGGAATACCTTCCTGAGTACCCAATCACCCTACATGAATTCCTGAACACCAACCACCCAGGCATACCTTCCTGGGCACCCAACAACACGGCATGCCATCCTGAGCACCCATCCACCCCGAGGACCACAGTTATAAGAGTCCTGTTACTTTACATTATATAGTAATATGGCATACATGATTCCTGTGTATATCGGGTTGTTATATCTGCCCAAAGAAATCACCGCTTTGTGGAAATTGGACTGAATATGTCTGAACATGACGGTGGAAAAACAAACAAACAAACAAACAAAAACCAAAAATAATACCTACCTACCCTAGTGGAGTCCTGTTGGCAGAAAAACTGATATCTTTTTTAGGCCAATATGCATGTACTAGTATTAAGGTTTCTCCTTTTCATGATAAATTAAAAAGAAATTACAGGATAAAATTACTTAATAATAACATCACTAAAATATTACCACCGAGGATAGCCGATATATCCGAGTATGAATTCAGAAACCCCGAAAAAATTTACACATATTTCAGCAATACTGATCATTACAAAAAATGATATTTTCCCCTCAACCATAAAAGCGTGGAACGACATGCCTTCCGCAATAACAGAAACTCCGACTATTTTCTTAGAATAATTGATCCTACCACTAGACCTCCAGTATATTTCTATACAAGACGTAGGAAATATAATGTATTGCACGCCAGACTACGAAAATATTGTAGTGATCTACAGTATGACAAATTCCAGAACTATATCTCAGGAAGTCAACGTTGTTCGTCGCGCGCACCCAGTGTGAAGATGCCTATCATTACTTCTGTATGTGTCCCCACCATACCAGTCAGAACGAACGGAGATGTTTCACCTGCAACACAGAGAAGGAATGAAATTAACGCATATGAACAATCTACTTGTTGGCATCCCGGATACTCCTAACAAACAAAATGTGAAACTGTTCAAAATAGTCCAGCATTTTATCGCGGAGATTATAAACGTTTCTAGTTAAATTTGTACGATAATAAATTAGTTTATCAATTAGCACATATGTTTTTTCGCCTCAGCATAGCATGCACACTCGGTGTTGGCACCCCCCCCCCCCCAACAATCATTCTCATTCTCACCCTTCCTCAATAACTATTACAATCTTCCATCATCATCTTTCCCATTCACCACACGCAGCTGTAAATAAGTTACTTATTGTGCCACTTTGTTAAACAAATTGTTTGTATCAATGTATATAAGAGAGGGGCTCATTAAGTTTTGTAACTTGTGCCCCAATCCATTTTGTATTATACAACAAATAAAATATGTTTAAACAAAAAGGTACCTTCCTCAACATCAACCACCCCGGCATATCTCCATGGACACCCAATCCACCCCGGCATACCTCCATGAGCACCCATCCACCAGGCATACACCCCTTAACACTCATCCACACCGAAATATCTCCCTCGGCACCAACCGCCCCGGCATATCTTCCTGGACACCCAATCACCCGGAATACCTTCCTGAGCACACAACCAGCCCGGCATGCCTTCCTTATCACAAAACCACCCCGACATACTTTCCTCGACACCCAACCACCCCGCTTACCTTCATGAACGCCCATCCACCAGACATACCTTGATAAACATCCAACCACCCCGACATACCTTCATGGGTAACCAACCAGCCCGGCATATTCCCGAGAACCTAACCACCTCGGCATACATTCAAGAGCATCCAACCACCCCGGCATACCTTTCTGAACACCCAACCACCTCGGCATACATTCAAAAGCATCCAACCACCCCGGCATACCTTTCTGAACATCCAACCACCTCGGCATACATTCAGGAGCACCCAACCACCCCGACATACCTTTCTGAACTGAACACACCATCACCCCGGCAAACCTTCCTGAACACACAGCCACCCTGACACACTTCCTTGATCACTCCGGCATATATACCTTCCTGAACACCCAACCATCCCGACATACATACCTGAACAGAATCCACCCCGACATATCTTCATGAACACAACTTCCTGAACACACAGCCACCCCGAAATACCTTCCTGAACACTACCCCCCCCCCCCCCCCGACACGCCATCCTGAACACCCAGCCACCCCGGCACCCCTTCTTTACGAGACAATGTCCATCAACCACCCCGCCAGGCATTCTTGACCTAACCAACCACCCAGACATTCCTTCCTGGACACCAACACCCCGGCATACCTTTTTGGCTACCGGAGTTACCGGAAATGTCACTATTTTAAAATCCTAAACATGAGTTATGTGGCTTTACTTTCCATTTCAGATGAAGTGCGGTATCGTAGTTCTCGCTTGCTGCCTGTTTGTCACGCTTCCACCAGATGCGCATGCCACTCTTTCCGAATGTGCAACACAGTGCACAATGGAATGGAATGGTTGCAGACAATGTTGCCATGCTATCCATGGAGACCCGACTGCGTGTTTGGTCGTATGTGGCTATAGCAGATGCCTCCAATCGTGCAATAGCAAATGAAAAGTGGCCAATACACAGAGAGAAACAAGAAAAATCCTCATAAAACGGAATTTATTTGGTGATATTTAGAATGTAATTAAAGGTATAAATACCCTTTAAATATATTTATTTACTCCACCTTGAATATTTGTCAGCCTGGCTAAAATTATACCAGTAATATATACGGACATGCGCGGAGGCCGTAGCGAGGTTTTGGTGGCTTTGACGAAAACATGTTCAGAGTTTATTCGACCGGATAAGTTGATAATACAATATTTTGGCGCTTCCTCTTTCAAATGGTATATAATATGGAATATATAATGTGGTCACGGTAAATATTGTTAGGTCAATGTATTCTCTTATACAGACGAGGCAACGCTAGCGCCCATTTAGGGCATTATAAGGAGTTTAACCAATTGTTCAATTGTTAGAGATATACCCCTAGATCATGTAGAGTTCATCTGTGAGTTGGTCGACACTACATCCGGGCACTGCACACATGTAGTCCCGGCCATATTTATAAAAACATTTAAGAAAAAATGAAAAGAATGATAAAAATTTGTTAAAGAATGTAAGAAATAATTATAAAATTGATAAAGAATGTAAGAAAAAAAATAATAAAAAATTGTTAAAGAATGTAATAAAAAATGATAAAAAATTGTTAAAGTATATAAGAAACAATATGAAAAACGATCGAAATTGTTAAAGAATGTAAGAAATATTGATAAAAAATTGTTAGGCCAATGCATTCTCTTACATGTGCGAGGCGACCTATGGTCGACTCGCATATATATAAGTGAATGCATTGAAACAGGGTATTTAATGTTGTGCCAGCACCCCTCTTGAAAGGGTATAGGGATCTTTAACGTGCTCATAATTATTGTTGCACACTGGACAGCTATTGGCGTCGGCTCCCGGTCCCACATTATACCTTGCGTAGGATCATCCTTGGCCATGACAGTATACGAGAGGAGCGGGGGTACGGAATTCGCCCAGTACGCATTTTTCAAATCTGTCTGAGATGTCTTTTGCTTTTGGAATCGTTCTCAGGGCATTGATCGTAGCCACAGGGGCATGTAACGCGCTCCGCTGTCCGCCCCCCTTTTGTGCTGCCCATATACGCCGCTTCTATATACGCGCCTGCTTCACGTTAATGGTAGTATCATAGAGACAAGGGGAACTGTAGATATTCACCGTTTTACCATCGCTCGGGAAATTGGACAAATTTAGCCCATTCACCCCAGTAATGCTAACGATATATCAAATAGCCACGGATGTATCGGCGAAGAATTCATCTTTCCATCAATTCCACAAACTCCCATCAGAACCATTCATATACATAGCATTTGATAAATTTTTAACCACCGAATATTGTCTCCGAAGAGCGTAAATTTTCGGATTGATCCGGCTCAAAAAACAATGGACGAAATGTTCCTCTAAATTCACACCCGCACGGCTTACTATAATTAAAAATCGGTCAAACGATCAACTAAACATCTAGCGCTCAGGGTTTCTTGTCGGCTAATAATTTATTTACTCATACAAAATCAACACATTGTCAGTAAACAATTTCTATAAGAGGAGATGCCCATGAAAAACGTAAGATTCCCTGGCACTAAACCTACAAAATAAGTCTGTTAAAGAATATAAGAAAAAATTATTAAAATTGTAAAAAATTGTAAAAAATAATAACAAATGATGAAAAATTGTTAGGCCAATGCATTCTCTTATATATGCGAGGCGACCTATGGTCGACTCGCATATATAAGAGAATGCATTGGCACAGGGTATATGGGTTGATACAAAAATCGGACCTGGCACTGAAAGGGTTAAACAGACCTACATGTATCCTAAGCTATCCTATCCTTTCAAGTTTACGAAATCCTGTCCCAAAGTGACAAGAGAATGAACCGCCTTGCAGACAAATACATGAAAATGTCCACGGTAATCAGGAAAATTTAATTTTAGTTAAAGGCACGGATGGTCTTCGCGGTGGCTATGCTGTTAAAATGGTCTCACCCGTTAAAACTGACATAAACAGAAAGAATATTAAAATATAGACTTATTTTGTTCTTATATATACCAATCATAAATATCGCGTAAATAGTATGCTATTGTCAAGTACGATGTTCGTGTTATGCAACGCTATAGGTTTTGTAAATTTTTTGGCGTTTGTTTACATAACAAAGGGTACGAACTTGACAATAACATACTATATATGCGATATTTATGATTGGTATAAGAACACGATCTGTCTATATTTAATATTCTTTCTGTTTATGGCGGCTTTAACAGGTGTGACTTTTTAAACAGCAATATCCACATGGAACGCCACCCATGCCTTTAAAGGTACTCAATCCGAATTAACGCTCGCAAATTACTATTTCCTTGGCTTCAGGGGGGGGGGGCAAAAATATTTGATTCCAGTCGAGGAACCCACCCATCAAAGCTCAGAGTGCTCAGATATCGATGTTTGAAATCTCTATTATTTTAATTTTTGGTGGCCCAGTAAACAGTCGACGAGAGGAATTTTTCTGACCAAATTGCAGATGAAGATGGGTAACTATAAAATCAAGTGGCTTTTTTTCTGAGCCGATATCGCAATAATCATTGAATTAATTACCCAGGAGAAATTCCATAATTGTATAAGCGACGCAAAGCAAAATCGCTCACAAAATCACGTAAATCGTGAAATTTCGAGTTAGGATCTTCACCTAAAGTGAAGTACATTATTAAGGAACACATAATAACTAAGAAATATATTCCGCGCGTTATTTTTCAACTTCATAAGGTTCCCTGACAAAATTTCAAAAAGTTCTAAGGTTTTGCACTGGTGGAATATGATCTCTACGGGCGTTAGCCATATATTAGAGATTCATGGCTTGATCTAATGCCAGACCCGATGTTATGTCACCTACATACACCCCATCCCACCCCTTTGTTGTTGTTATCATTGAAGGTACTCAATCCGATAAAACTCCTCTCAATTACTATTTCAATGGCTTCGGGGGTCAAACATATTTGATTCGAGTCGAGGAAGTCACCCATCAAAGCTCAGATTTGTTAGATATCGATTTTAGAAATCTATTATTTTTCATTATCGGGAATACTTTCTGGCCCAGAACTCAGTCAAAATTGCGTTATTATTACCACTTGATTTTAGAGTTATCCATCCTTGTCTGTTTGAATAGATTTTGGTGTACGCATCCCGAGCAGATTACGGCAGTTGAAGGCAATTATTAGTACTCATCTCGAGTAAATATCAAATTTCAAAAATCAATATCTAATAACTCTGAGCTTTGTTTGATGGGTTCCTCGACTCGAATCAAATATTTTTTACCCCCAAAGCCAAAGAAATAGTAATATAGGACCCTCTGATCGGATTGTTGTTGTTGGAATCTGTTGAGATGGGGACCCTCTGTTCGGATTGAGTACCTTTAAAGATGATCTATCTCTTCTGAGCGTGATTCATATATATAAATGTATATTCAGTAATGCCCTAATTAATCGACTGCTTAACCAAAGCAGAATTATGGGTAACTTTTCAGGATTTAGTTGGAAATATGGCTTGTTGCCATTCATCGGAAAGCTCTCGGGGAGAGCTTTCCGATGAATTACAACAAGCCATATTTCCGACTAAATCCTGAAAAGTTACCCATAATTCTGCTGTGGTTAAGCAGTCGATTAATTAGGGCATTACTGTATACCTTGAGATGTTTGTGTCACCTCGCCTTTTTCAGTCTAATGATAGTGTAGTCATATTTTTTCTCCCAATCCTGATAGTCCACATGGAGGCATAATAACATCAGAACGATCAGCTACGGTGGTTCTCGAGAAGACTTAACCCTTTACCCAACAGAACGGCCCTGTGCCAATGCATTCTCTTATATATGCGAGTCGACCATAGGTCGCCTCGCATATATAAGAGAATGCATTGGCTTAACACATTAAAAATTATAAAATTGTTAAAGAATGTAAGAAAAAATGGTAAAAAGTGTTAAAAAAAGATTTTTTTTAGGCCAATGCATTCTCTTATATATGCGAGGCGACCTATGGTCGACTCGCATATATAAGAGAATGCATTGGCACAGGGCATAACCGTAACCATCACAATGTAGTCAATGAGCCGGTTCCAATGATATCCATATTTGTATGGTTTTATTGAGACAGACCCAAGATATTTTAGGCTGTTGAAGCTTTATATGGGCGTTTTTGGCCGGTTTGTTGGGTAAAGGGTTAAATGAGTCTCAGTAATAATAACAATATAATTGATTATAAATCCCAATTAAAATACTACAAATAGCTATATTGATAATAGATCATTTATTGATAATTTACACCCACTAGGGTCAGATGCCATACATAATAACATTAAATATATACAAGCAATATCTATGCATATCAAATTATATATGAAATTGCTAAGACATATAATAAATAGATATGTTATGTATAAAATACAGATACAGCTGGAGATTGTGTATATTATTTGTCTATAAAGGCATAATAAAGTGGTTTATTTCGATCGTGAGGTCGTGGAGGTATCAATAGTTTGCGTGAAACTTGTCGTGATAGAGTTATCCTTCTTGGTTCGCTCTTGAACAATTTCTCGCGGATTTCTGTTCTAAATTTAAAAATGCCCCTTAAAATGTCCCTCTGATGTGATGAGAAATTCTAATTAAATTATATTAATTGATAGAAACTTTTCCGGACAGGTGTCGTCGATTCATATCTATTATGTTATGCCCCGGAATCTATATAACACTTTCTGGGAAAAGATAAACCATTTTAATATCTAATTAATATTCAAGCCTTCGCTTACAGCAACATTAAAATCAAACTTTCACAAAATCTGATGTTTGTAGCTATTCTTTTTGTGCCATATTTAATCGTAAAATTAATGTTTAGTTGTAAATGTCCCTATATTCAACGAATATATCACAACGAACACGATAATATCTACGGTGACAACCCTTGTACGCCAATTTCAACGATCTAACATCGATAATATATAGAACAATAATGAACTTGAGTCGAAGATGTCTTGTGTAAATGTACAGGTTAACAGGTTATCTTAAAATCAAATTAAATAATTTAATATAAATTTACTTTATGGCTCGATCCAGCCAGGAACTAACCTACGAATTTACAAGCACAAGACGTAATCAAAATAATAATTATTGATGGATAGTGGATTGGACAATGCGTGGCATACATCGTGTAAACATTATGTTGATACGGGGCTAGAACTCAAGTCATTCACTGACTATATTTGCACTAACATTAATGAGTATCTTGGACTATTATGCGTATCATATTACATTTATTTGATACATTTGTCTGTACCTGTACAACAATATATCAATGTCGAGCGTTCTATTTTTGCATTCCGGCTTATCTGTCATATGTAACATTACTTTGTACCCAGCAGACAGTAAAAATACGGAAATCTGGTTTCCATATTCTTCGAAGCAGAGAATATAGAAACTGAAGCAGAGAATATAGAAACTATCAATATTTGTTACCCGCCATATCAAATCCAGTCGTAAGTCGGGATTTTTTTACCCTGTGCCAATGCATTCTCTTATATATGCGAGTCGACCATATGTCGCCTCGCATATATAAGAGAATGCATTGGCCTAACAATTTTTTTAAAATAAATGTTTCTTACAATTTTTAGGACATAAAATAAAAAACATCCATTACCCTGAAGGGAGCCCCACACGTATATAGAAGCATCTAGAAGAGTCTCGTCTGCTCATGTTTGTCTGGGGCTCTGTATGGGTGAAATTATAAAATTGTTAAAAAATACAAGAACAAATTATTAAAATTGTAAAAAATTGTTAGGCCAATGCATTCTCTTATATATGCGAGGCGACCTATGGTCGACTCGATTATATAAGAGAATGCTTGGCACAGGGTTACGACTGGATTTGATATGGCGGGTCACAAATATTTAAGTACAGTACCCCTTTAAAAGCTTGTGTTGTTTTATAGTAATATATTCCAGTAACTAAATGGAAAGCGAAATATTTTTATACAAAATTAACGTGGAACCCTTAATACATCTTTGACATACCATACATCCACAAAGATTTTCCCATATAAATCAGTCTTAGAAATCCTAGAAATCAGTTTTCTGATCTTAATACATCTCTTGAACACTCAATTGAATTTTTAAAAAACCTACTCTTGTTTTGAACTTGAATATGTCCAGAACGAATCAGTCGTCACTCTGCTTTCCTTTGATAATATTAACAAACTCGTTGAAATCGAACAGTCCACCGGAAATAGGTGCTTCCTTCCATGTCCGCGCGATCTCATCCTTAGTGAAGTTATCTCCCATGTTTTGAAGCAGATCCTTGAGGTAGGCTTCGGGAATTGTTCCTTTACCTTCGTCGTCGAACATTTTGAAGGCATCGGTCAGTGTGCTCTCAGAGTCCGTCCCGCCAATCTTCTCGCCGAACAGCGTCAGAAACATGGTGAAGTTTAAAGGACCAGGGGCCTCTTTCAACATCTCTTTAAGGTCCTTGTCATTTGGCGTCTTTCCAAATTGCGAAAATATTTCCTTCAAATCAGCCAAGTCGATCAAGCCATCTCTATTTGAATCGATTACAGAGAAAGCTTCTTTAAGTTCCTGCATCACTTTCTGCGGGAGCTTGGTGAACGCCCCGGTTCCGCACTGTTTTGTTTTGTCCGCCATTTTGATTTTTGGTTGCCTTAGAAACGAATTTTAACCAGTTATTTGCGATTGGTGGTGATGCTTTGAGAATCCGGACCTCTTATATAGGTAGTTGGGCATGCGTACCCGCGCGGTGGGTGATGGGATATAAACCCTTAACTTACATACCAGCTGGCGGCACATGCGTATAACCACCGGGTGGCGGGATCGAAACCATCGCATACCCGCTGCGACATATGCGCATACCGCCGGGTGGCGGGGTCGAAACCAGTGCATAGTATACCCGCATGCATGCACATAACCGCCGAGTGGCGGGGTCGAAACCATTACATACCCACTGGTTGCACATGCTATAAATCATACCAGGCACCGCATAAGGCGTCTGGCAATAATTTCATCTGCGTTGGTCAACAAACTGGATTTCTTATTGTGCTTATAAATAACGCATAACAATATGTCAAATATATGTTGCAATCAACGTCTGTTATCTATTAGCAGAGCTTAAACACCCACCTCTTATGAGTCTGACTGCACCATACGAATTCATTTCATCCCAGGTTGCAATTAACGTCTGTTATCTATTAGCAGAGCTTAAACACCCGCATGTTATGAGTCTGACTGCACCATACGAATTCATTTCATCCCAGGTATAAACCCTATACTTTGTTTTGTGTGACCCACATTATATGACTGCACCATACGAATTCATTTCATCCCAGGTATAAACCCTATACTTTGTTTTGTGTGACCCACATTATATGACTGCACCATACGAATTCATTTCATCCCAGGTATAAACCCTATACTTAAACACCCACCTCTTATGAGTCTGACTGCACCATACGAATTCATTTCATCCCAGGTATAAACCCTATACTTAAACATCCACCTCTTATGAGTCTGACTGCACCATACGAATTCATTTCATCCCAGGTATAAACCCTATACTTAAACACCCACCTCTTATGAGTCTGACTGCACCATACGAATTCATTTCATCCCAGGTATAAACCCTATACTTAAACACCCACCTCTTATGAGTCTGACTGCACCATACGAATTCATTTCATCCCAGGTATAAACCCTATACTTAAACACCCACCTCTTATGAGTCTGACTGCACCATACGAATTCATTTCATCCCAGGTATAAACCCTACCCGCATGTTATGAGTCTGACTGCATCATATATAGGAATCCAATTCATCCCAGGTATAAACCCTATACTTAAACACCCACCTCTTATGAGTCTGACTGCATCATACGAATTCATTTCATCCCAGGTATAAACCCTATACTTAAACATCCACCTCTTATGAGTCTGACTGCATCATACGAATTCATTTCATCCCAGGTATAAACCCTATACTTAAACATCCACCTCTTATGAGTCTGACTGCATCATACGAATTCATTTCATCCCAGGTATAAACCCTCTTATGAGTCTGACTGCACCATACGAATTCATTTCATCCCAGGTATAAACCCTATACTTTGTTATGAGTCTGACTGCACCATACGAATTCATTTCATCCCAGGTATAAACCCTATACTTTATACCCATGTTATGAGTCTGACTGCATCATATATACGAATTCATTTCATCCCAGGTATAAACCCTATACTTTATACCCATGTTATGAGTCTGACTGCACCATACGAATTCATTTCATCCCAGGTATAAACCCTATACTTTGTTATGAGTCTGACTGCACCATACGAATTCATTTCATCCCAGGTATAAACCCTATACTTTGTTATGAGTCTGACTGCACCATACGAATTCATTTCATCCCAGGTATAAACCCTATACTTTGAGATCAATTTAGCGTTGTGATTGTTGAGATCTCTCTGCTGATTCAGCAGGCGGTGGTCATGTTCGAACAAGAATGATTAAAGGTACTGAATCCGATTCGATGGTCCCCGTATAATCATATTCCAACAACAACAACAACAACAACGTGTTTTTTGAATGCCGCTCCAGTTATTAGAATCGGCGGAACGAACACATAAATAATGCTAATGAAGGTCAACTATTGTATAAAATTGCCCAAAACCTGTTATTTATCAACATTGTGTTCAATAAATTTTGGCGGTTTGTCAATTATCTGACACAAAAAAGCCACTTGATTTTTAGAGTTATCCATCTTCATCTGCAATTTGGTCAGAGACCGTATTCTCGTCGGCCTTTTACTGGGCTACTTAAAATTATCGGTGGTAAAAAATAATATATTTCAAAAATCGATATCTGATCACTCAGAACTTTGATATGTGGGTTCCTCGACTCGATTCAAATATTTTTGACCCCCGAAGCCAAGGAAATAAAAATTTGTGATCGTTAATGCGGATTATGTATCTTTAAGTCGTGAGGAATTATTAAAGATGGCCTGTCCGATTGGACATCATCAAACTAACATTTTTATGTTGGCCATATTATGTGAGGTTTCAATGGCCAGATATCGACTTTCGGAAAAAGCTATCTTAACACGTTGAGTTTTTGTCAGCCTGTCAAAGATCCCAACGATGTATCTTAGAAAGAGAGTCCAGCTGCAGGCGTCCGGGAACTTTATGTCCCTCGAATTGTTTTTAGGGAACTATTAAAATAGCCGGTGTCCGCCCGTCCGTCCGTCTGTCCATCCGATCGTGTGGAAAGTTTCCGAATGAGAACTTTATTGTGGGCTATCGGATCGAAACCAAATTTATTATGTGAGTTTATCAGCTCGAAACAAAGGTCAAGTTCGAATATGGGTTCGTTCCGCCCATTTTTGCCGGAGTTATGGGCCCTTTTCGACTTAGAATTTGACGATTATTTTGGGTTCCGAATTAGATAACTTTAGTTTTTGTAATCTGATTGTTTTTAAATTCAACTGAATCTCTTGATATTTGGTACGTGTTTTAAATTTCAGAAGACAAAGGCCAAGTTTGAATTTGGTCACGATCCGATGAAATTTGCCAGAGTTAAAAAAAGCTATCCTTTCTAAAAAAAAAACAACCATCTTTTCGGGGGACACGTGGTCGGCGACATTTTATTTTTATTAAATACAAAAAATAGTCCCGGACCCCTGTGTCCCAGTCTCCATAATCTCCCATAATTTCCCATAATCGTTGTCAACTCTTCGTTTCTGTTTCCACCGGTGACATAGTTTTATCTGATAAGGTTTTCTGGAATTAGTGAAATAGTTCACTTGTGCATGCCCACGTTATATATAGTGGCCCTTAAAAATTATAAACTTCAATTAGAACTCGGAAACGTCTTTTACTTAAAGGGGTACTATACACAGAGAGAGGCGATTTTTTTTATTTACTCCCATTGAAATAACTTTCAAGTTATATTGTGTTCGTGTTATATGAGTTTCGCATAAACCTAATTTAGCGAAGAAAATATTGATCTTGGAAACAGAAATATTACGATTTCAAACTACGCGCCATGTTTTTGACCTTCACCGGAGAAGACGCAGATCGCAGGAAGAACCGGAAGTTCATTGTTGCCTTCAATCTCTTCCATCGAACAATCTCACTCTCTATAAAAATACTTGACGCTTTATGACTCTTGTTTCTTTCTCCTGTTTTCCGAATCGGTTATAGCGGGCCTTTCTTTTGCAGGTAACATGTTTTGTTGCAACTCAATAATGTTCGCGAACGGCCGTCGATAAAAGACACGCAACAGATGAGATTTCAAGAACGGTAACTCGTAATGGCATAATTCTCCATTTTATGACTCCAGCCATAAATTAATTTATATTAAATAATTCAATTTTACTTTTATGATAGCCTGTTAACCGGAACGTTTTCAGTAGACATCGTCGACTCAAATTAGTTATTTTAAAATATAATATTGATATTAGATCGCTATTGTCATCGGGAATTTATTGAAATTGGGGTACAGTACCCCTTTAAGAGACATTATAGTCAGTATGATCATTTACGATGTTAGTATGAAATTTCGAGCACACACATACATTGCACCCTATATCACAACGTCCCTGGTCGGACAGTGACTCAGGACACGTATATCGATATAGTAATCCTCAAACAAGACCTGAAAAAAGAAAGTGCATTGATATAAGAGATAAATATTTTTATTTAAGAGATATCTCGCAATTAGCCGAGGTACACACAATATAAACATATCACGACAGCCCAGATAAACGGCCGAGTGTTTGTGTTCGGATTAAAGAGCACCAAAGAGGAACACGGAGGTTAATACACGAGTACCGTAAATAATCCACTCTCTCGTTTAAATAACTAATAAATATTCAATTCCGCGGAGACCAGTCGCCTGACGACGCGACGGGCACCCGAAATCCTGGTCGCATGCATGGGGCGGTGGGGTGGTATATACGAAAGGAAACCCATGGTCGTCGCAAGCATGGGGCGGTGGGATGGTATACGAAACCCTGGTCGTCGCATGCATTGGACGGTGTGATAGCACGAAACCCTGGTGGTCGCATGGATGGGGCGGTGGGATGGTATATACGAAAGGAAACCATGGTCGTCGCAAGCATGGGGCGGTGGGATGGTACGAAACCCTGGTCGTCGCATGCATTGGACGGTGGGATAGCACGAAACCCTGGTCATCGCATGCATGGGGCGGTGGGATGGTAGAAAACCCTGGTCGTCGCATGCATGGAGCGGTGGGGTGGTGCGAAACTCTGGTCGTCGCATGCATTGGGCGGTGGGATATTATATACGAAACCCTGGTCGTCGCATGCATGGGGCGGTGGGATGGCACGAAACCCTGGTGGTCGCATGCATGGGGCGGTGGGGTGGTACGAAAGGAAACCCTGGTCGTCGCATGCATGGAGCGGTACGAAATGACTTAAAGGTACTCAATCCGCCGATTCGATGGTCCCCACATCATCAGATTCTAACAACAATTTGTTTTTAAATGACGCTTCAGTTATCAGAATCGATTAAATGCTAACCACGGCAAACTATATAGTATAAAATTACACAAAACCTGTTATTTATCAACATTTTGGTCAACGAAATTTTGCCGGTTTGTCAAATATCTGACACAAAAAAGCCACTTGATTTTAGAGTTATCCATCTTCATCTACAATTTGGTCAGATAAATTCCTCTCGTTGACTGTTTACTGGGCCACCTAAAATTAAAATAATATATTTAAAACATCGATAACTGAACACTCTGAGATTTGATGGGTGAGTTCCTCGACTCGAATCAAATAGTTTTTACCCCCGAAGCCAAGGAAATAGTAATTTGCGAGCGTTAAATCGGATTGGGTATATATACCTTTAAGACTTTACGAATGTCTTTAGTTCTTTCGTTTACTGATTAAAATCGAGGGACGGCAAGGTTATATATATAGTTAACACACGAGTACCGCCAATAATTAACTATCTCGTTTAAATAATTAATAAATATTCAATTCAGCTGAGACAAATCGACCGCTGACGCGATGGTGCCCCCCCCCCGTAACCCTGCTCGGTGATTGGGGGAATCCGACTGTATCATACGCCGGGCCCCGTACCATACGCCGTAACACTCGAAAACCTGGTCAAGGGGGGGGGGTAAATATTCAATTAAGTGGGCCGGTGGGTGTCAACAAAGGACTAAAATGGAAGAAGAGAATGTATCGTACACCGGATTCCGACTGTGTCACACGCCGGATTGCGACTGTATCGTACACCGGATTGAGACTATATCGTACACCGGATTGCGACTGTATCGTACACCGGATTGCGACTGTATGGTACACCGGATTGAGACTGTATTGTACACCGGGTGGCGACTTTATCATACACCAGATTGCGACTGTATCGTACACTGGATTCCAACTGTATCGTACACTGGATTCCAACTGTATCGTACACTGGATTGCGACTATCGTACACCGGATTGCGACTGTATCATAAACCGGACTGCGACAGTATTATACACCTGATTGCGACTGTAGCGTACATTGGATTTTTCGTTTGTATATCGTACACCTGATTGCGACTGTATCATACACCGGATTGCGACAGTAGCATACACCTGCATGATTGCGACTGTATCGTACACCGGATTCCAACTGTATCGTACACCTGATTGCGACTGTACCGTACGTCGGATGAAGACTTTATATCGTATACCGGATTCCGACTGTATCGTACACCGGATCACCCTGGTGACGGCTGTATCGTATACGCCGAACCAGCGTGTTTTAGAGCAGTACACCGGATTCCGACTATATATATATATAAAGTATCAAAGTCTGGTATTATATAGTGACTGCAAGTCATTTAGTATAATAGTAATTACCCCAGTAGACTTACAAAAGTGGTATGGAATATTGCTAAATAATGAGCTTGTTGACGTACAGACTAAACAGGAAATAGTTAATTATTAAAGCCTGGTAAATATCCTCCCTGTGTAATTAATTTCAAATTATGTTAACTCTGGTTGAATTCGAGTTGAACAACTGATATGTCATGGATATGTCTACAAAATGTAAGTCGTTACTCAAAAGTCAAGATTGAGTTCACTGTCCTGAGATAATGTGATCATGCATGTTCTAGTAGTTCGCCCAAATAGTAAAAACCCATGTTCGGTTCGTGTAAAGCCTATGTTCGGTTCGTATAATATAGCTTGCAGGGGAATGATATCTCACTGGATATGTAATTTTTTTTCGTACAGTTGGTTGCATATACCTTACACTACAGTGTGCTTGGGAATATCCATTTATCAGTGTGGATTTGACAAAAGTGTGCTTGGGAATATCCATTTATCAGTGTGGATTTGACCACAGTGTGCTTGGGAATATCCAATTATCAGTGTGGATTTGACCACAGTGCGCTTGGGAATATCCAATTATCAGTGTGGATTTGACCACAGTGCGCTTGGGAATATCCATTTATCAGTGTGGATTTAACCACAGTGCGCTTGGGAATATCCATTTATCAGTGTGGATTTGACCACAGTGTGCTTGGGAATATCCAATTATCAGTGTGGATTTGACCACAGTGCGCTTGGTAATATCCATTTATCAGTGTGGATTTGACCCATGCATGTTGACCTAATATACTCTCATCACTGAAAATTAACTCTATGTAGTAGACGCAGTATCTATATATATCGGCCAGTATTGGCAAAATTTCAATTTTCATTTTAAAGTTACGGTGGTTATTGCTGTTATAGATGCAAAATACGAATTAACGCTCCAAGTTACTATTTCTTTGGCTTCGGGGGTAAAAAAATATTTGATTCGAGTATCCACCCATCAAAGCTCAGAGTGATCAGATATCGATTTTTAAAGTTTGTTATTTCTCGAGATTTGCAATTATTTGTGGCCCAGAAAACAGACATCAAACCGACGGTCTCGGACAAAATTGCGGATGAAGATGAATAACTCTAAAATCAAGTGGTAATACGGCCAAATTTCGTTGAACAAAATGTTGATAAATAACATCTTTTGAGAAATTTGATACCATAGTTAAGCGTATTTTGAAGAAATGTTGTTGTATCTTTGATGATATGGGGACCGTGTGATCGGATTGAATACCTTTAAAATAGTCACATCTGCTAAAACTGCCATAAACAGACAACTACCGGATCGTCCAACGAAAATGTTCCGTTGCGCTGTGGAAGGCGAAGATAACATTATTGGTGCAATCAACAATCGCATTCAAATCACACCAAATTTGATTTTAATCTACCCATTCTACCTGCTGTCAGTTAAAAATCCAGCTAATCTACTTTACTTTATGATTGGGAAATAATCAGACAGAAAACGTGTACATAATATAATTCTTCTTGCAAAGAGATGAATATTTTTCAATCCAGTTAGTATTTACTATGATACAATTGTGAGTTGTATGTTGTAGACACACTATATTAGGGTTTTTACAACCGACGTATAATGCGCGCGAATCTGAATAAGGAAATGACGCAATATCGTGACTCTGCTTATAAACAACACTCGATCTGCATTTTCTCTGACACAAAGCGTGTTTTGTGAATAATATCGCAGGGGGGAGGGGGTATCAAAAAAGTTGGAGTAAAACAATATTTGTTTTGAAGATTTGGGGGTCGTGGATCACCGAAAATGCCACATGCAAAATAAAACAAAAACAAAAAACAAACAGCATACCTGCATGTAAATGCTTTACACCCGCCCAGATGTCTCATTTCTTGATCTTTCTATCTAGCTTTCCTGTAGGTTTAGATTGGCGTCGAAATTCTTATCTTTATTTCTTAATTTTCAATAATGTTAATGCAACGCAGCTATATAGCTGAATAAATAAAATGGACAAGTGATGTACACGACATATCGAATTTCGTTTAACATTTGATAGCGGATATATAATATATTCTGTAAATTTAGGTATCAGCCCGCGTGTCGGCCAAGGTCGACGAAGGTCACATGGAAGCAATCGAAACAGTTCAATAACGGCGTCTGGGGTCGCGACGATGTTTATAAATACAGTATCATCATACGGCAACACAAACGCTGTATTGTATATTAAAATATAGAATGGCTGCGCGAAGTGGTCTCGGCCCCACATAGTCTGTTTAGCATACATGTGCCAATTGAATTGTTCATATGCATGGTAATATAACGGGCGAGACTCAAGCTTAATAAAGGCAGGTATACATACAGACCTGTGTATGTGTGCGACGATAATATACATTATATATCGATGAATGCATCAACAAGTGGTTGTGTCTTATTTTCAAGTACCATAAAGTTTTATTAATTATATAGAGTAACTTTCACAGCGAATTCATCTTTGTTTGATTCGGTCTTCTACGGAGCCCGGGAGGGGGGGGGGGTGGTGTAAAGTTAACTCTTTTGTTTATTTCGCTATAACGTTATCTTATTTCGTTATAACGTTATCTTATTTCGTTATAACGATTTCGTCATAACGTTATCTTATTTCGTTATAACGATTTAGTTATAATAACGAAATAAGATTTCGTTATAACGAAATAAGATTTCGTTATATTGAAATGAGATATCGTTATAACGAAATAAGATTTCATTATAACGAGATAAGATTTCGATACATTTTAACGAAATCTTATTGAAATGTAACGAACTATTTGAGCGTATATAGTGAAACAAGCCGTTTGGGTACTTCGTACAGACCTCCTATACTAACATACATCACAGGCCTACTCCTCACTAGTATACATCACAGGCCTACTCCTCACTAGTATACATCACAGGCCTACTCCTCACTACCATACATCACAGGCCTACTCCTCACTAGTATACATCACAGGCCTACTCCTCACTAGTATACATCACAGGCCTACTCCTCACTAGTATACATCACAGGCCTACCCCTCACTAGTATACATCACAGGCCTACTCCTCACTAGTATACATCACAGGCCTACTCCTCACTAGTATACATCACAGGCCTACTCCTCACTAGTATACATCACAGGCCTACTCCTCACTAGTATACATCACAGGCCTACTCCTCACTACCATACATCACAGGCCTACTCCTCACTAGCATACATCACAGGCCTACTCATCACTAGTATACATCACAGGCCTACTCCTCACTACCATACATCACAGGCCTACTCCTCACTAGTATACATCACAGGCCTACTCCTCACTAGTATACATCACAGGCCTACTCCTCACTAGTATACATCACAGGCCTACTCCTCACTAGTATACATCACAGGCCTACTCCTCACTACCATACATCACAGGCCTACTCCTCACTACCATACATCACAGGCCTACTCATCACTAGTATACATCACAGGCCTACTCCTCACTAGTATACATCACAGGCCTACTCCTCACTAGTATACATCACAGGCCTACTCCTCACTAGTATATTATCACACTGTACATACCTCCTTACTAGCATACATCACAGGCCTACTCCTCACTAGTATACATCACAGGCCTACTCCTAACTACCATACATCACAGGCCTACTCCTCACTACCATACATCACAGGCCTACTCCTCACTAGTATACATCACAGGCCTACTCCTCACTAGTATACATCACAGGCCTACTCCTCACTACCATACATCACAGGCCTACTCATCACTAGTATACATCACAGGCCTACCCCTCACTAGTATACATCACAGGCCTACTCCTCACTAGTATACATCACAGGCCTACTCCTCACTAGTATACATCACAGGCCTACTCCTCACTACCATACATCACAGGCCTACTCCTCACTACCATACATCACAGGCCTACTCCTCACTAGTATACATCACAGGCCTACTCCTCACTAGTATACATCACAGGCCTACTCCTCACTACCATACATCACAGGCCTACTCCTCAATAGTATACATCACAGGCCTACTCCTCACTAGTATACATCACAGGCCTACTCCTCACTACCATACATCACAGGCCTACTCCTCACTACCATACATCACAGGCCTACTCCTCACTAGTATACATCACAGGCCTACTCCTCACTAGTATACATCACAGGCCTACTCCTCACTACCATACATCACAGGCCTACTCATCACTAGTATACATCACAGGCCTACCCCTCACTAGTATACATCACAGGCCTACTCCTCACTAGTATACATCACAGGCCTACTCCTCACTAGTATACATCACAGGCCTACTCCTCACTAGTATACATCACAGGCCTACTCCTCACTAGTATAGTATCACACTGTACATACCTCCTTACTAGCATACATCACAGGCCTACTCCTCACTAGTATACATCACAGGCCTACTCATCACTAGTATACATCACAGGCCTACTCCTCACTAGTATACATCACAGGCCTACTCCTCACTAGTATAGTATCACACTGTACATACCTCCTTACTAACATACATCACAGGCCTACCCCTCACTAGTATACATCACAGGCCTACTCCTTACTAGTATACATCACAGGCCTACTCCTCACTACCATACATCACAGGCCTACTCCTCACTAGTATAGTATCACACTGTACAGACCTCCTTACTAGCATACATCACAGGCCTACTCCTCACTAGTATACATCACAGGCCTACTCCTCACTACCATACATCACAGGCCTACTCCTCACTACCATACATCACAGGCCTACTCCTCACTACCATACATCACAGGCCTACTCCTCACTAGTATACATCACAGGCCTACTCCTCACTAGTATATTATCACACTGTACAGACCTCCTTACTAGCATACATCACAGGCCTACTCCTCACTAGTATACATCACAGGCCTACTCATCACTAGTATACATCACAGGTCTACTCCTCACTAGTATACATCACAGGCCTACTCCTCACTAGTATAGTATCACACTGTACAGACCTCCTTACTAGCATACATCACAGGCCTACTCCTCACTAGTATACATCACAGGCCTACTCCTCACTAGTATACATCACAGGCCTACTCCTTACTAGCATACATCACAGGCCTACTCCTCACTAGTATAGTATCACACTGTACAGACCTCCTTACTAGCATACATCACAGGCCTACTCCTCACTAGCATACATCACAGGCCTACTCCTCACTAGCATACATCACAGGCCTACTCCTCACTAGTATAGTATCACAGGCCTACTCCTCACTAGTATACATCACACTGTACATACCTCCTTACTAGCATACATCACAGGCCTACTCCTCACTAGTATACATCACAGGCCTACTCATCACTAGTATACATCACAGGCCTACTCCTCACTAGTATACATCACAGGCCTACTCCTCACTAGTATACATCACAGGCCTACTCATCACTAGTATACATCACAGGCCTACTCCTCACTAGTATACATCACAGGCCTACTCCTCACTAGTATAGTATCACACTGTACATACCTCCTTACTAGCATACATCACAGGCCTACTCCTCACTAGTATAGTATGTACAGACCTCCTTACTAGCATACATCACAGGCCTACTCCTCACTAGTATAGTATCACACTGTACACACCTCCTTACTAGCATACATCACAGGCCTACTCCCCACTAGTATACATCACAGGCCTACTCATCACTAGTATACATCACACTGTACATACCTCCTTACTAGCATACATCACAGGCCTACTCCTCACTAGTATACATCACAGGCCTACTCCTCACTAGCATACATCACAGGCCTACTCCTCACTAGTATAGTATGTACATACCTCCTTACTAGCATACATCACAGGCCTACTCCCCACTAGTATACATCACAGGCCTACTCCTCACTAGTATGCATCACAGGCCTACCCCTCACTCGTATACATCACAGGCCTACTCCTCACTAGTATACATCACAGGCCTACTCCTCACTAGCATACATCACATGCCTACTCCTCACTAGCATACATCACAGGCCTACTCCTCACTAGTATACATCACAGGCCTACTCCTCACTAGTATACATCACAGGCCTACTCCTCACTAGTATACATCACAGGCCTACTCCTCACTACCATACATCACAGGCCTACTCCTCACTAGCATACATCACAGGCCTACTCCTCACTAGTATACATCACAGGCCTACTCCTCACTACCATACATCACAGGCCTACTCCTCACTAGTATACATCACAGGCCTACTCCTCACTAGTATACATCACAGGCCTACTCCTCACTAGTATACATCACAGGCCTACTCATCACTAGTATACATCACAGGCCTACTCCTCACTAGTATACATCACAGGCCTACTCCTCACTAGTATAGTATCACACTGTACATACCTCCTTACTAGCATACATCACAGGCCTACTCCTCACTAGTATACATCACAGGCCTACTCATCACTAGTATACATCACAGGCCTACTCCTCACTAGTATACATCACAGGCCTACTCCTCACTAGTATAGTATCACACTGTACAGACCTCCTTACTAGCATACATCACATGCCTACTCCTTACTAGCATACATCACAGGCCTACTCCTTACTAGCATACATCACAGGCCTACTCCTCACTAGCATACATCACAGGCCTACTCCTCACTAGCATACATCACAGGCCTACTCCTCACTAGTATACATCACAGGCCTACTCCTCACTAGTATACATCACAGGCCTACTCCTCACTAGCATACATCACAGGCCTACTCCTCACTAGTATACATCACAGGCCTACCCCTCACTAGCATACATCACAGGCCTACTCCTCACTAGTATACATCACAGGCCTACTCCTCACTAGTATACATCACAGGCCTACTCCTCACTAGTATAGTACCACACTGTACAGACCTCCTTACTAGCATACATCACAGGCCTACTCCTCACTAGTATACATCACAGGCCTACTCCTCACTAGTATACATCACAGGCCTACTCCTTACTAGCATACATCACAGGCCTACTCCTCACTAGCATACATCACAGGCCTACTCCTCACTAGTATACATCACAGGCCTACTCCTCACTAGTATACATCACAGGCCTACTCATCACTACCATACATCACAGGCCTACTCCTCACTAGTATACATCACAGGCCTACCCCTCACTAGTATACATCACAGGCCTACTCCTCACTAGTATACATCACAGGCCTACTCCTCACTAGCATACATCACAGGCATACTCATCACTAGTATACATCACAGGCCTACTCCTCACTAGTATACATCACAGGCCTACTCCTCACTAGTATACATCACAGGCCTACTCCTCACTAGCATACATCACAGGCATACTCATCACTAGTATACATCACAGGCATACTCATCACTAGCATACATCACAGGCCTACTCCTCACTAGCATACATCACAGGCCTACTCCTCACTAGTATACATCACAGGCCTACTCCTCACTAGTATACATCACAGGCCTACCCCTCACTAGTATAGTATCACACTGTACAGACCTCCTTACTAGCATACATCACAGGCCTACTCCTCACTAGTATACATCACAGGCCTACCCCTCACTAGTATACATCACAGGCCTACTCCTCACTAGTATACATCACAGGCCTACTCCTTACTAGCATACATCACAGGCCTACTCCTCACTAGCATACATCACAGGCCTACTCCTCACTAGTATACATCACAGGCCTACTCCTCACTAGTATATTATCACACTGTACACACCTCCTTACTAGCATACATCACGGGGGGGGTGGAGTATTTGGTGCGAGGGGGTGGGGTGCGTCTCGCCTCCTAACTTCGGACAAAATGTTCATCAGAAGGAAATGTCAGTCCAAAACTATAGGTTGATATTGTTCTCGCATTTTGCATTTCCGACCTTAATTTAATATGAACTATTTTGTTTTAGAACAAATTTAGGGGAAAATGTTTCTACATTTAGCATCTTTTAGTCCATTTTTTGGACTGAAATGTCTATCAGTTGAAGATTCCCCAAATATAGGAAAAATCGAAAAAATGTCCAACAGTTGGGCATTGCATGATTCAAGTTGAAAATTCCAATGCAAGGTGGGCGGGGGTACAACAGTTCTGATATTTTGGGCAGTTGGAATTTCTTGATTCGAGGGGGAATTCCAAGTCGGACTACCCCCCCCCCCCCACCCCCCCCCCCCCGTTCAACGGAAATCCTCTATGAAGATGAATAATCCGAATTAATGCTCGCAAATTACTATTACCGTGGCTTCGGGAGTCGAAACTATTTGATTAGAGTCGAGGAACCCACCCATCAAAGTTCAGATATCGATTCTTGAAGTCTATTATTTTCACCACCGATACATTTTAGTGGCCAAGTAAACGAATGAAGATGGATAACTCTAAAATCTGTGGCTTTTTGTGTCAGATATTTGACAAACAGGCAAAATTTCGTTGAACAAAATGTTGATAAATAACAAGTTTTGGGCAATTTTATACTATAGTTGACTGTTGTTAGCATTATTTTTGGACAATTAATCGATTCTGATAACTGGAGCGGCATTTAAAAAAAAACGTTGTTGTTGTTGTTGGAATGTTCGAATCAGAACGAGTATACCTTGCAATGGGCATTCAAACTGAGTCATTGTGTGCATTATGTTATTTCGATATATCGAAATATTATTTTGTTATAACGATATCTCATTTCAATATAACGAAATCTTATTTAGTTATATAACGATATCTTATTTCTCTTTCGAAATCTTATTCTCAGATTAATCCCAAAACTGCCCCCTTTATATATCCAGAATGCATCAAAGTTCAAAACTAAGAAATAGAGTTATTCCCCTTCCATTGAGAATAATAGACTCTTAGTACATGTGGTCCAGATCAAAATTAAGCACGGAACACACGCAGACATATACCTCGACAAAACAATATGTTCACACTTTATTCGACTGGATATCTCGAGAACAGAAATCGATGCTTTTCAGTGTATAAAAAACCTATACTATAGAGCATTTGGAAAAGGGCTGTCTTCAGTTTATCATGTAAATGGCGATAGATGGTCCCAGACAGGACGCAACAAAAGGGTAAGATAACACTAAATAAAATAAGTAAATTAAAAATATTTTCCTCCAATTTCCCCTCCAGTAAGAGATCTACGGGCGTCGCGAAAGAGTAGAGATTCATGGCATGATCTAGGAGGGGTGGTCATTGATCAAATTAGAGCAGCGCCTGTGCAAAGGGCTCCATGCAGTCGGTTCATTGGTTGGCTTGTACAAATCACCGGGATGTACTGCGTAAGGGTGACGTCATGGAGCGAAACGGAACAGTGAGCGGAGCTGGATTGGCCATGGACGAGATTAGGAATTCAGCTGACGTCAATATTGGCAAATAGGAATATCTAACATTGAAGCGGTGAAACAGACTACACTTTGCGACAGTTTATCGATAATTACCCCCCCCCCCCGCAAATATATGATGTTTCAGGGGGTGTATTGGCATAAGTGCATTAGAATATGATATACATATATATATATGCCTAATAATAAGATCTTGAGGGGTTACCATTTCTGACTATGGTTTTCTTGTCTTTATATTTGAAACAACGGTATGAGGACGAATACCAACGCTGCAGTCATATCTATTTTTACAACAGACACTATTTTTACAAACTGTCACACCAAGAGCTATCCTTTGATAAGTGAAACAGAAAATTTCTACTTATTAGGATACAGTTCACCAGAGAGCCTATCACAGTCATACACAACAAAGGGTCGTAACTCTGTCAGCCCGGGAGTACCATCAATAAACCCCTTACGCACGCTCCAATAAAGAGATTATAGGGCGATGCACGTATTTAGGTGACTCCATGCTGCGATAAACAGATGGAATCCAGACATCTGCTGACTCCGTGACTCGTATTGCACCTCCTCGAAATGAGACCTCACAAGGGACGTGGCGACAAGGGGGGGGGGGCACCATATATATGTTGAATTGTTCTGATTTGTTGTTATAAATAATAGTAATTAGCGTGGCATTATACTTTTGGTCTGAAATGGCCATCAGTTGGAAACCGTATGGGGCTGGCATCAGGTTATAAATTGTAAACAGTTGGAAAGCTTGAGGTTGGGGGGGGGGGGTGCTAACGGAATTATGCGAACCTGGGAGTTTGGTCTGGTTGTGGGTGGATTTCAAATTTAAAGATGGACACAATTACAACAACAACATAATTTTTATAAATCGAGATTTCAAGACAACTGGGACCACTCCCTATTGTGAAGTAGATTATTGAGAAACAAGGGTTACAGATGCATTATCCGAATTAACGCTCCTAAATTACGAATTCTTTGGCTTCGGAGGTAACAAATATTTTATTCGAGTCGAGTAACCCACCCTTCAAAGCTCAGAGTGATCAGATATCGATTTTTGAAGTTTGTTATTTCTCGAGATGTGCAATTATTTGTGGCCCAGAAAAACGCCACCAAACGGACGGTCTCGGACAAAATTGTGGATGAAGATAGATAACTCTAAAATCAATTGGTAATACGGCCATATTTCGTTGAACAAAAAATGTTGATAAATAACACGTTTTAGGAAATTTGATACCATAGTTGACAGTGGTTAGCATTAATTTGTTACAATTAATCGATTCTGATAACTAAAGCGTATTTTGATGATATGGGACCGTCTGATCGGATTGAGTATCTTTAACAAATACATATATTCCCTGCCTTGTTTCTTCAATAGTTTAACCCTTTACCCAACAGAAGGGCCCTGTGCCAATGCATTCTCTTATATATGCGAGTCGACCATAGGTCGCCTCGCATATATAAGAGAATGCATTGGCTTAACACATTAAAAATTATAAAATTGTTAAAGAATGTAGAAAAATATTATAAAAATTGTTAAAAAATGTAAGAAAAAATTATAAAATTGTTAAAGAATGTAAGAAAAAATGGTAAAAAGTTTTTTTTTTTAGGCCAATGCATTCTCTTATATATGTGAGGCGACCTATGGTCGACTCGCATATATAAGAAAATGCATTGGCACAGGGCATAACTGTAACTATCACAATGTGGTCAAGGAGCCGGTTCCAATTATATCCATATTTGTATGGTTATATTGAGACAGACCGAAGATATTTTAGGCTGTTGAAGCTTTATTTGGGCGTTTTTGGCCGGTTTGTTGGGTAAAGGGTTAATTAAGAGATTTATCCCACAGGGAGCCTCACACAGATGGAAGCATGCACTGCAGAGTGTCGTCTGCTCCAGTCTATGTGGGGCTCTATAAAGGGTTAATAGTTTAAAGTTCCCTATCAGAACGGGTCAAAACATCAAA
Source organism: Siphonodentalium dalli (assembly GCA_032622095.1). Lineage (NCBI taxonomy): Eukaryota > Metazoa > Mollusca > Scaphopoda > Gadilida > Siphonodentaliidae > Siphonodentalium > Siphonodentalium dalli. The sequence goes on along the minus strand of CP136064.1, from coordinate 287,312,460 downwards.
AAGTTCCCAGCTTTTGTACAAGTGGAATATGATATCTAACTGCGATGCTATAGAGTAGAGATTCATGGCACGATCTATCTGTTCCCATGGCTACAGAGCATAGATTCATGACACGATCTATCTGTTCCCATGTAGTCGATCTCATTATGTTCTGGCACAGAAAACTTAAAGACTAATTTTATGTTGTCAAAGCGAATTGGGTATCTGTAACAATTGAATGACCGGTCACGTGACCGGTGAAAAGCGCGGGTCGGTGAGACGTGCACAAGGTACAAACTGTCATATAATTTCCGCACCGGAGGACCCGAACCTAATGACACTAAATGCTTTTAGGCCAAAGAAACATATATTTGTGGTTGACGTTACCTCTATATTCAGGATGACTGAATGGTATATCATGCCATGAATCTCTACTCTGGCTAACTAACGCCCATAGAGATCATATTCCACCAGTACAAAACCTGGGAACTTTTTGAAGTTTTGACAGGGAGTCTTATAAAGTTGAAAAATAACGGGGGAAATATATTTCTTTGTCATTATCTATTCCTTAATATTAATGTTCAGGAACCTACGTCACTAATGTAATATCGAATATATTTCTTAGTTATAGTATATGTTCCTTAATAATATACTTCACTGTAGGTGAGGGTCCCAACTCACTTCACTGTAGGTGAGGGTCCCAACTCGAAATTTCACGATTTAAGTGACTTTGTGTGCGATTTTTCTTTGCGTCTCTTACAATTATAGAATTTCTCCTGGGAAAATAATTCAATGTTTATTGCGATATCGGCTCATAAAAGTCACAGAAAAGCATGCAATTTCGAGTTGGGAAGTACGTTATTAAGGAACATATACTAACTAAGAAATATATTCGATATTACATTAGTGACGTAGGTTCCTGAACGTCTGAAGAGACGGTTTAGATATTAAATTATTGGCGTAGGTTCCTGCATGGTGCTGAAAGTCTGAAGCGACGGTTTAGAGATTATATTAGTGACGTAGGTTCTTGAACGTCTGATTCGACGGTTTATAGATTACATTGCTGACGTATGTTCTCGAACGTCTAAAGCGGCGGCCGGTTTAAAATTATTGACGTAGGTTCCTGGTGATGAACGGCTGAAGCGACGGTTTAGAGATTATATTAGTGACGTGGGTTCCTCAACGTCGGAAGTGACGGTTTAGAGACTACATTAGTGACATAGGTTCCTGAACGCCTGAAGCGACGGTTTAGAGATTACAATAGTGACGTAGGTTCCTCAACGTCGGAAGCGACGATTTAGATATTACATTAGTGACGTAGGTTCCTCAACGTCGGAAGCGACGATTTAGAGATTACATTAGTGACGTAGGTTCCAGAACGTCTGAAGCGACGGTTTAGATATTACATTAATGACGTAGGTTCCTCAACGTCGGAAGCGACGATTACATCAGTGACGTAGGTTCCTGAACTTCTGAAGCGTTGTTTTAGAGCTTACCTTAGTGACGTACGTTCCTGAACGCCTGAAGCGACGGTTTACAGATTACATTAGTGACATAGGTTCCTGAATGTCTGAAGCGACGGTTTAGAGATTACATTAGTGACGTGTGTTCCTGGCCCTGAACGTCTGAAGCGACGGTTTAAAGATTACATTAGAGAAGTGGGGTCCAGAACGTCTGAAACGACGGTTTAGAGATTAAATAATGCGCGCGAATCTAAATAAGGAAATGACGCGATATCGTGACTACGCTTATAAACAATTCACTGCGCTTTCTGTGAGAAACTAAACAACACTCGACCCAGCTCGACCTGCATTTTCTCAGACACAAAGCGTGTTTTGTGAATAATATCGCATTAATATCATCATTAGGCTATCCGATTCTTGAAGAAATTATCATAATTTGATAAATACTATTTCTAAATTATAACCTAAAACGAAGGCCGCCCTTACCTTTAACCTCATGGCGAAAATTTCCCACACGTCGAAAGCATGATTCTAAATGAACAACTTGTCAAAATCTTATCCAATAATACTCCAAATATATACAATTCAATTTGTCATATATGACCCGCCATATCAAATCCAATCGGAAGTCGGGATTTTTTGACCCTGTGCCAATGCATTCTCTTATATATGCGAGTCGACCATAGGTCGCCTCGCATATATAAGAGAATGCATTGGCCTAACAATTTTTTATCATTTTTTTAAAATAAATGTTTCTGACAATTTTTAGAACATAAAATAAAAAACACCCATTACCCTGCAGGGAGCCCCACACATATATAGAAGCATATAGAAGAGTGTCGTCTGCTCATGTTTGCCTGGGGCTCTGTATGGGTAAAATTATAAAATTGTTAAAGAATACAAGAAAAAATTATTAAAATTGTAAAAAATTGTTAGGCCATTGCATTCTCTTATATATGCGAGACGACCTATGGTCGACTCGCATATATAAGAGAATGCATTGGCACAGGGTAAACAAATCCCGACTTCCGACTGGATTTGATATGGCGGGTCACATATATATGATCCGAAGATTATTCTCGGCTCCCGATGAGCATCTCATAATTAATTAATACATGTAGATGAGACGACCCTTTGCACAATCATACAGCTCTCTGAAGTTATATATTATCTCCTACTATTATCATAGTAAACTGCTTAAGGATGTTTTGCCAATTAAACTTATCTTATCTTAAAGGTACTCAATCCGAATTAACGCTCGCAAATTACTATTTCTTTGGCTTCGGGGGTAAATAATATTTGATTCGAGTCGAGGAACCCACCAATCAAAGCTCAGAGTGATCAGATATCGATGTTTGAAATCTATTATTTTAATCTTAAGTGGCCCAGTAAACAGCCGACCAAATGCAAATTAAGATGGATAACTCTAAATTCAAGTTGCTTTTTTGTGTCAGATATTTGACAAACCGGCAAAATTTCGTTGACTTAAATGTTGATAAGTAACAGGTCTTGTGCAATTTTATACTGTAGTTGACTGTAGTTAGCATTATGTTTGGACAATTAATCTATTATGATAACTGAAGCGGCATTTTACAAATTGTGTTGTTGTTGCTGGAATCTGATGATATGGGGACCATATAATCGGATTGAGTATCTTTAAGTTGACAAAACGTGTGCCCCAATTCCTTTTTTATTAGTATACAAATAAAAAATGTTTCTCAAGTGAAGTTAACTGGATATTTAATCACTTTGGCCTAACCAATGGGTGGGTAAATGTGATCAACATTCAGTTTATAGCCTTTAATGTTAAAAGCGGCGCTTACTGCCGTTTATAGAGTCCCGTCCCACCATGTGGCCAGCTTTCTGCAGCTTCAAAGCCGTTTGTTCTTCGGGGACTAATTTGTATCGCCATTTATATCAATTACACGAATGATTAAGCAGCACAGATTTTGATGTCCCCACACCCAAAACTCCAACCGAGACCGCCGCTGTAATGTGGGGTGATGATCGCCATGTCCACACACCCAAAACTCCAACCGAGACCGCCGCCGTAATGTGGGGTGATGATCGCCATGTCCCCACACCCAAAACTCCAACCGAGACCGCCGCCGTAATGTGGGGTGATGATCGCCATGTCCCCACACCCAAAACTCCAACCGAGACCGCCGCCGTAATGTGGGGTGATGATCGCCATGTCCCCACACCCAAAACTCCAACCGAGACCGCCGCCGTAATGTGGGGTGATGATCGCCATGTCCCCACACCCAAAACTCCAACCGAGACCGCCGCTGTAATGTGGGGTGATGATCGCCATGTCCCCACACCCAAAACTCCAACCGAGACCGCCGCCGTAATGTGGGGTGATGATCGCCATGTCCCCACACCCAAAACTCCAACCGAGACCGCCGCTGTAATGTGGGGTGATGATCGCCATGTCCCCACACCCAAAACTCCAACCGAGACCGCCGCCGTAATGTGGGGTGATGATCGCCATGTCCACACACCCAAAACTCCAACCGAGACCGCCGCCGTAATGTGGGGTGATGATCGCCATGTCCCCACACCCAAAACTCCAACCGAGACCGCCGCCGTAATGTGGGGTGATGATCGCCATGTCCCCACACCCAAAACTCCAACCGAGACCGCCGCCGTAATGTGGGGTGATGATCGCGATAAAAAGTTACAATGTGTATAGTATACTTAAAGTGACATACTTGACCCGCCATATCAAATCCAGTCGTAAGTCGGGATTTTTTTTACCCTGTGCCAATGCATTCTCTTATATATGCGAGTCGACCATAGGTCGCCTCGCATATATAAGAGAATGCATTGGCCTAACAATTTTTTTACAATTTTAATAATTTGTTCTTGTATTCTTTAACAATTTTATAATTTCACCCATAAAGAGACCCAGACAAACATGAGCAGACGACACTCTTATATATGCTTCTATATATGTGTGGGGCTCCCTGCAGGGTAATGGATGTTTTTTATTTTATGTCCTAAAAATTGTAAGAAACATTTATTTAAAAAAAATTATAAAGAATTGTTAGGCCAATGCATTCTCTTATATATGCGAGGCGACCCATGGTCGACTCGCATATATAAGAGAATGCATTGGCACAGGGTAAAAAAAATCCCGACTTAGAACTGGATTTGATATGGTGGGTCACATATATTCTGTTCAGCTGTTAGCTTTAAAGCCACATGGTGGTTTGTGGGCTCCAATATACACCAACTAATATTCGCTTTTGAATCTATCTCGGTGTCGAAATGGTCGATAAATACCTGAGAAATGGTCGATAAATACCTGAGAAATGGTCGATAAATACCTGAACTACATTTATACGAGAATTATAATTATGTCCTAGGTAGAAAGATGCATTGAAGTAAAAACAAAATACAACTGCCAACAATGTGTACGACCCCCCCCCCCCCCCCCCCACAAAAACGGTGCCATTTTTGTTTAATTCTCGAATCCGAAACGGAATGTCCGGAAAAGGTGTATAGCGTTATCTTAACATGAACCTATTTAAATACTTCATGCAATGCTTTTTCTTCGTTTTAAAGATCCACTTAATTTTTCGAATCACCAGATCACATAATATACAACATATATTCCATATTATATACCATTTGAAAGAGGAAGCTCCAAAACATTGTATTATCAACTGATCCGCGGTCGAAAAAACCGGGAAGATGTTGTTTTTGTCGAGGTACCGAGGTGTGTTCTGTGCTTAATTTTGATCTGAATTCGTAGAGGTGCGGTTTTTGCGACTTTTCTTATAGCATCACGGGACCTTGGCTCCATTTCGATATTAACGTTATGACTGAATATATGGCATGCATGATGATGTGGGGAAATACCACAGTTACTTTGAAATAAGCTCCATTTTGTTTTGAAATTGGACAGCGTAGTAGAAATGCACACATAGAACGGGGCGTATATACCGAGAATGGGACGTTTATCTACCGTGAACTGGACGTATATCTACCGAGAACGGGGTGTGGCACCGAAGTAACCGAACCGCATTCAAGTGATCACAGAGAGTGATCATTTTACCCAGTTTTACATATATTGTGACCCAAGTATACATATTTATTACACAATTAGCCGTGATTTATAAGCATTTCTCGGTGAATTAAAGTGATAATGTCACACCTGTGAATTACGTCCCAGGTGAGCGCACGCGAACATATGCTCGGGACTATTTTCTCACATATTATCTTTAGAATTAGCCCCTCACCCCCTGCATGGAAACAGCTGCTTAGATAACTCTATATTATGGGTCCCCACAATTTCTCATTGTGGAAGAAATGAACTCACTATTGAAAGAATTCTTATTTTACTTTTTGATGGAATAAATATGCGATGCATGATTTACATAATATCATACAATAAACTACATCAATAAAATACAAAAATAAATAATGAAAGACATGTGGTTTATCGACGTAAAATGTCGACGGATATGTCCGGTCTGAGGTAGTCTCACACCGCTACAATGGGTAAGCATGATGTCAAGGTCAGAACCTACGTCACCAACCAAGTCTCTAACGCAAAGCGTATATTCATATAGCGAGTCGGTGTAATCAGGCTATATGTATAGTCACCATTCAAGTCTCTAACTCAAATCTGTTTACAACATATACATAAACGTTTGTCTGGTGGGATAAACTAGTACAATGAAAACTCATATTTATAACTGAAATTTACAACGGAGATAGGAATCGATTGTTTCCCGATTTTGAACATCAAACACACCTCAACCGTTTAATAGATGTTCGCAAAATGCAATGATATCCCTTTTAGGAATCACGGAACTAAATGGTTTCCCATAGGCGACAGTGTTAACGTTTCGGCCAAATTCGCTGAATTGAAGCCTGCAGGCCATACCAGTGATGTTTACCCAGCTAGATTGACACCAGTTGATCACAAAAATGCAAGAAAAATCATAGGTCATGTGTTTACTTTTTAAAATAAATCCCCAAGTGTACGACAGAGCTATCTCACAGCCAAATTTGATCTGGAAAAACCCAGATCTACAACAGCTAGTTAAATACATTTCCCGCTCACAAAAATCCGTTCCCCCATTCATTCACCAGTTTAAATTATTTAGATATTATGTACAAATCAAATAAACGCGATGTCATCCTTTAATAACGTGTCGCATGTATCAGGTGAAGGTCATTCTTCAGTTACCTTCACCTTTAGGGTTCCACGGTGTACTCGCTCCCCGACTCTAGAACACATTTAGCTCCCTGACTCCTTTTACTCGCAAGTACAATAACTCTTGCAACAATAATTTAGCTCATCCGCTGCATGAGTTCCAGATAGCAGATATCCGAAAGTCTGAAGCGACGGTTAGAGATTACATTAGTGACGGAGGTTCCAGAACGTCTGAAGCGACGGTTTAGAAATTACATTAGTGACGTGGGTTCCTGAACGTCTATAGCGACGGTTTAGAGATTACATTAGTGACGTGGGTTCCTGAACGTCTGAAGCGGCGGTTTAGAGATTACATTAGTGACGTGGGTTCCTGAAGCGACGGGTTAGAGATTACACTAGTGATGTAGGTTCCTGGACGTCTGAAGCGACGGTTTAGATGTTATATTAGTGACGTGGGTTCCTGAACGTCTGAAGCGACAGTTTATATATTACATCAGTGACGTGGATTCTTGACCGTCTGAAGCGACGGTTTAGAGATGACATTAGTGATGTAGGTTCCTCAACGTCTGAAGCGACGGTTTTGAGATTACATTAGTGACGTGGGTTCCTGAACGTCTGAAGCGACGGTTTAGAGATTACATTAGTTATGTGGGTTCCTGAACGTCTGAAACGACGGTTTAGAGATTACATTAGTGACGCAGGTTCCTGAAAGTCTGAAGCGACGGTTTAGAGATTACATTAGTGATGTGGGTTCCTGCTCCTGAGTTCGGTACATTATAGCGCCTCGTTGCAATCAATCTAAACACTGATCATCCGAGGAATTCGCATCGGAAAATGATTACGATCTGTTAGATGTGCTGTACATGTATATGCTGACAATATGCGAAATGTAAGAAAAACACTCAAATGGATTTGTTCCAGCAAATGTCTATTCAGGCATGCACGATAAGTTTTAAATCTAACGTAAAATGCACAATAACAAAAACTTATTTCTAAACAAACATGTGCTAAATTTTTCCCAAATTAAGGTTTCAGATAGATAAATTACGCCAAAAATTAGATATAAAACAATATATAATCGGTGTTCACGATTAATAGCGATTGGTATCCATCTGAGCAATATGTGCCACACGATGTTACGATTGTATATCAAAATGAATATCCAGATTAAGGAGGATTAGTATATTGACTAAATAACGAAGATATATAACAAAAAAAAAACATTTAAAGAGCGATCTTTTTTTAATTTAAAGAATTTTAACCGAAGAAGTAATTTTAAAGCCCACCCACACAATGGTTGAATTTGACTTATGTCCGACCACATCTCATCACTTGTGGTGTTGTAAACTCATTTCGAAATGCAATCCTAACATCGCATGGTAAGTTACTCAGATTTAACACCAATCGATATCTAATCGTGAACCCCGTGTGAGTATTAGGTGCAACATGTTTTCCAGATTTTGTCTCCATGCATGTCGGAGTTTGGCTAAATTAAAATTATATACTTTTGACTTGGAAATTCCTATATTTCCTCATATTTTCATTCCAAGATTGATTTTCCCAATAAATGTATGTCATTTTTATGATTTTCGTTTACAATTTTCGTGGTTTTAACACGTGAAATGCTGTGCCGCAATTTGTAGAACAAATTTGTTGTGCCACACCCATAGTTTATGATTGATTTGCAGGGATGTACAGGTAATATAAACAGACGACAGATAAATTAAATTACACAATGAGTCCTATTTGTTGAGGGAAATGTTTAGATACTTAGTTCAACAAACGACCTATGGTTGTTTGTTGAACTTATTATCTGAACATTTTCTATGGGACAACTACTCGCCAATGAGTATTTAGTATAGAAATGGTTATGTAGAAGCATACTTGTACATTCTAATTGTAACCACCCCTGGTCAAGTGGTCCTGCTAATCTGCTATGATGCGGTTGGGTCCTGCTGTATTGCTATGATGTTAGGGCTGTATTGCTATGATGCTGTTAACAATAAGTACCGCTATACTTTTTAACTTGTCTTTTTCGCGGTGTTCCGATAATCTAAACATATCCAGGAAAAGCCATTATGCGTATCAAACATTAAAAAACATATTTACTGCGAAATATACTGGTTGTATTAGTTGTTGAAATTCGACTATAATCAAGATGGTCATTTACGTCGTTTCAGAAACACCAGCGCAGGCATTATTATATTTTTCAAAAATATATATGTTCTTGAATGTTTCATTCTTGAATGTTTTTTTCTCAAATCGCTCGGTTTAGCCAAACACCGCGAAAATACTTTAGAAAAAATAACGGTATCAGTTTGCCATACTCGCTTCATAGCAATTCAGTTTGCCCTACCCGCTTCATAGCAATTCAGTAGGACCACCAGCATCATATCATATTAGCAGGACCACTTGGCCAGGGGTGGTAACTAGAGCATGTTCACGAAGAACAGTTGTATCTTACTGTGGCAGTTCTTCAATTCAGTGCTATACTTTAGCACTATGAAGTAAGGAACCAAAACGCAATGCAGAAAATAGAATTCTTATCGTGAGCCAAGCTCAAAATGTAACTATTGAGTTTTCCAACTGAATGCTCAAGAAATATACACTGTAAAAACATTCCGTATTTTAACAATAAAATGTGCGCGAAAATGCGAAGAATGTTAAAATAGCCAAAATTGATTCAAAAAATTCGTTTGACGTAAGTTATGATGTACGATTCATAAGGTATAGCTGAAATGACTTTATGACAGAGAAAACTGTACACAGCATAGTATGAACTGTGAAGGCGATTAGCACAGAAGAAATATAGCACTAGAGGTAATAAAATGCATTATGATGATAGGTTTCACGCCTTCTCAGCGTGATGACATCTCTGTGAATAGAGTTTTGAAGGTCAAGAACCTACGTCACCAATCATGTCTCTAACCCAAAGCGGTTTTGAATTTAAATTTGTTGAAAAAATATATAAACTTTTGTCTGACGGGATAAACTAGTGCTGAAAAGGTCACTCTCACCGGTTTTCTGTGAAAGGGTAAAGTTACCCATGCAGGTTCCTGAAATTGTGATAAAGTTACCCAGGTTGGAGAGGATTGTGATAAAGTTACCCAGGTTAAGAATATTTCATGTTTAGCAACAAATTATTCAATTTTGCGATCAAAATGACGAGCTACAGTACTAATATGTCTTATGTGTGCTTAATATGGGCTTTTACTTGCCAAAACTGAACAGTATTTCTCTCAGTCACTTTTAAATCAAGTTCTTATTGTGAGATTTGCTTAACCTGTGTAACTTTATCACAATTCTCCCCAACCTGGGTAACTTTATCACAATTTCAGGAACCTGGGTAACTTTATCACAGAAAACCGGTGAGAGTGACCTATTCAGCTAAACTAGTGCGTGGGCTGTGGAAATTCACAATGCACATTAAAATAAGTAATCGTTAAAACCCACTTTTAAAACTGAAATTACTGGGATAATAAGTATCGAAAGTGCCCCGAACATCAAACACACCTCAACCATTTAATAGATGTTCGCAAAGTGCACATAATCCCTTCACTCTAAAATACAAGAACTCCTGCAACAAATACCTGAGCTCAACCACTGTATGCGTTCCAGATAGCATATATTCGAAAGTCTGAAGCGACGGTTAGGATATTACATTAGTGACGTAGGTTCCTTTCCTGGTATTGTTATGTGGAAAAAATAACAAATTGACTGGCCATAAAAATCACTAGATTGTATATATGAGGTCAGCGACGTGGCTAGAGGTTCTTCGTGAGGTTTGGTTTGTTATTTTTAATTATACCCCATAAACTCGACATAATTTCCAAGTCCAGCCAATCACATCCACAAGCTTTAGGTGTGAATTTTCCGATTGGTACCTTAACATTAGTTTGCAGGTGGACTGCACACTAAACCGACAGGTTGTGGGACCATCTATTATTATACTCAACAGAATATATGCAACAAATGAATTAATTTGAGCCATGGATGAGTAATACACTCATTTACTTTATGAACGATGTAAAACAACATGGTATTTATAATGAAAATGAGTTTATGTCATTAACTCAATTTCATTATAACTACCATATTGTTTTACATCGTTCATAGAACCCAGGAGTGTATTTTGTACTCACCCACGACTCAAATTAATCCATTTGTTGCATATGTTCTGTTGAGTATAATAGGAGATGGTCCCATAAATGGCCTGATTTAGTGTACAGCACCCCTTTAACCCTTTACCCAACAAACCGGCCAAAACCGGCCAGATAAAGCTTCAACAGCCTAAAATATCTTCGGTCTGTCTCAATAGAACCATACAAATATGGATATCATTGGAACCGGCTCCTTGACCACATTGTGATAGTTACAGTTATGCCCTGTGCCAATGCATTCTCTTATATATGCGAGTCGACCATAGGTCGCCTCGCATATATAAGAGAATGCATTGGCCTAAAAAAAATCTTTTTTTAACACTTTTTACCATTTTTTCTTACATTCTTTAACAATTTTATAATTTTTAATGTGTTAAGCCAATGCATTCTCTTATATATGCGAGGCGACCTATGGTCGACTCGCATATATAAGAGAATGCATTGGCACAGGGCCCTTCTGTTGGGTAAAGGGTTAAGCGTTGACCGTTAGCGAAATTTCACGCTAAATGTTGGTTGCAAAATCAAACTATCTGAACAACTTCAATCTATTTTATGTCCGAACTCCAAATGATGTCATGTCAGGTATACACAAGCACACCCCAAACCCCACTGTCGCCACGTCCCTGTGTGAGGTTATAATTACAAGACTAACTTTTCTGTCAGATATAACCATATTTATGGAAATACTGCACATTCTGTAACGTATGTAATGTTACCGTTTCAAAATGCAAACAATAATTCACATTTGGCAAAACACATATTTTCATTTGGCAAAAGTTTTTGGTAAGTCACTTTTTAATTCCTCAAGAAAGTTGAAAGTTCAGGAAACTCTTGTAATACTATTGTAAGAGTTTCCTTATATTATAAGGTTAGGAAAAATTAACACATCTATCAAGATGCAGTAAATCTGATAGCATTAGTATCGACGGTACAATGGATTACCAGTATTTCTTATGGTGAACTTTACATAGCTATTCCTCTTTGTTTTGATGTCCCCTTCTGGTGAAGCAACCGTTTTACAATTTTATTATTCGGTTATTTGTTTATTGTTTTGTGGTAAACAGCAGTGGAGAGGCGAAAATTATTAACAATTAGCTGCTTTCCTACCGGTATCCAACAGCGTTTATCGAAATAAAGTCTCAATGTTGCAGAAACTGATGTAGCAAATTCTACAAGAATTTAGCAAAAAATAGTTTCATTTGGCAAAACATTTGGCAAAAGTACATTTGGGTCCAGCGTAATCCCGTAATACATGCACACATATTAACATAATACATGCACACATATTAACATAATACATGCACACATATTAACATAATACATGTACACATATTAACATCAAGTAGAATTAGTAGCAGTTTTAGTCTTAACATATGAGTTATACATGCGACAGAAAAGCTAGTCTCAAATGAGTGTTCAACAAACCCTGATTAATTTCCCAACCAATCGAATGACATGCGTGGGTTTTTATATTGCACTAATTCGTTCGTTATAGCCGGTTTCAGCTAACTTCGATCCTGGTCAGTTGGTCGTCCCATAACACTACAATGTTGCTGGTTTCTGCTGATTTGATTATGTTATTTCCTCAAGTTATCATTTATGAGTCAATATGTATACATTGTCTTTCATGAGTCGATATGTATACATTGTCTTTCATGAGTCGATATGTATACATTGTCTTTCATGAGTCGAATGTAGCAATTATTACGCAAATCGCATTTAGACTGACTATTTGAACTTACTATGAAACTAACGATGTTTGTTTTAAAAACTATGTAACAGTATTGTTAAAATAACAAGGTTTACCCACTGCGAGCCTCACACAGATGGAAGCATGCACTACGGGGTGTCGTCTGCTCCAGTATATGTGGGGCTCTCTATGTGTTACATTTACCCACTGCGAGTGCCTTGGGTCCCTTTACGGACATTGTATTGTTCTACCAACATTGTAGTATTATAGCAGGACCAACTGTTCCGGGATGGATTCCTTCTATAGTTAATCATTTGTCGTGTATATCATAATCGCCGTCTCCAGTCACTGCATATCCACAAGCCTAGTGTGACAAATCACGTGACTGTTATGGACATCTTTAATCCATATACATATGTTCACATCCCCTCATTTCGCATGTAAACCATGATCATGTTTATGAAATGTGACATCCATATTCCACATCCACGTGACTCACTAGTGAGGGTAACACTCTTTCGCTGCGTTTATTGATCATGTGACACCACACGTGACAACCAATAAACCAATCATTCGCGAGGCAACCGTTGAACCAATCATCTGTTAGAACGAATTGCTGCTTTGCACATGAACTGGCTCCTCAAATCTGCCTGGTCTCGTCAGGAACGCGTAGCACGTATGGTGACATGGACACCTCAATATGTTATCTCTTTCGATAACTACTCTTCTCCGGAACCTGCCAGATACACACCACGAATATCACTCGCCACGGACTTGTTCCATCTGTAACGCTCTCAGCGATTGGACGGAGGCGATTGCGGGCGGAGTATCAGCAACTTACATTGACTACGAGTTAGCCGTCATCAAGTTGGACACTCCTTTAGTTCTATGCAGTTGTTGTTGTGTAGAACCTTGCCCGGTGGGCATTCACATCCAGGAGAGCAGATTTTACGACATGTGTGGATGGTGTTGGCGTTTGTACACGTCACGTGACAACCCGTGGCACATTTGCTATACGACGCACCTTCCGGGCAGACGACAACAGCTGGAAAATAAAATAATAAACACTTACTACCATGTGAAGGGGGCATTCTCACCAAAACCAGAATATAAGGCAACTGGTACATACACAGTCGGCATTCATCAGGATATGGTAGGGAACTTTACAAACTCACACAACCCAAATATATAGATGGCACGTACACTCTGCCAATATTGTCTTATCACCGCCCTCTAATATTTAAATCCGTCCAAAACAAAACCTCACACTCCCATATATACTTGCAACTGTTACGCACCTAGCCATGACATGGATTTCTTATCCCCACACCCTGTGGCCCCAAAACACTGCACAAATTACCACAATGTGATGTACGGCATTCACAGGACATGGTGTGTATCTCTGCCAATTTTGTTTGATCCCCGCCCTCTCAAATATAACTGCGCCCAAAATAAAACTATAGGCGGCACTCATCAGGACATGGTAGGTCTCTCTGCCAATCTTGTCTTATTCACGCCCTCTCATAAAATAATTATATAACTCCGCCAACAATAAAACCCACACACCCAAATATACAGGCGGAACTCGCCAAGACACGGTATGATATCTCTGCCAATATTGTCTTACCCCACCCTATCATATATAACTCCACCCAAAATCAAAACTCACACACCCAATATATATAGGCAGCACTCACCAGACATGGTATGCATATCTGCTAAGCTTATTTTATCCTCACCCTCTCAAAAAATCAAACTCACACCCCCAGTATATAGGCCGCACTCACCAGGGCATGGTAGGTATCTCTGCCAGTCTTGTCTCATCCCGGCCCTCTCACACGCACGCGTGTATGCCGTCAGCGACTCACAGAAACATTTTTTTCTCCTGGGACAGTCACACATGTCAGTTATACACGAATCGTAGTAAGTCTTAACATCCACGTTCCTCCTACATTTCGAAAACAAAGACCCTCGAACAAGAATCCTACATTTCCGTTTGGCTTTTCTGTGCTGCCTTGGATCCGTTTTACAGGGCGATTCGCTCACTGATGGTTTACTAGTTTTTCTTGCACAAGAATCTTTAGAACCAACGATCCATGTTTGACCGAAGTCTTCTATTTTTGGATAATATTTTCCGTCTCGACCAGTGAAGTCGTCTGACTCCTTCCCGTTATAGTTCCCACACAAACCACATGTCTTGTTCTTGAATCTCCGCGAAAGCGTGATTTCAACGAAACTATTCCCGTCCCAAACAACTTGTAGACCAATGGGTGACTTAAATATCACGGAATGTCCGTCGCGCTTCACGAAAAATTGCGTTCCGGAAGCATACGGAAGTTTGACCTTCCGTTTGTTGACCTTGACCGTCATGCCGTGGTGGAAGCTTATTTTAGTCCTGTTCAGTTTTATCACGAACATTTGTGTCCATGCGAATTTCGAAGTGACTCGAGCTTTGTTTTTGACTTTGATGGAGAACGTTCTTTTTCGAGAACAGTCTTTGGTGAGGAGATACTTGCATTGCCCTTGGAAGTTGTAAGTTTTTCCATCGTAAGTTCTGTAATGTGGATCACCGAAAACCGTACACACAGCGTCGTCTGAAATGTAAAAAGAACATGGTGTCGATGTTAGTAGATTCCTTATTCGATAAAGAGCACACTAAGGCCCGATTTTCACTAGTATCCAGTTCGGAGATCGCATTTGTGACTTTTTACCGAGTATACGTGTTAACCATTTCAGTGCCAGGGGCCGATCTCATCGGCCCTAATTTACGGTCTGTAAAATCTGCCCTTTTTTTTAAAGATTGTTTTGGGTTGAATTTTTGTTGGGTATGCTTAAGCATGCTATATCGAATTTAAAAACAAACTGGATAAAACCTTAGGGGCATGTTATATCTCAAAACTATCACCAAGTATTCATAGTAATTTTGATGCCCATGAAAAACGTAAGATTCCCTGGCACTAAACCTACAAAATAAGTATGTTAAAGAATATAAGACAAAATTATTAAAATTGTAAAAAATTGTAAAAAATAATAACAAATGATGAAAAATTGTTAGGCCAATGCATTCTCTTATATATGCGAGGCGACCTATGGTCGACTCGCATATATAAGAGAATGCATTGCCACAGGGTATATGGGTTGATACAAAAATCGGACTTGGCACTGAAAGGGTTATTGTGCCATCATTTATTTTGTACACCAAAAATTGAATCCTATGGTCTGAAGACAGCACGCCGTGTAGGATGCATGAACTTGTTCCTTGACCCTTTCAATACTAAATGGGTTCTCCCATTCATTTATAAAAGCATGCATTGGAATGATCTATTATTCATTTGGATGTTGACGAGGTGTTCAGGTAACAAAAGCAGACGACAGAGGGAGAGAAAAAAGATAACACAAGAGCAAAACTGTTCATATATATTAATAGGTTGGAATTGGTCAGTTTATAAGTTCAACAAACGATCAATGAACTTATTATATTAACATTTCCTAAGAGAATTACTCGTTAATGAGTATTTGGTTTAGAAATGTTTAACTGTGATACAGACGATACCTAATTGGTGGGGAATGTGGACCCCTATCATTAGAATATACCAACGATTTTAAGTTGGAAAACTTACAAGCTGTGCCTTTATAATGTCATCACAGAACTCAGATGTCACACCATACACATATGCAAAGAAACATATACCTCCAAACATTAGGGTTTTATACTGACAGCATTTTGACTGATCTAGCTGTCAATTACTAGTGCACAAGAACTCTTAACTCCAAATATAATAAGTTGAAAAAAACTATATAGTTGGCTTTATAACTTACATTCAACACATTTCGGGCAGCAGTTGTCTCTCTGGTACTCCAGTTTGTAGCCCTGTAAGAAAAGAGGAATGACGTGTAAAAATAAATCAGTTAAGGACATGGACTAAATGGACAATTTTGGCAAGAAACCGAGACATTTTTTCGTGCATATTTAAAACTATGCGATGTTATCCGCGTGGTTCGACTCCCGATAACCGCGGATTTCTGATCCACACACAGGGGAGGTAATCGGATTCGTCTTACTGGGCACGTTCTTTATAGTTGATTTCCGGCGGTCGGCGATTTCTACATGCAGTGGAGTGATTCGCCCGTGAAATTTGCCGCTCGTAACGGTATTAGCATGAGGTATCTCAGATCAATTTGGTAGATATGTGATATATACAGATTATAAACCAAACTAAACTAAAGAGGACATTCGTGTAGTGAATATCGACCAGAGGACATTTTGACAAAAGCATATACCCTACCTTTGAGTGCCGGAAACGGCCACTGGTGTTTTCTTACCTTCGGGCATCAGAGGCCGTGTCTTACCTTCGGACACCAGAGGGCGTTTCTTACCTTCGAACGCCCGAGGGCGTGTCCGGCACCAGAGGGCGTTTCTTATATTCGGTCACCAGATGGCGTTTCTTACCTTCGGGCACCAGCAGACATTTCTTACCTTCGGGCATTTCTTACATTCGGATATCAGAGGTCGTTTCTTACCTTCGGACACCAGAGGGCGTTTCTGCATTGGTCTCTTTGACAATGCGTCGTTCCATCGTAGCAGGAACAACGAGTGCAAATATCTGGGCGCCATTCTTCTCTGTGCTAAATCCAAAAAATAAAATGATAGTTATAGAGATGCACACGTTGGCGTGTCGTGTGACCTCTAAAGCCTTGCCAAATTATAAAATTACATATGAATTTTGGAAACCAAAATGCAAAACACGTTGTGCTCAGCACAATCATTGTGTCTTCCGTCTGCAAATATGGCAAGATAAAGTATTCTGGTAGTAAAGGACACACGTTTTTTTAAATAACGTAACATCTCGTCCCCATTTTCTTCATTTCACATACGAATCAGAATGTGACTGAGACAGTATTTTTTTAAAATTGTTATTCTATAGTACCCTATATTCGATGTAACATTGCTCCTGTTAATTGTATTGTTGTTGAACTAGCTTCTCACTATGAGGTTGGCTATGTTTTGTTAAAAAAAAAATCAAATGTGGGTTACAGGCATCCATGCCTTCGCATATCTATGCATAGATATAACCACACCTAGGAATATAGAGGGGTGTTCAAATAAGCTCTCACCTTGTACACCTCTCCCTCGAATGCACATTTCTTTCTGGGCAGACAGCCTTTACAGCAAGCACTCTCCATGTCGAACTGTTCATCCTCCGGGCAATCCAGTACCGGGCACACGGTGGACTCGCACACGACTGTCCCATTCTACAGCGGAATTATATCGTAAACGATCGTGTAAACGGTGCATATATACAATGTAAACGGGGCATACAGTGGACTTACACACGACTGTCCCATTCTACATTCTACGGAATTATACCATTAACGATGATGTAAACGGTGCAAACAATGGAACCACACACGGACATCCCCTTCTTCGGCGGAATTATATGATAAACGATAGTGTAAACGGAGCATACAGTGGAATCATATATGACTGTCCCCTTCTACAGCGGAATTATATAATAAACTATAGTATAACGGTGCAAACAGTGGAACCACACACGACTGTCCCCTTCTACAGCGGAATTGTATCATAACAGATTGTGTGAACGGTGCATATAACACACGATTGTCCAATTCTACAGCGGAATTATATCACAAACGATAGTGTAAACGGTGCATACAGTGGACTGACACACGACTGTCCCATTCTTCGGCGGAATTATATCATAGACGAAAGCGTAAAC
The DNA here is from genome assembly GCA_032622095.1 of Siphonodentalium dalli. NCBI lineage: Eukaryota > Metazoa > Mollusca > Scaphopoda > Gadilida > Siphonodentaliidae > Siphonodentalium > Siphonodentalium dalli. The sequence continues at coordinate 287,294,260 of CP136064.1, read as the reverse complement.
GGTGCAAACAATGGAACCATGCACACACGGATGTCCCCTTCTAGGGTGGAATTATATGATAAACACGGAGCATACAATGGAATCACATATGACTGTCCTCTTCTACAGCGAAATTAGATCATAAACGATAGTGCAAGGTGCAAACAGTGGAAACACACACGACTGTCCCCTTCTACAGCGGAATTGTATCATAAAAGATAGTGTTAATGGTGCATACAGTGCACTCACACACGACTGTCCAATTCTTCGGCGGAATATAAAACAGATAGTGTTGACGTCGCAAACCATTGACCATTATTTTTAGATTGAAATATTAAAATCTTGATATAAAATTATTATGTCGTGTTCTATACTCACCACACACGCACAGTTAGTGCAGCGCTCCGGTTTTAAACTGAATCCGCTCGGGTAGATCCGGTTCCTGAAGAAACACACCTCGGTCCCGATGTCAAATATCTCCCTGCCACCTGGTGAGAGAAAAACAAGAACAGTCAGTAAAAGTCAGTGTCGATTTTACTGATACTGTCATAACATTCATCAGTTATTGATAACTAAGCTGTGGTATAAAAGGAATGGCATCATTGGCATGCATGCATAACGCATTCCTGGTTGCTCAATACTGAAAACATGGATACATTCTTAACAAGACAGTTTCCTGCGAAATATGGCAATCTACTGATGACCAATGGTCATTTTTTTCTGCGAGATTCAAAGGCAGCATTCAGATCCATGGACATCATCCGGAAGATCGCCAAAATTGAGCCAGAACTTCTCATGAAAAATTGGGAAAAACATTCCGAACGTCAGAAGCGACGGTTTAGATATTACATTAATGGCGTATATATATAGGTTCCCGAAAGTCTGAAGCGACGGTTTAGATATTACATTAGTGACGTAGGTTCCCGAACGTCAGAAGCGACGGTTTAGATATTACATTAGTGACGTAGGTTCCCAAACGTCAGAAGCGACGGTTTAGATATTACATTAGTGACATAGGTTCCGAACGTCAGAAGCGACGGTTTAGATATTACATTAGTGACATAGGTTCCCGAACGTCAGAAGCGACGGTTTAAATACTACATTAGTGGCGTAGGTTCCCGAACGTCAGAAGCGACGGTTTAGATCTTACATTAGTCACGTAGGTTCCTGGATGTCTGAAGCGACGGTTTAGAGATTACATTAGACGCGTAGGTTCCCGAACGTCAGAAGCGATGGTTTAGATCTTACATTGGTGACATATGTTCCCAAACGTCTGAAGCGACGGTTTAGATATTACATTAGTGACGTATGTTCCTGGATGTTTGAAGCGACGATTAGAGATTACATTAGTGACGTAGGTTCCTGCATGGTGCTGAAAGTCTGAAGCGACGGTTTCAAGATTACATTAGTGACGTAGGTTCCTGGACGTCTGAAGCGACGATTAGAGATTACATTAGTGACGTAGGTTCCTGGATGTCTGAAGCGACGATTAGAGTTTACATTAGTGACGTAGGTTCCTGGTCCTGAACGTCTGAAGCGACGGTTTAGAGATTATATTACAATTATCGTATTAATTGTTTCGAGGTTGACACGAGGAATTGTCAACACGAGGAAGTCAATATTCACCAAGGCCGTAGGCCGAGGTGAATATTGACTTCCAAGGGCTGACAATCATTTAATCATCCAATGATTTCAGTAAACGTACAGGTCCTGAATTTTCTTGAAATCTAAAATATTGACATATTAGCACTGAAAAAGTGTTCGTCGATACTAATAGCGCAACGGAAAGACGGTTCAGACGGTTACTTTCACTGAGGGAACAACGAACAATATACGATTAATAAGTACAGTGATATATCACGCGAGTTGGGTTAAAATGTGTATATACGTTACCTCGACAAGTAGGGCAGCATTGACCTTCCTCGTGGTGGATCGCTCTGAGGGGACAATTGAGGACTGGACAGGCATGCTTCTCACATGTTACGCTGCCTCGCTAAAACAGAAACATACGTCACACGTTACGCTGCCTCGCTAAAACAGAAACATATATATACGTCACATGTTACGCTGCCTCGCTAAAACAGAAACACACGTCACATGTTACGCTGCCTCGCTAAAACAGAAACATACGTCACATGTTACGCTGCCTCGCTAAAACAGAAACATACGTCAAATAAATGGACGAACGTGAACGTGCCTTGGATCATGCCATGAACCTCTACTCTGGCTAACGCCCGTAGAGATCATATGTCTTCCACCTATACAAAACCTGGGAACGTTTTGAAGTTTTGACAGGGAACCTTATAAAGTCGAAAAAATAACTCGGGGAATATATTTCTTAGTTATTATATGTTTCTTAATAATGTACTTCACTGTTGGTGAAGGTCACAACTCAAAATTGCATGTTTTTCTGTGACTTTTGTGAGCCGATATCGTAATAAACATTGAATTAATTACCCATGATAAATTCCATAATTGTAAGCGACGCAAAGCAAAATCGCTCACAAAGTCACTTAAATCGTGAAATTTCGAGTTGGAACCTTCACCTACAGTGAAGTGCATTATTAAGGAACAGATCATATCTAAGAAATATATTCCCTGTGTAATTTTTTCGAGTTTATAAGGTTCCCTGTAAAAATTCAAAAAGTTGCAAGGTTTTGTACTGGTGGAATATGACCTCTACGTGCGTATACGCTAAGAGTAGAGATTCATGGCATGATCTATACATTTACAACACAGGATAGTCGCAGCCGATGGCACGAACGCAACGCTATATATATATAAGGGCGCCGTCTGCAATGCCTGTTTTAATAAAGGAAACAAATCTGCTGACCAAGTGCGTTGCTTAAAAAGGCCTGTAAGTAAATCGATACACTATATTACATCTTCACGGCGTCCTTCCTCTCTCACTTCTTTTCATTCTTTCACTCTCACTTTCTCCTTATCACCTGTTTCATTGCTTTTTTCTCTCTGACTTTTTCTCAACCCCGTTTTCTCTCTTTCATTCTTTCTTTCTCTCACTCTTTATTTCTCTCTCACGTGTCTTATCTCTGTCTCTCTTTCTCCCATCCACTCGTTCTCCCTCTCACTCTTCCTATGTCTATGGTTTTATCCTTTCGTTATTTCTCTCATTCATTATTTCGTTTACTCTGTCTTTCTTTCTCTCTCTCTTCATTTCTTTATCTCTCTTTCTCCCTTCCATTCGTTCTCTCTCACTTTTCCTGATTTATCTTTTAACTTTCGTTTTTTCTGTCACTCATTTTCTCTCGCTCTCTTTCTTTTTCTCTCTCGCTCTTTCTCTCTCATTCTTCCTTTCTCCATCTCTTAATGTATACCTTGAGCGTTTAGATAAAAACTTTTGAACTACATGTATACTTATGCTGGAGGGATCAAGTCACTAGTTTTTCAGATTTGTGCAGTTTTGGACCAGGAACCAGTGGGCACATATTTACAGACACGAGAATCGCAAAAACAAGGAGCGACGACACGTGATGACAGCTATAAACCGATGTCCATTTACTGAGCAATTATATCAAACATTGAGACGAAAATCTCTTTTATCATTTTAGTTCCAGAAAGTAGAAACTTAGACAGTTATTGCGATTTTCACGGATTAGACTGGTCCTTGTTCAATCGAAGCAGCCGCCCGATTCGTAGTAACCTGAACCAGCCACCCGATTCGTAGTAACCTGAACCAGCCGCCCGATTCGTAGTAACCTGAACCAGCCGCCCGATTCGTAGTAATCTGAACCAGCCGCCCGATTCGTAGTAACCTGAACCGGCCGCCCGATTCGTAGTAACCTGAACCAGCCGCCCGATTCGTAGTAACCTGAACCAGCCGCCCGATTCGTAGTAATCTGAACCGGCCGCCCGATTCGTAGTAACCTGAACCAGCCGCCCGATTCGTAGTAATCTGAACCGGCCGCCCGATTCGTAGTAACCTGAACCAGCCACCCGATTCGTAGTAACCTGAACCGACCCCCCGAATCGTAGTAAACTGAACCGACCGCCCGATTCGTAGTAATCTGAACCAGCCGCCCGATTCGTTGTAACCTGAACCAGCCGCCCGATTCGTAGTAACCTGAACCAGCCGCCCGATTCGTAGTAATCTGAACCAGCCGCCCGATTCGTAGTAACCTGAACCAGCCGCCCGATTCGTAGTAACCTGAACCAGCCGCCCGATTCGTAGTAACCTGAACCAGCCGCCCGATTTGTAGTAATCTGAACCAGCCGCCCGATTCGTAGTAACCTGAACCAGCCGCCCGATTCGTAGTAACCTGAACCAGCCGCCCGATTCGTAGTAACCTGAACCAGCCGCCCGATTCGTAGTAACCTGAACCGGCCGCCCGATTCGTAGTAATCTGAACCATCCGCCCGATTCGTAGTAACCTGAACCAGCCGCCCGAATCGTAGTAACCTGAACCAGCCGCCCGAATCGTAGTAACCTGAACCAGCCGCCCGAATCGTAGTAACCTGAACCAGCCGCCCGATTCGTAGTAACCTGAACCAGCCGCCCGATTCGTAGTAACCTGAACCAGCCGTCCGATTCGTAGTAACCTGAACCAGCCGCCCGATTCGTAGTAACCTGAACCAGCCGCCCGATTCGTAGTAACCTGAACCAGCCGCCCGAATCGTAGTAACCTGAACCAGCCGCCCGATTCGTAGTAACCTGAACCAGCCGCCCGATTCGTAGTAACCTGAACCGGCCGCCCGATTCGTAGTAACCTGAACCGGCCGCCCGATTCGTAGTAACCTGAACCTGACTCTTTCTGCTATACTAACCTTACACGTGCACAGCACGCACGGATCGGTGTTGAGGTAGAACGTTTGTAGATGTTGGTATATTTTCCCGTTATAAGAGCACCCTGTTTAGAAGAAATAAGAACAGTGTGTATTAATGTTGATTAGGAAATAAAAATGATGGAAAAAAACAAAACAGAAAAGTAAAGAAACTAGAGGTGGGACTGTTCCAATGGGATTAAGGATACCCCCTCCCCGCAGTACAATTGGGATACACTATAAGTGTAGTCATGTTAACACATTTGTTTTTCGAGAAAATAACACATAAGGAATACAAGCTCGGACATTATGCAAGTTGCGAATAATTTCGGATAAGGCAAGATAAGGGGGATAATTCGACTTAAAAAGTTGGACGGACCTCATAATCGCAGGTGCACATGTATACCAATGATATTAAACATATGCGCCAAGTTTTAAAACAATTACTGAATGTAGATATACAACATTGCGTCCACGGATGGTCAGACGTTACGACGTCCCGACGGACAATTACAGTGTACAACCTTTCGGGACAGTTTTACGGGGTATTTTTAGAATAGAAACTATCATGCACATTCGGAGCATATAGCAAACAGAAGAACCCTATATCTTGTTACTATAGTAGCGCTCTCAACAGAAATTAATGCCATTTCGATTAAGATATTTTGCAGAAACCACTTTATGATGCCTTAATAGACAAATAATATACACAATCTTTAGTTTTATTCACAGAAAAAGGTATTTGTGGTCTTTAATTTGGGTTGTATAAAAATTGTGTTGTTGTAGTAATTGTGGCCCAGAAGAGATACGCCTTCATTAAATAAGATGTTTCTATTATGTTTTTGTGGAATATCCATGCAAACGTGTCTTTAAAACGAGCTTCATATAGATATAAATTGTTTTAAAAAATAGGTTTAATACCAAAAGGTTCTCTAGTGTTGGGGGGGGGGGGGGTGAATATCATTCAAACATGTCGTTAAAAAAAGAAATTCTTGTTGTTGAGAAGATAGAGAGCATCTTTAAATAATAAATTTGAAGATAGAAACCAATTTGAACAGACATGATAGGGAACCAAAACATGTCTGTTTGATTTACACGATATCATCTTAAACGCATACAAACAATGCTTAAATATCCATTAACTCGTGTCCGAAAAATCAACAGGTGCGTGCCCTCTTACACAATTAATCTAAGAACCATAAATACAGAAACATCAAAGCAAATTTATTGGATTTTAATGCCAATAGCAAACAACGCTCTTATCGGAGTTAGCGCCCTTTGTTTAAATGTTCTTGAGAAATTAAAATCTTGTAAACATCCACTCCATATAACCATATGATGCTTTGAGTAAGCATGAGTTTGACATTTTGACCCCAAACTACCTGTAATCAGGCTCAGGTATCGCGAGAGATGGCGAGACCGTTGTTTGATTTGTTCAAGAGGCGGTCCTCCACATTAACAAGGAGTACTTTGTATCTCGATAATCGGAACGGCGCATAGCTCTGATCTACAGAACGAACACACTCCTTGATGTCTAATTCTCATCAAATTCTCGTCGAGTGTGAGATTTCAACAATGCTAAATGAGAGTCGTAATGCAGCAATAAAACGATTTTGATAATGAGCAGACGACTGATGTTGACTTGTTGACTGCTGTAGTCTGTCATAAATCCGCCCAACTTTATGAAGTGACGTCACCCACGTGAAGCTTTTCTTGAAACTTCTTCTATCGTCTGCCGGAAACATTACATTGTATTCTCTTGCTACGTTCCAGAGACTAGTCTCGTACCGTAACTCACTTCGTAACCGACCGCCAAATGTTGGATGCGGGTACCAGACTACCCATGCAGAGACTCTGTTCTAAATGCATTCGGACAACTGACACAAAATACAACTCGAGATTCGTTTTGCTTAGTCAGCATTATCCTAATTATCAGAACAGAATGACCTCGTCGGAAGCTCCATCCGCATTATTTAAATGAGTACTGTACCCTAAATCCGGCCATTTATGCACAAATGAACACATGAAGGAATTTGAGCCATGGATTAGTGCAAAATACATTCATGCGCTCTGTGAACGATAACATGAGTTAAAGGTACTCAATCCGAACAGAGGATCCCCATCTCAACAGATTCCAACAACAACAATCCGATCAGAGGGTCCTATATTACTATTTCTTTGGCTTTGGGGTAAAAAATATTTGATTCGAGTCGAGGAACCCATCAAACAAAGCTCAGAGTTATTAGATATTGATTTTTGAAATTTGTTAGTTTCTCGAGATGAGTACTAATAATTGCCGTCAGTTTCGTAACATGCGCGAGATGTGTACACCAAAACAATATTCAAACAGACAAGGATGGATAACTCTAAAATCAAGTGGTAATAATAACGCAATTTTGAATGAGCTCTGGGCCAGAAAGTATTCCCGATAATGAAAAATAATAGATTTCTAAAATCGATATCTAACAAATCTGAGCTTTGATGGGTGACTTCCTCGACTCGAATCAAATATTTTTGAACCCCGAAGCCATTGAAATAGTAATTGAGAGGAGTTTTATCGGATTGAGTACCTTTAATAACGCGAGCCATAAAGTCATGTTCAATATAGTTACCCTTGTGTTTGCATCGTCCATATAGCGTATGAGTCTATTTTACACTAATCCATGGCACAAATTCATGCATTTGTTGCATATATCCTGTTGAGTATCAATGTGTTGGTCCCATAAATGGCCGGATTTAGTGTACAGTAAAGAATGTCTTTAAGAATGTCTTTATTGGTGAACAGGAAATTAAGAAAATAGCTGCCACTGGTGAAACTCAACTCAAAATTACCGCTCATCATGTTTTGTTTCTTATTTGACATCCGATACGTGCAGACGGCAGCACTCAAGCTCAATAAAAATATGTGAACTAAAGACAATTTTTTTTCACAAGCTGTTGCTGGTTTTAGCGGAAAAAATACAAAAATCTGATAGTTTGTACATTTAGATACTTCATGGAAAGCAGCTTAGAATTGTTCGGCTGACTGTTATGCGTTAATATTTCAGAAATGTTCTGTCTTTGATCAGATCCGGTCATATTCTCATTTGAATATGAACATTTCAGTTTTTCAGAATGATGCAGAATGAGATATACGGACTCACGTCTTTAAAAAATCCTTACATTGTGTACGTGGTGGCAGTGGTCAGATTAGATACGCAAGGGGAATGAACTCTGCATGTCATTGTATTTGTTTAACCCTTTACCCAACAGAAGGGCCCTGTGCCAATGCATTCTCTTATATATGCGAGTCGACCATAGGTCGCCTCGCATATATAAGAGAATGCATTGGCTTAACACATTAAAAATTATAAAATTGTTAAAGAATGTAAGAAAAAATGGTAAAAAGTGTTAAAAAAAAAATTTCTTAGGCCAATGCATTCTCTTATATATGCGAGGCGACCTATGGTCGACTCGCATATATAAGAGAATGCATTGGCACAGGGCATAACTGTAACCATCACAATGTGGTCAATGAGCCGGTTCCAATGATATCCATATTTGTATGGTTTTATTGAGACAGACCCAAGATAATTTAGGCTGTTGAAGCTTTATTTGGCCGGTTTTGGCCGGTTTGTTGGGTAAAGGGTTAATGATTTCAGTGAGTCTTTCTGTGACATATAATGCTCTTAGAAAAGTAGATATAGTATTTAACGACCTATTTCAAAAACGAATATTTTACGTGTATTTTGGAGCACAAATCACCATCTGGCTTTAATTACATTTATCATATTTTATTTTTTATTGAATCGGTGTTTATGGAGTCACTGTTACTCCTTATAATCATAGGAATACAATTTCACCTCGGCTATCGTTTAGCTGCCATTCGTGGCCCACACCAGGCCTTCAGTGGCAAACCAGTATGCCAAAAACGAGCAAGAACATGTAGAATGGCAAATTAAATTTACGTCGAGACGACCTTCGACAGATAATCGATATATTTGGCTGAATATTATTCTCAAAGAGGAATTTGATCATGTTTATTATGTTGATGATTGACGATGATGATGGTGATGACGACGTGGCGATGAAGATAGCGACGACGATGGTCGTGGTGATGATGATGATGATAATGACGATAGTGACGATGATAATGATTATTATGGTGATTATGATGATGATAATGATGATGGTTATCAAGATGATGGTGACGATGATGATAATAATGATGATAATAATGATGATTATGATGATGATAATGATGATGATGATAATGATGATGATTATGATGATGATATTGGTGATGCTTATGATGATAATGATGATGATGATGATGATTATGATGATGATGATTATGGTGATAATGATGATGATGATTATGATGCAGATGACGACGATAACGATGATGATGATGATGATGATTATTATGATGATAATGATTATGATGCAGATGATAATGGTGATAATGATGATGATGATTATGATGATAATGGCGATAATGATGATGATGACGATTATAATGATGATGATAATTATGATGATGACGCTCGAGAGGTCGATGTATATTTTTTACATACATGATTTCTTCATGATGTCCATCTTTTTGTATATTATTTCGTTTTCTCGCTGTTTCTCGTGTCAAATTGGATCAGAAAACAAATCTATTATCATTATAGAGTTTGTTGGTTACCTTGGTTACCTATATTCACAACGAAAGCAGGCGATTCTAAACCAATGGTTACTACGATTGGTCCACGCCTGGCCTTCAGTGGCAAACCAGGACTAAATAGTCCACGCTATATCGCAAACGACCAATAATGGCCCATTAAATGCGACCAAGTTTGTGTGAAGACGAGTTTCCACAGATCATCGATGTATTCAGCTCAGTTTTATTTTCTCAGATGAATGATAGTTTATTGTCTATGTCTACACAATATATTCATAACGAACGCAAGTGATTTTAAACTAATGATTTGTAATGGTTACCACTAAGACATCCGGGGCTCCGGGCCCATGCTGATAGAACAAACGTGGCCAAGTATATATATATATATATATATATATATATTATACATCATATATAGTTCAACGTACCTTTACAAATGGGACAGCACCTCCGCTTCCGGACAATCGGGTGTCGACAGGGCACGTGACATCGGGTCATTGACTTAGTTATAACTCCAGACTGCAACAAAAACCATTGATGCATCGAAATAATGAAATCAAATACCTCATTAAAACGACAAGAGTACAGTTAAAAAACAAAATCATCACCAACCGGGTGACTGACTTGGTTATTATATAACTCCAGACATTAAACGTACGGTACTCAATCCGATTGAACACCCCTAAATAATTATTTCTTTGGCTTCTGGGGTAAAAAATATTTTATTCGAGTCGAGGAACCTTCCCATCAAAGCAAAACGAGTATTTCCGCTATAGATCCGTGATCCATGAATCCATGCGGATGCACACGCAGCTTCAGTTCTGAAGGATTAACCGTTAGTAGATGGATTATCCCACCCAGTTATAATTGTATACATTGGATATTGTATTTACAGTCGTAGCACAACTGTAAGTAATCAAACAAGCATTCCGTGGTAGATTGCCGCGGCGTGAATAATCATTATCATTTGTATTATTATTTGAATGCTTTAGTACTTCTTTTCGTCATGATTTCTATTTTGATTGTTTATTCATTGTGTATTCTCAGCAACCTGTCCTTATATATGGATGTTCTTGCTAATAAATTCTATTCTATTCTATTGGATAGTCTATTATTCATTATTCATTATAGGGCGTGATACAGAATAATAAGCAGAAGGATTCATATTCTTTATAGGGGGGGGGGGGGTGATCAGGAATAATAAGCAGAAGGATTCATATTCTTTATAGGGGGGTGGGTGATCAGGAATAATAAGCAAAAGGATTCATATTCTTTATAGGGGGGGGGGTGGGGGTGATCAGGAATACTAAGCAGAAGGATTCATATTCTTTATAGGGGGGGGGGGGGTGGGGGTGATCAGGAATACTAAGCAGAAGGATTCATATTCTTTATAGGGGGGGGGGTGGGGGTGATCAGGAATACTAAGCAGAAGGATTCATATTCTTTATAGGGGGGTGGGTGATCAGGAATAATAAGCAAAAGGATTCATATTCTTTATAGGGGGGGGGTGGGGGTGATCAGGAATACTAAGCAGAAGGATTCATATTCTTTATAGGGGGGTGGGTGATCAGGAATAATAAGCAAAAGGATTCATATTCTTTATAGGGGGGGGGGGGTGGGGGTGATCAGGAATACTAAGCAGAAGGATTCATATTCTTTATAGGGGGGGGTGGGGGTGATCAGGAATACTAAGCAGAAGGATTCATATTCTTTATAGGGGGGGGGGGGGTGGGGGTGATCAGGAATACTAAGCAGAAGGATTCATATTCTTTATAGGGGGGTGGGTGATCAGGAATAATAAGCAAAAGGATTCATATTCTTTATAGGGGGGGGGGGTGGGGGTGATCAGGAATACTAAGCAGAAGGATTCATATTCTTTATAGGGGGGGGGGGTGGGGGTGATCAGGAATACTAAGCAGAAGGATTCATATTCTTTATAGGGGGGGGGGGTGGGGGTGATCAGGAATACTAAGCAGAAGGATTCATATTCTTTATAGGGGGGGTGGGGGTGATCAGGAATACTAAGCAGAAGGATTCATATTCTTTATAGGGGGGGGGTGGGGGTGATCAGGAATACTAAGCAGAAGGATTCATATTCTTTATAGGGGGGGGGTGGGGGTGATCAGGAATACTAAGCAGAAGGATTCATATTCTTTATAGGGGGTGGGGGTGATCAGGAGTAATAAGCAGAAGGATTCATATTCTTTGGTGGGAAATGTTCAGATGGTTTGACGAATTTATTATCTGGATATTTCCAAAGTGATAACTACTCATCAATGAGTTCCAAAGGGATAACTACTCATCAATGAGTTCCAAAGGGATAACTACTCATCAATGAGTTCCAAAGGGATAACTACTCATCAATGAGTTCCAAAGGGATAACTACTCATCAATGAGTTCCAAAGGGATAACTACTCATCAATGAGTTCCAAAGGGATAACTACTCATCAATGAGTTCCAAAGGGATAACTACTCATCAATGAGTTCCAAAGGGATAACTACTCATCAATGAGTTCCAAAGGGATAACTACTCATCAATGAGTTCCAAAGGGATAACTACTCATCAATGAGTTCCAAAGGGATAACTACTCATCAATGAGTTCCAAAGGGATAACTACTCATCAATGAGTTCCAAAGGGATAACTACTCATCAATGAGTTCCAAAGGGATAACTACTCATCAATGAGTTCCAAAGGGATAACTACTCATCAATGAGTTCCAAAGGGATAACTACTCATCAATGAGTTCCAAAGGGATAACTACTCATCAATGAGTTCCAAAGGGATAACTACTCATCAATGAGTTCCAAAGGGATAACTACTCATCAATGAGTTCCAAAGGGATAACTACTCATCAATGAGTTCCAAAGGGATAACTACTCATCAATGAGTTCCAAAGGGATAACTACTCATCAATGAGTTCCAAAGGGATAACTACTCATCAATGAGTTCCAAAGGGATAACTACTCATCAATGAGTTCCAAAGGGATAACTACTCATCAATGAGTTCCAAAGGGATAACTACTCATCAATGAGTTCCAAAGGGATAACTACTCATCAATGAGTTCCAAAGGGATAACTACTCATCAATGAGTTCCAAAGGGATAACTACTCATCAATGAGTTCCAAAGGGATAACTACTCATCAATGAGTTCCAAAGGGATAACTACTCATCAATGAGTTCCAAAGGGATAACTACTCATCAATGAGTTCCAAAGGGATAACTACTCATCAATGAGTTCCAAAGGGATAACTACTCATCAATGAGTTCCAAAGGGATAACTACTCATCAATGAGTTCCAAAGGGATAACTACTCATCAATGAGTTCCAAAGGGATAACTACTCATCAATGAGTTCCAAAGGGATAACTACTCATCAATGAGTTCCAAAGGGATAACTACTCATCAATGAGTTCCAAAGGGATAACTACTCATCAATGAGTTCCAAAGGGATAACTACTCATCAATGAGTTCCAAAGGGATAACTACTCATCAATGAGTTCCAAAGGGATAACTACTCATCAATGAGTATTTAGTATAGAAATGGTTAAGTTTCCAAAGGGATAACTACTCATCAATGAGTATTTAGTATAGAAATGGTTAAGTTTCCAAAGGGATAACTACTCATCAATGAGTATTTAGTATAGAAATGGTTAAGTTTCCAAAGGGATAACTACTCATCAATGAGTATTTAGTATAGAAATGGTTAAGTTTCCAAAGGGATAACTACTCATCAATGAGTATTTAGTATAGAAATGGTTAAGTTTCCAAAGGGATAACTACTCATCAATGAGTATTTAGTATAGAAATGGTTAAGTTTCCAAAGGGATAACTACTCATCAATGAGTATTTAGTATAGAAATGGTTAAGTTTCCAAAGGGATAACTACTCATCAATGAGTATTTAGTATAGAAATGGTTAAGTTTCCAAAGGGATAACTACTCATCAATGAGTATTTAGTATAGAAATGGTTAAGTTTCCAAAGGGATAACTACTCATCAATGAGTATTTAGTATAGAAATGGTTAAGTTTCCAAAGGGATAACTACTCATCAATGAGTATTTAGTATAGAAATGGTTAAGTTTCTGAATTTTTTTTCCTAACAATCAATGTTGAAATAATCGAACTCTGCAGCACCTCAAATAATCAAAGTAGTAAATCAATATATATGGAATTATGATATAACAGATGAATATATATGATGGTGTTTGGTCCATCACTGTGCGTCCAAGGGGGGGGGGGGGGGGGGGTCTGCTACAATCTGTGTTACTTTAAGATCTTCAACAGTATAATGCAGCCTCATGTCGTTAGCTTTGGTAAAGATGCATTGTATACGCATGTTACCATTCGTATTCTGGTACAAGCATTGAGATAGTGTGTCTGTCATTTGCAGAATGAGGTCCCCAGATGGTGAATTTGGTGATGCTAGCCCGCTATGACAGACACACTATTTCAAGGCGTGTTCTGGTATCATAATTATGGTTTCCTACGAATAATTGTCAGCAATAAATACAACAGATAACCTTGTCAGTGTGTGAACGTATACGCCAAGTCTCTCGTTTAGTGCGTGATTGGGACGAGATTTCGTCCATGCATTGATTTGTCATTCTTACCATACAACTGTATGTGACGCAAGGTTCTCGTCGTCTGGAAAACGTGTCACCACTTTTTATCTTCGTACCATTTAACATACAACCTACAAAAGATAATAGTAGAATGGTTTGCATTAATTTGATACCTGTCACGTACTGCATGTGCTTCAAAAAATATTTCATTGCTGTCCGGTGAAAATTATTAACATGCGATTGTATACTCACGGCACTTACATAATAATATTGTCTCCCCGTGCTGGAAATGCACAGTTTGACGCGGTCGTATCTAGACCTGCTTAGTAAATCTTACTTGAAGCCACATGTTGTACCTTGTAGCGTTTACCCAATACGTTGTAGTTATTCGTGTGTTAAAGATGATGAATCTATATATACCATGAATTCCCTATTTATAGGGACAAAACAATTATTTTGGACCAGAGATACCAATGAACAGTGTTTGTCACAAAGCAATATTGTTTTTCCTCACGACATGGGACAGAAAATTTGGCTATTTTTAGAACATCATACTGTTCAGCTGTGATGTGTGTATGTTTTTTCGATAGAGAAAATCATTTTTAATTGGAATACGTGTAGCATTAAGTGATTCTTTTGATGTTTTTGATAATATAATGCAAACGAACGTTCACCACAAGTTTAATATTAATTTTGTTGTTGTTGTTGTTGTTGTTGTTAAAATGGCATACCTTTGCACACATCACAACATTCTTCTTCTGGCTTGTCGAATAATATAGTATAACAACCCTGCAGCTTCGGACATTTGTTCTCTCTACACTGAATTTCACCCAGCTGAAAAAGAAATGATAACAATATTGTATTTATCTATATATATATACCTGTAGCAACCTCAGGCGTATGTTATATCAGGCCGGACTCTATAATAGGGTTAAATGATACTGGCATAATCAGAACTAACGCTCCTAAATTGCTAATTCTCTGGCTTCGGGGGTAAAACATATTTGATTCGAGTCGAGGAACCCATCAAAGCTCAGAGAGATCAGATATCGATTTTTGAAAGCTATTATTTTTTACCACCCGTACTTTTTGGTGGCCTGGTAAATAATCGACGAGAAGACGGACTCGGACCACATTGCGGATGAAGATAGATAACTCTAAAATCAAGTGCTTTTGTGTGTCAGATAATTGACAAACCGGCCGAATTTAGTTGAACAAATTGTATATTAATAACAGGTTTGGGGAAATTTTATAATATAGTTAACTGTGGTAAGAATTATTTTTGGGCAATTAATCGAATCGGATAACTGAGGCGGCATTTGAATCGGATTGAGCCCCTTTAATTCGCGCATGCTATTTTTCGCATTCCCATGAATCGATGGACGAATTTAAAACAAAGCGAAAAACAGTACAACCCGAAGAGTTTAAAGAACAAACTAAAAAAAATAAAGGGGTTTGGGAGTCATATAGGCGACAAGTTCAATAAGCCACCTATTTATTGAACTTATTAGCCGAACTCTACTGCAAAAAAGTGAATTGACCTTGACCACAGCTGTCAATCGAATAATTATTAGCATATATTGTCTACTAATCAGCGACTGCATGGTGCATAAACTGCACATACATAGGACCACTATAGATTCAAATAAGTGTTCAAAGGCTTAAAATAGTGCTAATATGTCGCTTACTGCAATGAAAAATGTTTGTTCATTCTAATTTTGATATCCGAGAATACTTTCAGTGTACATTTGTCTATATTCAAACAACTTTATTGTTGTCAAATCATAATGTACTGAACTTTCTATTTGCATCATGACGATGTAGATTCGTCATATAATACATTTTTTGTCGTTTGACACCTTTTATATTTTTTACAATTAAAGCATGTATGTTATAGTATGTATGTTATAGCATAATGACAAGCGCCGTTAAACTAATTAAACTATTTCTACAGACGCCTTGTCTCCTAGCAACCGTAATCTCCCCCCACTAATGAATATGTGTGGATAGCTTTATTGACAACAAGTAACTACCCATTAATGAGTATACAGTTATTGAATGGATTAATATCCAGACACTATTCGAAAAGTCATGTGAAACCTGATGACAATTAAACAACATATACTCATAACTCCAGATTATAGCGGTAACTTCAAAAGGGGTCTGATTTCTGTTAAAAGTGTTAATCTTAAAGCTTATTTTCCCACGCGAATTGCCCAAATGGTCATCAAACACTTGATTCTGGTCATTGCAAATATTTCAACTTCGACAAAGATAGAGAGAAAATCAAGCGAATTTCACCCGGGGGGTACACCAGCAAAATGACTCTCAATTGATGAGGCGAAACCATCGAGAATGGACGGGACAATACCTTCATTTTAATCGAGTTGACTCTAATTCTATATAATTAGTAATGTACATATAATTAAAATGCCGTGGACGAAATGGAAGGTCAACCTCTGAACTCAATGGTGAAGAGATATTGCCTGGAGTTACGACGGTACTTCAAAGACCAGAATAAATATGTTTACGGTGGACCCGAACAACGTTATATAGCTAACACCTGTGTCATCGTCTATAAGTATGATGTGAACATCAATTAAACCATCATCATTCATCAGGTCAGGTGTGTCTTGTGTGGAAGAGCTCTTGTCAGAACATGGTTTATCTCCCTTGATGATTCGATAAGACCGCTGCCACCGGCGACATATATACTCACATATTTGGACCGCGATATTAAAGGTACTCAATTCGATTATATGGTCCCCATATAATCAGATTACAACAACAACAACAACAAAACAACAACATGTTTATAAATGCCGCTTCAGTTATCAGAATCGATTAATTGTCCGAAAATAATGCTAATCACTGTCAACTATAGTATAAAATTGCCCGAAACGTGTTATTTATCAACATGTTGTTCGACGAAATTTGGCCTTATTATCGACAGAAAGCCTCTTGATTTTAGAGTTATCGATCCTCATCCGCAATTTGGTCCGATACCGTCGGTTCGTAGACTGTTTAATGGGCCACTTCTAATTATTCACGATGGTGAAAAATAATAGATTTCAAAAATCGATACCTAATAACTCGTCTCGAATCAACTATTTGTGACCCGCCATATCAAATCCAGTCGTAAGTCGGGATTTTTTTTACCCTGTGCCAATGCATTCTCTTATATATGCGAGTCGACCATAGGTCGCCTCGCATATATAAGAGAATGCATTGGCCTAACAATTTTTTACAATTTTAATAATTTTTTCTTGTATTCTTTAACAATTTTATAATTTCACCCATACAGAGCCCCAGACAAACATGAGCAGACGACACTCTTCTGTATGCTTCTATATATATGTGTGGGGCTCCCTGCAGATTAATGGATGTTTTTTATTTTATGTCCTAAAATTTGTAAGAAACATTTATTTTACAAAAATGATAAAAAATTGTTAGGCCAATGCATTCTCTTGTATATGCGAGGCGACCTATGGTCGACTCGCATATATAAGAGAATGCATTAGCACAGGGTAAAACAATCCCGACTTACGACTGGATTTGATATGGCGGGTCATATTTTTACTCCTAATAAATAGTAATTGAGGGGCGCTTAATCGGATTACGCATCTTTAATATATACATAGCCAGATGCTGCACTTATCAAGCGCACAAAATATATACATAGCCAGATTCTGCACTTATCAAGCGCACAAAATATATACATAACCAGATGCTGAACTTATCAAGCGCACAAAATATATACCTAGCCAGATGCTGCACTTATCAAGCGCACACAATATATACATAGCCAGATGCTGCACTTATCAAGCGCACACAATATATACATAGCCAGATGCTGCACTTATCAAGCGCACACAATATATACATAGCCAGATGCTGCACTTATCAAGCGCACACAATATATACATAGCCAGATGCTGAACTTATCAAGCGCACAAAATATATACCTAGCCAGATGCTGCACTTATCAAGCGCACAAAATATATACCTAGCCAGATGCTGCACTTATCAAGCGCACACAATATATACATAGCCAGATGCTGCACTTATCAAGCGCACACAATATATACATAACCAGATGCTGAACTTATCAAGCGCACAAAATATATACATAACCAGATGCTGAACTTATCAAGCGCACAAAATATATACATAGCCAGATGCTGCACTTATCAAGCGCACAAAATATATACATAGCCAGATGCTGCACTTATCAAGCGCACAAAATATATACCTAGCCAGATGCTGCACTTATCAAGCGCACACAATATATACATAGCCAGATGCTGCACTTATCAAGCGCACACAATATATACATAGCCAGATGCTGCACTTATCAAGCGCACAAAATATATACATAGCCAGATGCTGAACTTATCAAGCGCACAAAATATATACCTAGCCAGATGCTGCACTTATCAAGCGCACAAAATATATACCTAGCCAGATGCTGCACTTATCAAGCGCACACAATATATACATAGCCAGATGCTGCACTTATCAAGCGCACACAATATATACATAACCAGATGCTGAACTTATCAAGCGCACAAAATATATACATAACCAGATGCTGAACTTATCAAGCGCACAAAATATATACATAGCCAGATGCTGCACTTATCAAGCGCACAAAATATATACATAGCCAGATGCTGCACTTATCAAGCGCACAAAATATATACCTAGCCAGATGCTGCACTTATCAAGCGCACACAATATATACATAACCAGATGCTGAACTTATCAAGTGCACAAAATATATACATAGCCAGATGCTGCACTTATCAAGCGCACAAAATATATACATAACCAGATGCTGAACTTATCAAGCGCACAAAATATATACATAGCCAGATGCTGCACGTATCAAGCGCACAAAATATATACATAGCCAGATGCTGAACTTATCAAGCGCACACAATATATACATATCCAGATGCTGCACTTATCAAGCGCACAAAATATATACATAGCCAGATGCTGAACTTATCAAGCGCACAAAATATATACATAGCCAGATGCTGCACTTATCAAGCGCACAAAATATATACCTAGCCAGATGATGCACTTATCAAGCGCACAAAATATATACATAACCATATGCTGAACTTATCAAGCGCACAAAATATATACATAGCCAGATGCTGCACTTATCAAGCGCACAAAATATATACATAACCAGATGCTGAACTTATCAGGCGCACAAAATATATACATAGCCAGATGCTGCACGTATCAAGCGCACAAAATATATACATAGCCAGATGCTGAACTTATCAAGCGCACACAATATATACATATCCAGATGCTGCACTTATCAAGCGCACAAAATATATACATAGCCAGATGCTGAACTTATCAAGCGCACAAAATATATACATAGCCAGATGCTGCACGTATCAAGCGCACAAAATATATACATAGCCAGATGCTGAACTTATCAAGCGCACAAAATATATACATAGCCAGATGCTGCACTTATCAAGCGCACAAAATATATACATAGCCAGATGCTGCACTTATCAAGCGCATTTGTGTAATTCTGTACCCTTTAAGTTGGGAAAGTCCTACTAGAACCAAGTAACTATTTTACGATCATTTATAAATGGGTGAGGTGTTTAATCGATAGGCCTACCTATTTCCTTGTAATTTTCAGTATTAAATATGAATTTTTAACGATTTTTTAAATGTGCAATTGTGAATTTCTACAGCTTATATTTGTTTTAAAACATTTAAATACAAATCGCAAGAGACTTGATTGGTGACATATGTTATTGGTACTGACCTACGCCCCGACCCCACCCCTAGGACCCCCCTAGTGTCCCCATCGCACACAGGTGCCTACACCTGTATCTGAATTCTCCGTGGTCGTTCACCCAGAAACCCCATTTCACGGACACAAAAGATCCAGAAATGTCATGTTTGGTATTCGTGTTTTGACCTCAAAGGGTCGGTAATGATAAACGTGATACAATAGGAGTAAACACGTAATTACTCTAATCGCTCTTCTCGTGTTTGATCTGCGATAGGCTAAGTAAATCGAGTACACCTACCACGTAACTCGACAATAGGCAATATGGCCAACAAAAGTAAACTTAAGCTTCGCGATGATAAAATCATAGATTACAAATGGAGGGACATTAGATTGAATGGAATTATATTTCTAATTTGGTTATTGGTTGACAGTATCAAAGAGACTTACATTTAAGTGGAGTATAGATCATTAAGTGATACCAAGCACGAACGTCCGAGTTCATTATAGAAAGAATCTTCAAAGATACAAACGCGTTTTTATCCTCCCTGTTCAAAATAAGGAAAAGGCATTTCTTTTTATTTTGAAGAATGGCATTAATCTGAAAATAATATATACATGTAGGGGCCTATACATGCTCATGCTGGGCTGATAACGCATTGTTAAAGTGATTCAACGTACATATTCGCTGTGTGTTCATATATACCATATAACATACACGTCTGTAAAACAACTGTCATCAACTACTACACGTATAAATAGATAGACTTTGTTCTTGATACCCTAAGGGTACGATCATACACTGGCAAGTTTGCACGACATTTTTGCAGGCATTTCTCATATGTGACAGAAAATGAACGGCAACATGCATGCATATAAAAGGCATATTTACCAACTCTAGCGACATGAGAAGTAATATTTCGATAGTTCCATATGATTGTAAAGATTCTACTAGCAAGTTACATTAAACTACCTGTATGCTTTATTCTTGCAATAAATAATTGCATGCATGCTATTTACAGGAAAATTTCGATAGCATCCCTACTAGTGGAACTATACATAGTTTTTACTCCACATGTAACTAGCTGTGGCCAAGTTGCATTTTATAAGGATTTTTACATCGGTTTCTGGCACATTGTAGCTTTATATATATATACCGAACCTGGTTTCTCAAATGAAAGATATATTTCTTGGCTTTTCTTGTTTCAAGATATTTTTTCAGAGTTGAGAAATTCGTTCTTTAATTTTTTTTTTTATTTTCTTGCTAAAGAAAAATTAATGTTCGTGGATTTCTTACTCTAGTAATTTTTTCTTGGATTTCTAGCCTGCATGAGACTTATTTTTCTAGCTATTCTCCCCAGAAAATAAAAAAAAAATTCTCATAATGAAAAATTATTTGTGGTACAGGTGGCTTTTATAAGGATTTTTACATTCGGTTTCTTGGACATTGTAGCTTTCTATACCGAAATGCATGCAAAAGAAAGTCTGGCAAATGTGTGAGTGTATGAACGTATCATAACTACGTTCATACGCTGGCAAGCTGGCAATGCTAGAATATGAACGGAAACCTACATATAAAATTGCATATGCACCACAGCTAACTTCGTAAGAAGTAAAATATCTGTATTTCCAAATGTAGCAATGCTACCGGAATTTGCCTGTAAATAACATGCAATTATCTCGTAAGAATCAATCATATACAGGTATATTAGAAGGAAAATGTCAGTAGCACCGTTACAAGTGGAACTACATACATCTCATGTCGTTCGCTTTGATAAAGATGCATCATGCATGTCATATGCATGTTTCCTTTCACATTTTGGCATCATATCGTTTTCTATGACGAAATGCCTGCAAACCACACCGTGCAAATTTGTGAGTGTTTGAAGGTATGATAAGAGTCAATGACCGCGTGGGGATCAGACTACGAGTCAATTAGACTCAGTATAAACATTTGTGACTTTTGACTCGGCGCGACGTTTAATGATGGTCTAGTATGAAGCTAGTCTGGCTGGCTGGACAGCGTAACACACACTATAGACACCCCATTAACATTACATTATACACAGTCAGAACAAACAAATGATTTCTAAATATTGAATGTCTTAGATTGCGTTCCATTGTCCTGTTCGGAGCTGCTCCGAGTCACTCTGCGCGTGCGATGATCTGATTTACAAACGGAATGTAATTACATGTTTACATAGCGAATATTTGCGACCTATTAGTGATGGTTTAGGCGTCTGCCAGACCAGAAACCAACGCAAATTGTCGAAATTGACCTTAATGTAAAATTATTCTTTTTGATTAGATTTCAAAACAAATTTATCTCGAGATATTTTGACTATAGCATGACTCGAATTCAGTTCTAAAATTGAATAATGCAATGGTTTATTCATTATGCTATTATTTCTGGGACTTTGAGAGCAGACATCAGCCAGATAATTTCATTCAGTTGTAGGAATTATAAGATAATATTATTATTTTAAAACAGTCTAAGACAGGGGCGTGTCGTTAAAAACGAGTGAAAAATATAAATAAAAAAAGTTAAATTTAAAACGAGCACGCCACTTTAAGAAACTCATCACTATTGATATAACATATGTGACCCGCCATATCAAATCCAGTCGTAAGTCGGTTTTTTTTTTTACCCTGTGCCAATGCATTCTCTTATATATGCGAGTCGACCATAGGTCGCCTCGCATATATAAGAGAATGCATTGGCCTAACAATTTTTTATCATGTTTTTTAAATAAATGTTTCTTACAATTTTTAGGTCATAAAAAAAAAAAAAAACATCCATTACCCTGCAGGGAGCCCCACACATATATAGAAGCATATAGAAGAGTGTCGTCTGCTCATGTTTGTCTGGGGATCTGTATGGGTGAAATTATAAAATTGTTAAAGAATACAAAAACAAATTATTAAAATTGTAAAAAATTGTTAGGCCAATGCATTCTCTTATATATGCGAGGCGACCTATGGTCGACTCGCATATATAAGAGAATGCATTGGCACAGGGTAAAAAAATCCCGACTTACGACTGGATTTGATATGGCGGGTCACATATAACATTAAGTCAGTAGCGATGGGTTTGTTAAAGTGGTGCGCATGATTTATTTATATGTATTTTTGTATTTATGTGTTTTACTCGGTTTTAACGACACGCCACTGTTGTCTAAGTATAACTAGCTATCAATGAATCGAAGGATTGAATATCAGAAAAAAAACATAAATTTTATCCAATTTGAACTTTCTTTGAAATTTGCGTTGTTTCAATTGGAGGGACGCACACAACATTCCTCTGGTGAGTATTTAGTTCCAATTATAGGTCACGTGAAAACAAACGCATTGATTTAAATTCGAAGTTTCCAAAGTTTGTTCAAGTGATGGGGAACACTACATATAATTCGTCCCGAAATGAGGCTAAATATTTACAATTCCGGGTGGTTTACACGATCGATGGGATTTCTGAAATCGTACGATCGACGCGTTGAAAGTTTTGGCAAGTGAACTTACTCATCTCATAGTAATCATAGAGATTTTTTTTTTAATTTTGCAAACAGACGTGATACAAACGTTCATTGTGAAAACCATACCATACCTTATCATACCATACCTACCATACAATACCATACTATACCATACAATACCATACTATATCATACCATACCACACCATAGCATACCATATCATACCGTACCATAACAATTAACGCACTTTATTATTTCATATTGAAGAAAAAGTTCTAAATCTTATTCTAAATCTTATTACCTTTTTAATATCCTATAACTATTTCCGCCGCATATCAATTCTGCATAATATTATTTAAACTATCAATCGACCTATTTTGAACCCAATCACCGGGCCGGAATGTAACAATTTGGGGCCACAATTTACGCTGACTTAACGCTGTAGTCCACCTATACACGGAATGTGAGGAAATCTAACGTGTTTTATTGAAGACTGCATGTTGTCGGCTACAATGCATTCTACATTATTCTGAGAAACCGAACTGTCCATATTCATTTGAAAAATCGCTAGATCAAGCCAGAAGGAATTGTAACTGACAAAACACTTAAATAACAAAATGTTAGATTTAATTACACAAAATATACATGATGGCAGCGGTCAGGCCAGCGAGAGGAGAGTGAACTATGTATTGCAGCTTGTGATCAGACCAGCGTAGCGAGGGGACTGGACTATGTCTGCGTGTCAGACCAGCGTAGCAAGGGAGACTGAACTATGTATGCGTGTCAGACCAGCGTAGCAAGGGAGACTGAACTATGTATGCGTGTCAAACCAGCGTAGCAAGGGAGACTGAACTATGTATGCGTGTCAAACCAGCGTAGCAAGGGAGACTGAACTATGTATGCGTGTCAAACCAGCGTAGCAAGGGAGACTGAACTATGTATGCGTGTCAAACCAGCGTAGCAAGGGAGACTGAACTATGTATGCGTGTCAAACCAGCGTAGCAAGGGAGACTGAACTATGTATGCGTGTCAAACCAGCGTAACAAGGGAGACTGAACTATGTATGCGTGTCAAACCAGCGTAGCAAGGGAGACTGAACTATGTATGCGTGTCAAACCAGCGTAGCAAGGGAGACTGAACTATGTATGCGTGTCAAACCAGCGTAGCAAGGGAGACTGAACTATGTCTGCGTGTCAAACCAGCGTAGCAAGGGAGACTGAACTATGTATGCGTGTCAAACCAGCGTAGCAAGGGAGACTGAACTATGTATGCGTGTCAAACCAGCGTAGCAAGGGAGACTGAACTATGTATGCGTGTCAAACCAGCGTAGCAAGGGAGACTGAACTATGTCTGCGTGTCAAACCAGCGTAACAAGGGAGACTGAACTATGTATGCGTGTCAAACCAGCGTAGCAAGGGAGACTGAACTATGTCTGCGTGTCAAACCAGCGTAGCAAGGGAGACTGAACTATGTCTGCGTGTCAAACCAGCGTAGCGAGGAGACTGAACTATGTCTGCGTGTCAAACCAGCGTAGCGAGGAGACTGAACTATGTCTGCGTGTCAGACCAACGTAGCGAGGATACTGAACTATGTCTGCCTGTCAGACCAGCGTAGCTAGGGGACTGAACTATGTCTATGTGTCAGACCAGCGTAGCGAGGGGACTGAACTATGTCTGCGTGTCAGACCAGCTTGCGACCAGACCAGGGTAGCGAGGGGACTGAACTCTGTCTGTCAGACCAGCGTATAGCGAGGGGACTGAACTCTGTCTGCCATATCAGCGCAAACTCCATGCAGCGCACTCTACGTTATCACTGCGATATAGCACTGCCACAAGGATGGTACTTTGCGGACCGATACATCTATTTTTATATATCATCGGAACTATATTTAGTCACCTATTATCTTATTTGACCACCAAAAGTTTGCAATAATGGTAATTCTTTCGGTATTGATTAGAACAATATATGAACTGAGCCAGACATATAGACAATTTTAATCCTAAAACATAAGAACTGAGAACACGTAAGAAATCCTTACCAAATGTCCGTATGGCAGTGGTATCTCAGCGGAGCGATGGGAGATAACTCTGCCTGGAGTTTGATATCAACGTAGCGAGGGGATTGTACTCCTCGTGTCTGTCTTGCAGCTTGCATTATTAGTCGGCATGGACGTATCCAAGCTCGGCGATCAGTTGGGGAAATGTGTTTTCTTCCAAGCGTCTAACGCATACCATAACGCATTTATTCTAAATGAATTATATGTAAAAAGTTGATATCCGACACTGTGATTGATACGAAAATGTATCTATGGTGTTTTACGCTGCATCCAATTTTCTTGTCGATTGCCTGTGGTCGATATCCGGGCACGTGATAAATGTTCGCGCGAGACCCGATCTACGTCGGAAGTTGCCCCGCTCACTTCGAATTTGAATCTGTCATTCCAATTATCGTATGGATTGCTACGTTTGAAATGAGCCATCTCCAAATAATCCGATAAACTGCCGTCTGCGCAAGGGAGGTAATTAATTTCTCGAATGGAACTGTCGACAAGAAAAGTGAGCTGTCACGTGACATAAGAAGAGAGACTTATAATGTGGTGGTCATGGATACCATAGGGATGGCATTATGGGAATTGAACCCATCGATACATATCACAACTTCGAGTGTTCAAAGCCGTACGCTCATCTAACATTCGCACCTTCTCATACATCAGTGGGGGAATGCAGCAATCAGGAAAAAAACTAATATGAAACGCGCCTTGAAATGACTTGAGGGGATTCACACGAACATTGTTTAATTATAGTCTGCCTGCAAAACCAATGACACCGATCGATCTTCAAGTCATTTCTTATAACCATATACCAGTACATTCTAATATAACATTAATAACAATAACAACATTTTAAAGCTATAACAAAACAATTGTAAGTATACATATAATAACTCGACTCGAATCAACTATTTGTGACCCGCCATATCAAATCCAGTCGTAAGTCGGGATTTTTTTTACCCTGTGCCAATGCATTCTCTTATATATGCGAGTGGACCATAGGTCGCCTCGCATATATAAGATAATGCATTGACCTAACAATTTTTTATAATTTTAATAATTTTTTCTTGTATTCTTTAACAATTTTATAATTTCACCCATACAGAGCCCCAGACAAACATGAGCAGACGACACTCTTCTATATGCTTCTATATATGTGTGGGGCTCCCTGCAGGTAATAATATGAGCGATATCAGATGCCAACACAGTCTCACAATAAGAACACACATCGAGTGCGTCGCGTGGTCGGATTGAAGTGACATATCGACGTTTGTTGAACTTATTATCTGAAGATTTCCAATGGCATAACTAATAACTACTCACGAATGATGCTTTAGTATATAAACGTATAACCCTTAAATGCTGATGTTTTTAGTAAATTGTTTAGGATAAACGACAGGAAGATTCACGAAGTTGAGACCACAAGAATCGATGTCCCTCGATTAATGCGCCTCGACCATCAAGTAAAACACAAGAATCGATGTCCCATGCAGGCGATTAATGCGCCTCGACCATCAAGTAAAACACAAGAATCGATGTCCCATGCAGGCGATTAATGCGCCTCGACCTTCAAGTAAAACACAAATGGAGATTATATACGATATACCTATGCAGTGACGTAATATGCAAACAGGAAACACTTGTCATGTGATGAAAATAGTTCGAAACGAGATATGAATCTTATAGATCGTAAGTGTCCTTTGGTGGAAGATTTGGCGTCTGGTACGGCCACATTAACACCTAATGACAGAGCGCTGATACACGATGAGCAAAAAGTCATTTGAAAAGCTGTCATCGGCCAGATCAACCAGAAATGAGTCTTATACATCAGTGGAAACTAATTACAAAAACATGTGCTTCAGTCATACTATTTCCTGGTAATTTCAACCATCGAGAAATTGTTTAGGCTAAGTCTACAGGATAATTAATTTTCTGTCAACGACTCTTCGTATTATTTAGGCAATCTCAAAAGTGGAGATTATCCATTATATATATACCCAGTGACATAAGATACAGACGGGAAAAACAATCTCGGAAAACGAGATATGAATCTTTATGATATTAAGTGTCGTTTTCTGAAGGCCACCCTAATGGCAATGACAGAGCGCTGATACATGTGAACAAAACGTCACAGAAACAACTGCCATCGGCCGGATCTACCAGAAATTAGTCTTAAACATCAGTAGAAACCAATTGCCCAAAAATATGCTTCAGTCATTCTATTTTCAGGTAATTTCAGCCCATCATGAGAACAGGCTTCAAGAAAATTCATTTTGTGTCAACGTATCAGGCGACCTACGAGCCTCATTAGGTAATTACGAAAGGAGAGATTATCCATGATAAACCCAGTGACATAAGATGCAGACAGGAAACACTTGTCATGTGATGAAAACATATCTCGGAAAACGAGATATGAATCTTTAAGATCGTAAATGTCGTTTTATAGAGGACATGGTGGCTGGTACGGCCACCTTAATGCCAGATGGCAATGACATAGCGCTAATACATGTGAACAAACCGTCATTTGAAAAGCTCGTAATCTGGCGGGTCATTAAACTGCTATAGCCCGGCGATAATTATTGCTTTCCTGCTCATTATGAGATTTATATGGCCATTTTAGAGTAGCTCTTCTAAAATCCAATTGTCGCCACACTTTCGATGACAGCAACATGTTACAAACCAAGTCCTGTTGCTTCGTCACGCAATGCGGGAGGTAATTGGGTATATAGGTATAATTATGTGAACTGTTCATTCTGCCACAGGCACCTGGTGAAGAATGCCATATATATAAATATATATGCCAAGTCCGGTTTTCTGGAGAAAAAAACCCCACACCATCTATCATATTCCTCATGCATAGATTCTCAAAACCGTATATGTATATATGTATATGGCCTATATGAGATATACTGCAAGGGGGATATTTTGGCTGAATTTTGAGAATTATTGAGGATATTATGCGGACACCAAGATTGATGACGAACCGTTTAGCCCCCAAATTTCAAGTAGTTTTGCAAGTTTGTAAAATAGCAGTTGGTTTCGACGTTGGAATATTTGGGCGCGCCTGTAAGGAATTGGTTAACATCAACGATACTTGTGAAAGCATACTCATCTAATCTGTCATATAAATTGATTCTTTGCGGTCGGAATAATGGACATTCGGAAAAGAAGTGTAAGGCATCCTCGATCTCTGTGCCACAATTAAATATTCGGCTTTATGCTATATATATATAGCTATGAATATATTTCATATAACTATATAGCAGCAAATCATTTATCCCGCCTGGTTGCATTTTGGAACATTAAACTCGTGATAAGTATAAATATATCTGACAGTTCAGAACAGCCCATATATCTGACAGTATACAGAACAGCCCATATATCTGACAGTATACAGAACAGCCCATATATCTGACAGTACAGAACAGCCCATATATCTGACAGTATACAGAACAGCCCATATATCTGACAGTATACAGAACAGCCCATATATCTGACAGTATACAGAACAGCCCATATATCTGACAGTATACAGAACAGCCCATATATCTGACAGTATACAGAACAGCCCATATATCTGACAGTATACAGAACAGCCCATATATCTGACAGTATACAGAACAGCCCATATATCTGACAGTATACAGAACAGCCCATATATCTGACAGTATACAGAACAGCCCATATATCTGACAGTATACAGAACAGCCCATATATCTGACAGTATACAGAACAGCCCATATATCTGACAGTATACAGAACAGCCCATATATCTAACAGTATACAGAACAGCCCATATATCTAACAGTATACAGAACAGCCCATATATCTGACAGTATACAGAACAGCCCATATATCTAACAGTATACATAACAGCCCATATATATAACAGTATACAGAACAGCCCATATATCTGACAGTATACAGAACAGCCCATATATCTGACAGTATACAGAACAGCCCATATATCTAACAGTATACATAACAGCCCATATATCTGACAGTATACAGAACAGCCCATATATCTAACAGTATACATAACAGCCCATATATATAACAGTATACAGAACAGCCCATATATATAACAGTATACATAACAGCCCATATATCTGACAGTATACAGAACAGCCCATATATCTAACAGTATACATAACAGCCCATATATATAACAGTATACAGAACAGCCCATATATATAACAGTATACAGAACAGCCCATATATCTGACAGTATACAGAACAGCCCATATATCTGACAGTATACAGAACAGCCCATATATCTGACAGTACAGAACAGCCCATATATCTGACAGTATACAGAACAGCCCATATATCTGACAGTATACAGAACAGCCCATATATCTGACAGTATACAGAACAGCCCATATATATAACAGTATACAGAACAGCCCATATATATAACAGTATACAGAACAGCCCATATATCTGACAGTATACAGAACAGCCCATATATCTGACAGTATACAGAACAGCCCATATATCTGACAGTACAGAACAGCCCATATATCTGACAGTATACAGAACAGCCCATATATCTGACAGTATACAGAACAGCCCATATATCTGACAGTACAGAACAGCCCATATATCTGACAGTATACAGAACAGCCCATATATCTGACAGTATACAGAACAGCCCATATATCTGACAGTACAGAACAGCCCATATATCTGACAGTATACAGAACAGCCCATATATCTGACAGTATACAGAACAGCCCATATATATAACAGTATACAGAACAGCCCATATATATAACAGTATACAGAACAGCCCATATATCTGACAGTATACAGAACAGCCCATATATCTGACAGTATACAGAACAGCCCATATATCTGACAGTACAGAACAGCCCATATATCTGACAGTATACAGAACAGCCCATATATCTGACAGTATACAGAACAGCCCATATATCTGACAGTACAGAACAGCCCATATATCTGACAGTATACAGAACAGCCCATATATCTGACAGTATACAGAACAGCCCATATATCTTACAGTATACAGAACAGCCCATATATCTGACAGTATACAGAACAGCCCATATATCTTACAGTATACAGAACAGCCCATATATCTGACAGTATACAGAACAGCCCATATATCTGACAGTATACAGAACAGCCCATATATCTGACAGTACAGAACAGCCCATATATCTGACAGTATACAGAACAGCCCATATATCTGACAGTACAGAACAGCCCATATATCTGACAGTATACAGAACAGCCCATATATCTGACAGTATACAGAACAGCCCATATATCTGACAGTATACAGAACAGCCCATATATCTGACAGTATACAGAACAGCCCATATATCTGACAGTACAGAACAGCCCATATATCTGACAGTATACATAACAGCCCATATATCTGACAGTATACAGAACAGCCCATATATCTAACAGTATACATAACAGCCCATATATATAACAGTATACAGAACAGCCCATATATATAACAGTATACAGAACAGCCCATATATCTGACAGTATACAGAACAGCCCATATATCTGACAGTATACAGAACAGCCCATATATCTGACAGTATACAGAACAGCCCATATATCTGACAGTATACAGAACAGCCCATATATCTGACAGTACAGAACAGCCCATATATCTGACAGTATACAGAACAGCCCATATATCTGACAGTATACAGAACAGCCCATATATCTTACAGTATACAGAACAGCCCATATATCTGACAGTATACAGAACAGCCCATATATCTTACAGTATACAGAACAGCCCATATATCTGACAGTATACAGAACAGCCCATATATCTGACAGTATACAGAACAGCCCATATATCTGACAGTACAGAACAGCCCATATATCTGACAGTATACAGAACAGCCCATATATCTGACAGTATACAGAACAGCCCATATATCTGACAGTATACAGAACAGCCCATATATCTTACAGTATACAGAACAGCCCATATATCTAACAGTATACAGAACAGCCCATATATCTGACAGTACAGAACAGCCCATATATCTGACAGTATACAGAAACAGCCCATATATCTGACAGTATACAGAACAGCCCATATATCTGACAGTATACAGAACAGCCCATATATCTTACAGTATACAGAACAGCCCATATATCTAACAGTATACAGAACAGCCCATATATCTAACAGTATACAGAACAGCCCATATATCTGACAGTATACAGAACAGCCCATATATCTGACAGTATACAGAACAGCCCATATATCTGACAGTATACAGAACAGCCCATATATCTGACAGTACAGAACAGCCCATATATCTGACAGTATACAGAACAGCCCATATATCTAACAGTATACAGAACAGCCGATATATCTGACAGTACAGAACAGCCCATATATCTGACAGTATACAGAACAGCCCATATATCTGACAGTATACAGAACAGCCCATATATCTGACAGTATACAGAACAGCCCATATATCTGACAGTACAAAACAGCCCATATATCTGACATTACAGAACAGCCCATATATCTGACAGTACAGAACAGCCCATATATCTGATCCGTTCAGTACACACGGAGCGATACGGAAATCAGTCACTCAATTCGGCTTCTATTCCTCACTTTCACCAATTGTCAACTAACTGAGATAATGTCTTTTTTTTGCCCTAAAGCAACGAGTGTATGCTAAAGTGTTGAAAAAAGCGCGTCCATATTGAGATTGGAACTATTTCGTTTGGCGCCAGGTTACGGGGTAAAACTGTCGTCCGGATCGGTCGACAATTATTTTGCGCACCCACCCTCCCACCCAGTATTTCCGCTTCAGTTTTGGGAGGAGATACCTTTGTGCTAACAGCTATGCTTAGTATGTCTATATATGGGATCGTAGACCAGGATACCATGGTTGGCGCTTGGGTGGTACAAAAAAAGGGGATTAACCA
This sequence comes from Siphonodentalium dalli, assembly GCA_032622095.1. Classification (NCBI taxonomy): domain Eukaryota; kingdom Metazoa; phylum Mollusca; class Scaphopoda; order Gadilida; family Siphonodentaliidae; genus Siphonodentalium; species Siphonodentalium dalli. Next base: position 287,262,049 of record CP136064.1, on the reverse strand, counting down.
GCTGAAGGTCCATAAACATGTTTTTGACTATCTGTTGCTTTAGTGATTAATAAAAGGTTGTGATTAAGGCAAACCTGTCTTGTTATTAATAAAAACCCGGTGGGACAATATCACTCAAAGCAGATTTCACTGTTTTCAACCGTTGCGAATTTTGGAATGGATATTTATTTTCGACTTCCTGTTTCAAAACAAGAAGGTGGAGGTGCATGTCAATGGGTGTCAAATGTGAATTTCAATCGAAGCTGTAATTTAGACGTGCATGCACCCAAACTCTCCCAAGTGCAAGGGTTTTGTCTTTATGTTCCACATGTAAATTTATGTTCCGATATATGATGGCGTATGTTCCGATATATATGATGGTGTATGTTCCGATATATGATGGTGTATATATGTTCCGATATATGATGGTGTATGTTCCGATATATGATGGTGTATGTTCCGATATATGATGGTGTATGTTTCGATATATGATGGTGTATGTTCCGATATATGATGGTGAATGGAAATTTAAATCATTTGGTAAGCTACAGTATCACGTGCTCCAATCACACTGTTCATGTTCTATATGTGTGAGATATAGGATGTGATGAACATCCGATGTTAGATATTGACGTATAGAATATCGGGCGAAAATGTATTAGTCTTTATTTCACTTATGTCATAACGTCAGATATTTCCTGGTCAATGATGATGATGACAATTTTAATTACATTCAAAGCTGGAAATTTGAGGGACATATTATAATTAAAAACAAAATTTAGATTAAAACAAAAACGAGGGCATTGTAGTGTCAACCTCCCAGCTGATTTGTCACTCTCGTCGGTTATTTTTTCTATGATAAAGGTACCCATGTTCTGAAAATTGTGATAAAAGTACCCAGATTCGGAAAAAAATCCTGATAAAGATGCCCAGGTTCATCAAATCTCAAATTGAACACGATTCGAATGTCTTTGCTGGAAAGTCGTTTGGTTTTTAGAAGTTGCTTTCAGTTTTAAAATGTTGGGACAGCTCTAATTTGAGAGACTGTATTCCCGACGAAGTACTCTACTGTATCCTTTGATATGTTGTCCTGCAGTATCACAAAAAATAATCTGTCAACCGCAGATGAACCTGGGTACTTTTATCGCGAATTTTCCCAACCTGGGCACCCTTATAAAAAAACAACACACATATTAGAATGACCAATTCAGCCAAACTAACCATTCACTGGGTCACCCGAGTTACGGTCCCAATTAGTCAATTCAACTTAGTTACTTCATGTACGCAGATAGAGATATCAGAGGTGCACACATGCATAAGGTTTAAAGAAGCGCCTGGCGTCTTTGGTGGTCCCGTGTTTTATTGCGTGAACATCGTAGCGATTAGCGCACCCTGCGGGGTTCACGACAAATTAACTCCCCTTGCTAATTGGTTGCGCAGCGCACGCGCTGTTTATTTCTCTTCGACAAACCTGTCGTCTGCTTGCAGTTATGAGAATAAACTCTAGCAGCACCAGCAAAGCAATAAACCCCGTGTTTGTCATAATGCATCGTGATTGCGTTATTCTAAATTGTTAATATGTAGGCGCAGGACACGTGTTTTTTACTCGCATACTTTTTGTTATTCTCTCCCCTTGAGCACGTGTTTTATCTCGCGTTTATTCTGTTATTGTCTCCCCTTGCATTAATTATGCCACTTTTTCCCTGTTGGTATAGAATATTGCTCATCAGTCTTGACTAGTCACAATTTTCTGTTTCATTGTTAATGGAAATCCCATGTAATCTATTGGCTGTGTTTTTATATGATTTATAAATACACTGTACACAATTAAGTACATGACGAATAGCTCTTGAAAGTATGCTTATGAATCACCACACCAATAATTTTGGATTAAAAAATTAACTCGTTCAAGAATAGAGCATAACGCACCAAAGCACAAGCGGGCCACCCGAAACACAACCGCACCCCAAATATACAAATACACAAGTTACACAACCCGTTATCACGACTTGCATGTTAAATAACGAGTTGTCAGAAGTCTTTATAATGACTTGTAGAAATAAACAAAAGTAGTTGAACGTCGGTATAACGACTTATAAGTCGTTATGGCGAGTTGTAAGTCGTTATAACGACTTGGAAGTAGTTATAACGAGTTGTGTATATTTGTATATTTGAGGGTGCGATGGTGTTTCAGATAGTCCTAATGCGCTTTCGTACAGGCGATATATAGAGGAACCTCCGGTATGCCAACTCGCCTGCATTAGCTGCAGTTTCTGCCCCATTGCAAAATGATTGCATGGGAACAACATGGGAAGTGGTGGTGTTTCAGATGGCCCTAATGCGCTTTCGTACAGGCGATATATAGAGGAACCTCCGGTATGCCAACTCGCCTGCATTGGCTGCAGTTTCTGCCCCATTGCAATATGATTGCATGGGAACAACATGGGAAGTGGTGGTGTTTCAGATGGCCCTTTGCGCTTTCGTACTCGCGAGGTAGAGATTAGGATCCTCCGATATGCCAACTCGCCTACATTAGCTGCAGTTTCTGCCCCATTGCATGGGAACAACATATAGGACAATTTATTTGCTGGCGACAGAATCTCTAAATTATTGACTGTTTTCTCTGATCCAAATATAAAATCAAGTTGTTGTATACGCCGGAATCTAAACTCAGAAAGTTCCGGAAATATACGTCATCTTTATAAATAGCACAGCTAAAGAAATATGCAGGACCGCAAACTGCATGCAGGATTTATCTCCCTTGATGACCCGGTAAGACCGCTGCTATATACCGGCGACATTTTACTCACATTAGGTGGACTTCCAGCGATACTAATATGTGACCCGCCATATAAAATCCAGTCGTAAGTCGGGATTTGTTTTACCCTGTGCCAATGCATTATCTTATATATGCGAGTCGACCATAGGTCGCCTCGCACATATAAGAGAATGCATTGGCCTAACAATTTTTTACAATTTTAATAATTTTTTCTTGTATTCTTTAACAATTTTATAATTTCACCCATACAGAGCCCCAGACAAACATGAGCAGACGACACTCTTCTATATGCTTCTATATATGTGTGGGGATTCCTGCAGGGTAATGGATGTTTTTTATTTTATGTCCTAAAAATTGTAAGAAACATTTATTTAAAAACAAATTAAAAAAATTGTTAGGCCAATGCATTCTCTTATATATGCGAAGCGACCTATGGTCGACTCGCATATATAAGATAATGCATTGGCACAGGGTAAAAAAAATCCCGACTTACGACTGGATTTGATATGGCGGGTCACATATATACTCTAAGCGAGCAGAACCACATGTTGCCCTTATTAAGCACACAATATATCGAACACAATTTGTGCAAGTTTGGAAAGTCCCACTATAGATCTAAAGATCAACACGAAAGTCTAAACACTCATGGACGATATTGTGACGACAGCACGCATGACAATTCAAACACAAAAAGTTCTAATTTTCTGCAATTTTGACGAGTATCTTGCGAAAATCGTCGACAAAACTACCGCTCTGATTCTACATTCTGTAATTAAGTTTTTTTAGTGCGGGGATTGTTCTCAAAGAACATGGGCAATTTGACTTTGGGGCGATCGGTTTCGTCATTTTGGCTGGAAAACCCCGCGCTAAATATAGAAAACCACAGACTAGTACCCAGCCGGTGACAGCCAGAAAGGAAGTATGACTGGTGCGCTCTGGTCGAGATTGGCAGGACCGGCCGACATCACATCACAAAATTATATAAAATCTCGACGAAGAGCGTTCTATTCATTGCATTCCGGTTTTGCTGCCATCCGTAAAATATTTTTGTTCCCGTCGGGTCATACTCGGTTAGTCTCAGTAGACAGTGGAAGGTGGCAGACTTTGGTCTACTAAAATATGTTTTATTTCAGAGCTATGTCCATTTCAATTGGTACTCACACTTGGCATTATTGATAAAGTTTTTGTTATTTACTACTTCAGATAAACAAATCCCTGAAATACTGGAAGGTTTAGTACAGTCCCCTTTAACCCTTTACACAACAGAAGGGCCCTGTGCCAATGCACTCTCTTATATATGCGAGTCGACCATAGGTCGCCTCGCATATATAAGAGAATGCATTGGCTTAACACATTAAAAATTATAAAATTGTTAAATAATGTAAGAAAAAATGGTAAAAAGTGTTAACAAAAAAAAATTTGTTAGGCCAATGCATTCTCTTATATATGCGAGGCGACCTATGGTCGACTCGCATATATAAGAGAATGCATTGGCACAGGGCATAACTGTAACTATCACAATGTGGTCAAGGAGCCGGTTCCAATGATATCCATATTTGTATGGTTCTATTGAGACAGACCGAAGATATTTGAGGCTGTTGAAGCTTTATTTGGCCGGTTTTGGCCGTTTTGTTGGGTAAAGGGTTAAAGGCATAGGTAAAAAAATCGCATGCCCTCTCATAAAACTGCACTTATAGTGCAAGTCGTACACGTTTGATTCCATTTTGGAGAGCGAAGTGTAATTGCCATGACACCCCGATGCCATTTAGCAACTCGCGCCACGGAATGAGATTGCTGTGGGAACCGATAAGGCTTTCTGTGGCTCCCGTCTGTGGAACAAAACCGATTGACACACTGATATTAGGTTACAAGCAACTAAATCATCGAAATTAAAAATTCGAGTCAGCACAATTTGTTTTAAAGATTTGACAACCAACCACCAGCCGTACGTTTTATATATCAGATCATAATTAGACCGGATCCACGAGCCCATATTAATAGAGGTTTTGATACCCAAAAATAGCGACTTTCAAACGAGGAATTTTTAACACGTTTAGAATTTTTGTCAAATCACGGTAAAAGTGTTTGTTTACATAACAATGGTTTGAATGCAGGAAATTTATGTTATTTTGCATGAACCCACATCGAAGGGTTTGTGTCTCTTTAAAATTACAGATACAAATCGAGAAGAGAACTGATGTCTGCGGTTACTATATGTGGTGGAGCAGTTTATCTTTAGACAGCATGGCGATGCTATCGTTGTGCGGACCACGGTCGGGTTGTTGTCTGAGTTTGCCCTCAACGGTATCTCGGACAGTTATGGCCACGCCGGGTGGGTTATGGTTATGAAATTGGTACTTTGTGGGTTTCTCATGGGACTAACTTCTACCCACCGGCGCTATCACAATTAAGTATAATTTATCGGTTATTAAAATGTCTGGAGTCGGATTGATATATCTTGGTGGGAATTGGCCAGGATATTTATCATCAGGTTCATCGTGGTTTAAATTGGCCGTGCTTATCACTAGTTCATCGTGGTTCGGCTACAATCTGCGGCAGTTCTCCAAGGAACCACCTGTCGAGGAGAAATGTCCATAATTCACCAAAGCTTTACCTCTCAGATTCAGATTCAAATTCAAATTAATTTCTTCACTCTTAAATATGTTTATGATATCAGAAGTATAACAATAAATTGAACATTGTAGTCTCCGGGCGTTGGTGATGTTATATACTAGAGGATGTCATTGTAGTATCCAGGCTGGTAATGTTATATACTAGAGCATGTCATAGTATTAAACATAGTGTATATATTGGATCAAATCAGATAAACGAGATAAGGTGCATGGGCGGTGAAATTATTAGATCAGGTTCGTACATTTCTCACAAATTCGTTGAGCGAGTGTAATTAAGGTTGCAATATATAAGTGTTTTAATGTAAATATTCTAGGGTCATTGGTTACATCAGAAAGGAGAAATATTCTTCTAAAAGATTCACGCAAAGTGTATTTCATCAAATAATGATATTCGTCACCAGTAGCCTCGTTGTTGCATAATTTGCAATATATCTTTGATTTAACTATATTCTACCAAGAACCAGTTTCGATGGGTAGTCGATGATTTTGCATTTAAACCTGGCTAATGTAACTATACATCTTTCTTTGTTAGCGAACTTAGATAACCATAAATACCAAGATCGACGTTACGTCCCCACCCTCTCGCGATCGACGTTACGTTCCCACCCTCTCACGGTCGGCGTTACATCTCCACCCTCTGGCGATCGACGTTACATCCCCGCCCTCTCACGATCGGCGTTACGTTCCAACCCTTTCACGATCGGCGTTACGTCCCCATCATATCACGATCGGCGTTATGTCCACATCCTCAGATGATCGGCGTTACGTCCCCACCCTCTCACGATCGGCGTTACGTCCCCACCCTCTCACGATCGGCGTTACGTCCCCACTCTCTCACGATCGGCGTTACGTCCACACTCTGGTGATCGGCGTTAGTTCCACACCCTCTGGTGATCGGCGTTACGTCTCCACCCTCACGATCGGCGTTATATCTCCATCTTCTCACGATCGGCGTTACGTCCCCACCCTCTCATGATCGGCGTTACGTCCCCACTCTCTCACGATCGGCGTTAGGTCCCCACCCTCTCACGATCGGCGTTACGTCCCCACCCTCTCACGATCGGCGTTACGTCCCCACCATCTCACGATCGGCGTTACGTCTCCACCCTCTCACGATCGGCGTTACGTCCTCACCATATCGCGATCGGCATTACGTCCCCACCCTCTCACGATCGACGTTACGTCCCCATCATATCACGATCGGCGTTACGTCCCCACCCTCTCACGATCGGTGTTACGTCCCCACCCTCTCACGATCGGCGTTACGTCCCCACCCTCTCACGATCGGCGTTACGTCTCCACCCTCTCACGATCGGCGTTACGTCCTCACCATATGGCGATCGGCGTTACGTCCCCACCCTCTCACGATCGGTGTTACGTCCCCACCCTCTCACGATCGGTGTTACGTCCCCACCCTCTCACGATCGGCGTTACGTCCCCACGCTCCCACGAACCAACGTCACTAATGTAATCTCATAACGGTCACTTCACACGTTCGGGAACCTACTTCACTAATATAATCTCTTGACCGTCGCTTCAGATGTTCCGGAACCTACGTCAATAATGCAATCTTTAAAACTTCGCTTCAGACGTTCGGATAGCTGTTCGTGGAGTAGATAAACTAGATATTTGTTGCATGATGTATTGCACTTATACGATTGAAGGGGTTATGTGTATCTGACAAAAGTCTAATAAATTGTTGAGGTTCAAAATCGGGGCACAATACCTATTTTCCTTGCATGTAAATTTCAGTTATAGGAATCACTGAACTAAATGGTTTCCCATAGGCGACAGTGTTAACGTTTCGGCCAAATTCACTGAATTGAAGCCTGCAGGCCATTACCAGTGACGTTTACCCAGCTAGATTGACATCAGTTGATCACGAACATGCAAGAAAAATCATATGTCATGTGTTTACTTTTAAAATTAAATGACCAAGTGTACGACAGGGCTATCCCACATCCAAATTTGATCTGGAAAAACCCAGAACTACAGCAGTTAGTTAAATAAATTTCCCGTTCACAAAACTCTATTCCCCCATTAATTCACCAGTTTAAATTATTTAGATATTATGTACAAATCAAATAAACGCGATGTCATCATTTAATAACGTGTCGCGTGTATCAGGTGAAGGTCATTCTTCAGTTACCTTCACCTTTAGCATTCAACGGTGTACTCGCTCCGCGACTCTTGAACACATTTAGCTCCCTGATTCCTATATACATATCAATTTTTAACAATTACTGATTTTGGAATGAGCATTGTGAATTTCGACAGCTCAAGTACTTTAGTTTATCATGTGAGACAAACGTTTATATGTGTTTTAAACAAATTTAAATAAAAACGCCTTGGATTGGCGACGAAGGTTCGGGATCCTGATTATGTCGCCCTCACGACGGATTGCTTATACGTTCGCGTTACGTTCAAACTCCCGCCGATTACATCGTCATCTCTCGGCGGATTGCTTATACGTTCGCGTTACGTTCAAACTCCCGCCGATTACATCGTCATCTCTCGGCGGATTGCTTATACGTTCGCGTTACGTTTCTAACTCCCGCCGATTACACTTCTACATGCATTCGTGCTATACGTAACATGATTGGAGGACGTTGGTTGGTTAAAATCACGTCATATGACGTCACGCACAGGCCACAACTTGCTTTCATATTCTATGAACGCAACTTGCAAAGCGATACCAGAATATCGATCAAACGGACATTTAAAGCTCTTTTAATCTGCAAGTAAAGTATAAATAATAATTTGATTTTGTATCGTTTCATGGAGTATGGATGCAAGTTCATCTTACATTATATGTGAGGAACGCTTCGCGTCCACTCCATGGAAAGCAAGCAAATCAACATCAATTCCGTAATGGTATCGGTGGATCGTATCAACCCTCCACGATCGACGCTACGTCGCCATCGCCTTGGGGATCGCCGTTACGTAGCCACACGCTGGCGGACCACCGTTACGTAGCCACACGCTGATCGATCGCCGTTACGTAGCCACACGCAGACCGATCGCCGTTACGTAGCCACACGCTGGCGGATCGATGTTACGTAGCCACACACTGACGGATCGACGTTACGTTGTTTTCTTTCCGCGTTCGGCGTTATAGATCGCCATCATCTCGCGTTCGGCGTTACTAGTACGTCGTCATCTATGTGATAGAGAGAGAAAATAGAGAGAGGGAGATAGCGAGAGGGAGAGAGAGAAAGAGAGAGCAAGAAAGAGGCAAGAGAGAGCGGGAGAAAGAGAGAGTGAGAGAGACGGAAAGAGAGGGGAGAGAGAGAGCGAGAGAAAGAGAGAGCGAGAGAAAGACGGTGAGAGAGATAGGGAGGGAGGGAGAGAGAGAGAGAGAGAGAGAGAGAGAGAGAGAGAGAGAGAGAGAGAGAGAGAGAGAGAGAGAGAGAGAGAGAGCGAACGAGAGCGAGGGACGGGCATTTCTATCTGCTGTACTATAGGCCCTATAGACGTACTCGAATGGTCCAATTTAAATTTTCTGACCCCATTAATATTGGAATGTTGGAATAGTTAAATGCTCAGACATCCCGTAGCCAGATGACACACACACGCTCGGCATACGACACGCGAAATGATCACTTCTTCTGTTGAGTAAATTTATGAAAACTGGTCGGCGGCCTTCTTCAAACTCACTTTTGTTTACTAAATAGAGTTCTACAAATATCTCTCAAATATCAGCGATTTCGTTATTCGCGTAAACTCTCACGATCCGAACTATTAGGCACAGTGGAATGGAAATTAGCTCGGCGTCGCCATCGATTCCTAATGATTCATCATATTCGTAGTATAGTAAGAACTAGACGCACATTTTACAAGACATTTTCACTAAAGTGTTTTTGTGGATGTATATATTGGGTGAAAAGTCTTTAATTTCACATATCGTCATCTTCATTGCGTATATAATCTGAGCAGTTATTACCAGATGTAAAAAAAAATTGATTTTAGAACATTCGCGAGGCTAAAAATATTACATTATATCTTTCTTGAATCTCATGATCTTTGTGCAAAGATAAAATAATAAAGTTAAACCAGAGTTGCCAGATAAAGATGCCCTGTCCGATTCAACCCTAAATTTGTCAACATTTTGTAAGTCAATTTTCAGCTTACCATGTGCAAAAAAACAAATGAAAAATACTTGCAATCACTATAATGACTGTATCATTCGTATGAAACAAGCATGACTAAAATACACAACAGAATACACCACTTATCGTTGAAACGCTCTTTATAATATACCACTTTTGGGGCACGGGGTATGGTAGCTCTTTATAGGAGACGGTCATTTTAATTTGTTCTAGGCGGACACAAATTCAAAACGTATTAAACTTCCCTTTTTGCAAGTCAATATCTGGCCTGCAAAACATCATATTAATCATGGCTAAACATATTAATCATGGCTAAACATCATATTAATCATGGCTAAACATCATATTAATCATGGCTGAATATTTCCCACCAATTAATAGAAAACCACACATATTATGAACGCACCCTAAATTAACACAAGAACAGAAGTAGATTGATAAAGGGGGCGCGGGGCAGATACAGACTACGACCGAAGAAGAGTATAAGACAAGAAACAAGTAAAAAGGACAAGAAACAATTATATATTATGGTAGATTGTGAAATAGCACTCGATCCTTACAATATTATTACTCTACCTCGGGAAATTTGGTCAAACGTAAAACCCGGGCAGCGCTTTAATATAAACCCGGGCAGCGCTTTAATATAAAACCCGGGCAGCGCTTTAATATAACTTCTTCGAAGAAAAAAACGCTCTTTAAAAGAACGCTCCCTTTACCCAACAAACCGGCCAAATAAAGCTTCAACAGCCTAAAATATCTTCGGTCTGTCTCAATAAAACCATACAAATACAGTTAGCCCTGTGCCAATGCATTCTCTTATATATGCGAGTCGACCATAGGTCGCCTCGCATATATAAGAGAATGCATTAACCTAAAAAAAAATCTTTTTTTAACACTTTTTACCATTTTTTCTTACATTCTTTAACAATTTTATAATTTTTAATGTGTTAAGCCAATGCATTCTCTTATATATGCGAGGCGACCTATGGTCGACTCGCATATATAAGAGAATGCATTGGCACAGGGCCCTTCTGTTGGGTAAAGGGTTAATAAAAAAACGCTTTAAAAATAACTTACTCGGGGAACGCTCTTTAACTAAAAATAAAACACCCTTTAACAATGTTAGCTATGCCAGCATGACCTAATATTTTAAACAGGTTTACGCTGGTAGCGCATAATATTGTAAGGAAAGGGTGTTATAGTGCTGACAGGGCCTGTTTTAAACAGGTCTACGCTGGTAGCGCATAACACTGTAAGTATCGGGTGCTAGAGTTGGCGCGGCTTAACATTTTAAACATGTTTGCGCTGGTAGCGCATAACATTGTAAGGATCTGGTGTTACGCTGCCAGGGCCTAACATTTCAAACAGGTTTACGCTGGTAGCGCATAACATTGTAAGGATCGGTGTTAGCGCTGTCAGTGCCTAACATTTTAAACATGTTTACGCTGAAAGGATCTGGTGGAAATATAATACTCTGAATAGATTTAAGACAAATAGGAGAAAGTGATGAGGAATAAAGAACAAGAGAAAATAAGAACAAAATCACAGGAGGAGATTCTGATGAAGGTGGGACGAACAAGAGAAAATATGAAAAGAATCAAAGGAGGAGATTCTGATGAAGATAGGACGAACAAGAGAAGACAAGAAGAAATATATAGAAGGAGAAAATGAATTAGTATATTTGCTATAGATTACAAACATTTCCACAAGATTGTTGGGATTTGGTGTCGTGCGCATGAGCATAGCCAATATATCTTACTGACGAAATTGGAATGACAAACTCTCCGATGACAAAAAGATTCCGACGGTGGTCCGCATGTCATCCGCGAGATTAATTTTAAATTAAGTCATTCATTTTTAGATTTTATTCTTCATAAACGCCCAATGAAAGCGATACCCTTGAGCAGACGACATTTCAGACGGTTTCTAAATACCAGTCCGTCCCAGGCAATCAGGTCATCTCACCAGGTGTCGCCCTTAGGCGCCACATAAAACGTGTGTTACCACCTGGGTGTGTGTACAACTTAAAAGACAAGGGATCGCCATGTCAACCGTAAAACAAATGTCAATACGAAACAACACCACCTGGGAATATGAAAACTCAAAAAGAAAAAAAATATGCTGATATCAATTTGATATGACGAAGTATAAATATAAGAGCTTTCAACAATAATCAACCACTTATAATAATGCTTGTATAAGAATGAGGTTTCATGTTGTTGCAGTTGTTCATATCAGAGAATTTCTCATTGGAGTAACACTAAGACGGTAATATTGGCATATATACACCTGGTTAAGATGTCATACTAATTTACACCTGGTTAAGATGTCACACTAATTTAAACCTGGTTAAGAGGTCATACTAATTTACACTTGTATAAAGAGGTCATACCAATTTACACCGGTTAAGATGTCATACTAATTTACACCTGGTTAAGAAGTCATACTAAATTACACCTGGTTAAGAGATCATACTAATTTACACCTGGTTAATATGTCATACTAATTTACACCTGGTTAAGAGTCATACAAATTTGCACCTGGTTAAGAGGCCATATTAATTTACACCTGGTTAAAAGTTCATACTAAGTTACACCTGGTTAAGAGGTCATACTAAGTTAAACCTGGTTAAGAGGTTATACTAATTTACACATGGTTAAGATGTCATACTAATTTACACCTTAAGTGGTCATACTAATTTACATCTTAAGTGGTCATGATAATTTACACCTGCTTAAGAAGTCAAACTAATTTACACCTGGTTAAGTGGTCATACTAATTTACACCTGGCAAAGAGGTCATACTAATATACACATGGTTTAAGTGGTCATACTAATTTACACCTGGTTACGAGGTCATACTAATTTGCACCTGCTTAAGATGTCAAACTAATTTACACCTGATTAAGTGGTCATACTAGCTTACACCTGGTTAAGAGGTTATACTAATTTGCTATGCTGCTGGTGGATCCTGCATGCTGAATTACTATGGTGCTGGTTACTATAGTTATTATGGTGCTGGTTACTATAGTTACTATGGTGCTGGTTACTATAGTTACTATGGTGCTGGTTACTATAGTTACTATGGTGCTGGTTGGCAAAGTCATGCTATTAAATAACGCTCCTAAATTTATATTTCTTTGGCTTCGGGTGTAAAAAATATTTGCTTCCAGTCGAGGAACCCATCAAAGCTCAGAGTTATCAGATATCGATTTTTGAAATCTGTTATTTTTCACCACTTGGAATATTTGGCGGCCTCCCAAATATTGACGAGCCGACCGACCTACATAATCGCGATATCAAATTGCGTTGAACAATACATATTTTGGAAAATATTATTCTAGAGTTGACAGTGGTTAACATTATAGTTTTGTAATTAATCGATTTTGATAACTAAAGCGTCTTTTGAAGAAATGTTGTTGTTGTTGGAATCTGATGAAGGTGGGATAATCGAATCGGATTTAGTACCTTTAATAAAAGTAGCGTTATTATTTCGACAGTGTCAGTGTTGTTGTGAGCAATTTGATCAAAAGCCAGTGTCTGTATGAAACATTCATAAACAAATATATTTTTAAATAGTTTAACAACGGTGGCGCTGGTGTCTGAAAAAGGACACGGATTGCCATATATATTATGGCTGATTTGCAACAGTCATTATTTAAAATAGTTCACAAGATAGCTGTTTTTTTAAACTGTTTTATATAGCAGTTTATATTGAGGGAATTTTCCTCGATTTCTTCTGAATATCCAAACACCGCGAAAATGACATTTTTAAATATCAATCGGTACATTTTATTAACCCTTTGAGTGCCAGGGGCCGATTTCATCGGCCCTAACTGACAAAATAAGTCTGTTAAAGAATAAATTATTAAAATTGTAAAAAATTGTAAAAAATGTTAGGCCAATGCTTTCTCTTATATATGCGAGGCGACCTATATATGGTCGACTCGCATATATAAGAGAATGCATTGGCACAGGGTATATGGGTCGATACAAAAATCGGACCTGGCACTCAAAGGGTTAACAGCATCGCTTTGTCCTACCAGTATCATATCTATACAACAGAACCCACCAGCATCACAGGAAATTAGCAGGAGCATTTAACTAGGGGTAAAAAAATTAGACATAGAAGTGTCATATTCTGAGCACTCAAGCACAATAAAGAATATGATGAGCTTAGAAATTTATAGTTGTAGAATTCTAAAAGTTTGGATTCTGAACGCCTATTTTAATTTTTTTTAATATACCTGGATAGAAATGTAAACATCGTGCCATAGGGCATCATGGTGAATTTCATGATAAAGTCGACTAAAGAATATAATTAATTCAGGAGGCAAAGGTTACAATGATTACAATGATCTTCAACCAGTTGATCGATCTAAAATTCCATATATAAAACCCAAAAAGCACGTTTAGTTTTTACCACAATTCTACATCAAGATAGATGCGTGATTTTGTTTCGGTTGGTGTGATTACGTTTATCGTCGTTCAACTTGGTTACAGTTCAAGGCCAGGAACATACGTCATGCACTAATGTAACCTCTAACCCGTCGCTTCAGACGTTCAGGGCCAGGAACATACGTCATGCACTAATGTAACCTCTAACCCGTCGCTTCAGACGTTCAGGGACAGGGACATACGTCATGCACTAATGTAACCTCTAACCCGTCGCTTCAGACGTTCAGGGACACGAACATACGTCATGCACTAATGTAACCTCTAACCCGTCGCTTCAGACGTTCAGGGCCAGGAACATACGTCTTGCACTAATGTAACCTCTAACCCGTCGCTTCAGACGTTCAGGGACAGGAACATAAGTCATGCACTAATGTAACCTCTAAACCCGTCGCTTCATACGTTCAGGGCCAAGAACATAAGTCAGACACTAATGTAACCTCTAACCCGTCGCTTCAGACGTTCAGGGTCAGGAACATAAGTCAGGCACTAATGTAACCTCTAACCCGTCGCTTCAGACGTTCAGGGTCAGGAACATAAGTCATGCACTAATGTAACCTCTAACCCGTCGCTTCAAACGTTCAGGGCCAAGAACATAAGTCAGGCACTAATGTAACCTCTAACCCGTCGCTTCAGACGTTCAGGGTCAGGAACATAAGTCATGCACTAATGTAACCTCTAAACCCGTCGCTTCAAACGTTCAGGGCCAAGAACATAAGTCAGGCACTAATGTAACCTCTAACCCGTCGCTTCAGACGTTCAGGGTCAGGAACATAAGTCATGCACTAATGTAACCTCTAACCCGTCGCTTCAGACGTTCAGGGTCAGGAACATACGGTCAGGCACTAATGTAACCTCTAACCCGTCGCTTCAGACGTTCAGGGACAGGAACACACGTCATGCACTAATGTAACCTCTAACCCGTCGCTTCAGACGTTCAGGGACAGGAACACACGTCATGCACTAATGTAACCTCTAACCCGTCGCTTCAGACGTTCAGGGACAGGAACACACGTCATGCACTAATGTAACCTCTAACCCGTCGCTTCAGACGTTCAGGGACAGGAACATACGTCATGCACTAATGTAACCTCTAACCCGTCGCTTCAAACGTTCAGGGCCATGCAGGAACATACGTCACGCACTAATGTAACCTCTAACCCGTCGCTTCAGACGTTCATGGACAGGAGCATACGTCATGCACTAATGTAACCTCTAACCCGTCGCTTCAAACGTTCGGATAGCTGCCATTGTAACTGGAATTCATGCAGTGGCAGAGCTAGATATTTGTTGCAGGAGTTAACCCTTTACCCAACAAAACGGCCAAAACCTGCCAAATAAAGCTTCAACAGCCTAAAATATCTTCGGTCTGTCTCAATAGAACCATACAAATATGGATATCATTGGAACCGGCTCCTTGACCACATTGTGATAGTTACAGTTAGCCCTGTGCCAATGCATTCTCTTATATATGCGAGTCGACCATAGGTCGCCTCGCATATATAAGAGAATGCATTGGCCTAAAAAATATCTTTTTTTAAGAGAATGCATTGGCACAGGGCCGTTCTGTTGGGTAAAGGGTTAAGAGGTGTGTTTGATGTTAAAAATCGGGGCACAATCGATGCCTATTTTCCTTGTAAATTTCAGTTATAAATTTTAGTTTTTAACGATTATTGATTTTTGAACGTGCAGTGTGAATTTCCACAGCTTATTAACTAGTTTACCCCGCCAGACTAACGTTTATATGTTTTAAACAATTTAAATTAATACCGCTTTGGGTTGGAGACTTTATTGGTGACGTAGGTAGGCCTTGAACTAGTTAACACTCTAAATATTCATTTCTACAGCCGGGGAAATATAATTATGTAAATGTGTGTATTGATTTGAATTCACATTTCAGTTTTGACCACAGTTCTACATCAATATACATGTGTGCTTTTTGTTGAATTGGTTCGGTAGGTTTGTTTCAGTGTATCGTTGTTCGTGCACCTTTGTTACAGTTTTTTAGTTTATTCAATAATTACACCTAAATTCGCTTTCGCTCAAATGTGTGCATAAGAATTGTCAAGGCGATTGGATACGGTTGGTATTGATACATCTTTAGTCCTATAAAGAAGTGTTGCTCCCCGCATCACAACGCGCAGTGATACTTAAAACGGTTGTGCGACTCTGACAGTCATAATGACGTCATTCGCAAAGAGCGTTCTAAGTTCTAAATTTCGTCGTTCATACCCCCAAATTTCATTCCAATTTAAGAATAATTGTCCCTTTTGAGAAACACAGATCGGTATGCCCCTAGATGGATATGTCACGTATCTCTGGATCTGTTAGTGTTATTGAAAAAGAACTTCCGGTGCAATGATCACTGGGATATATTACATCACGTGACCCACTCACCTGGCAGTAACATTTTATACACGGGTCGTCGGTTATTAATGGCACCTCGACTTCCTCGCCTTCTTTGTCACACGTGGCCACGGTACCTGAAACAGAAAATGATAAATTGTTGAAAGCTGAGTATTTCGAAGTCGAAAACAATATATATTATGCGCACCTGTGCGCCAACGACGGGTGTACGTGTACTTTGATTTATAATGTTCTCAAAATTGTTGTTATCCAAGCCACGAGGAGCCATATATATGGTGTATTCGATCTTGGTGTTACAAAAAAAAACATACGCAAATAACAGTTTCTTGACTATTCGAACACCGATAATTTTCCTGGGAACATCGTGACGACACGTTCGCGCGTTGGGATTCCGTGACGCCATTTTCGCGGATGTGGGATACCATGACGTCATTTTCACGGATTCGGGATTCCGTGACGTCATGATCGCGTGTTTGGGATTCCGTGACGTCATTGTATCCTCGGGAATCTGTTCCAGTTCTGTTCTTGGTGACAATTTGGTGTTCGAACCGTCACCGAGACTCTCACATATCATGTCTTCTTGCATGGTGTCCAGTTCGACAACACACAATAAAGTTGACATATAGGAGGATTCAGCGCTCTCTGTTAACTAGAATTCATGATTCATGGGGAGAAACTATTTTGTTTGACAATAAGCAGACGACCAATATAATCCATGTTTAGGATGTCCTGATTATTCAAAATAATAGAGCTCTTGATGCTCATAATTATATTGGTGTAGTTTTACAGTTGTTGTTGTTGTTGTCGTAAATTTATTTAAGGAAGAGACATTGCATCTTTATACCCTTTATTGAGTTGTTGATATAATGATTCGGGTTTTAAGCATGCTGCATGCGTGCTTATTCGGGATTCAATTGATCGTCAGCGATATGTGACCCGCCATATCAAATCCAGTCATAAGTCGGGATTTTTTTTACCCTGTGCCAATGCATTCTCTTATATATGCGAGTCGACCATAGGTCGCCTCGCATATATGAGAGAATGCATTGGCCTAACAATTTTTTATCATTTAAAAAAAAAATAAAATGTTTCTTACAATTTTTAGGACATAAAATAAAAAAACATCCATTACCCTGCAGGGAGCCCCACACATATATAGAAGCATATAGAAGAGTGTCGTCTGCTCATGTTTGTCTGGGGCTCTGTATGGGTGAAATTATAAAATTGTTAAAGAATACAAGAAAAAATTATTAAAATTGTAAAAAATTGTTAGGCCAATGCATTCTCTTATATATGCGAGGCGACCTATGGTCCCGACAATGCATTCTCTTATATGCGAGGTCACATATAGTAATCATCTCACGCTCATCCGGCGGTTTATGTTTCCAGGTGGTGGCACTCTGTTAAACGTTGACCACCCCGATCTTCCATGGTATTATATCCACGCCCAATTAGGCCGTCAAAAAGATTAGTTGCTCGAGATGGCCTAATGATAGCTGACCACACCAGTCTTCATGCATTTGGTATGTACACGCCCAATTAAACCGTCAAAAAGAGTAGTTTGTGACGATTGCCAATGATAGCCAAAATGACGGACGGTATCTGCTCCAACGAAAACACAATGCAAATATAGTATGTTAATTGGGCAGAAAATAGCTGACGACAGCGACCAAAGGGAGATAATTATAGTTGTTGGTCGTCTGCTTCGACAGATGAATAATTTCTGTGACACAAACATTGTAATCTCGACGTGGTTCGTGTTAGATTATATTGTATGCGCGGGGCTTTGGTTTCCATAATTTATGACCAAATCATTCTTTGTAATCGGATCCACTAGACCCCTCCGTTCATTTTGGGGATCGGCTCGCGACCTGCGTCCAATTTGACATGAAATTAATGAATGACTAAGAATGGAATATTCATCATGTGACGTCATGTCAAACTGAAGATTTATAGTTCACGTTCGAACAAACTTATCGACATTCAATTTTTCAAACCTTTGCATGTAGACATATGTGACCCGCCATATCAAATCCAGTCGTAAGTCGGGATTTTTTTTACCCTTTGCCAATGCATTCTCTTATATATGCGAGTCGACCATAGGTCGCCTCGCATATATAAGAGAATGCATTGGCCTAACAATTTTTTATCATTTAAAAAAAAAAAATGTTTCTTACAATTTTTAGGACATAAAATGAAAAACATCCATTACCCTGCAGGGAGCCCCACACATATATATAAGCATATAGAAGAGTGTCGTCTGCTCATATTTGTCTGGGGCTCTGTATGGGTGAAATTATAAAATTGTTAAAGAATACAAGAACAAATTATTAAAATTGTAAAAAATTGTTAGGCCAATGCATTCTCTTATATATGCGGGACGACCTATGGTCGACTCGCATATATAAGATAATGCATTGGCACAGGGTAAAAAAATCCCGACTTACGACTGGATTTTATATGGCGGGTCACATATATATACAGAGCTTTGGGCCACGGTTTTAGGTTGGAGCTGGGAGGTATCTTTGCATGTAGAGATTGGCTAATCCGCTGGCAAAGATCGGTATACAACCTGCTTGCTTATCCATTATATTCAATCACCAAATTTGTAAAAATCTAAGGCAAATTATTAATAAAATAAAATGCTGTACAATATAACAAACTATGGGAATTTATACGCGGCCTAAATACACTGATTGGTTCACCGCTGATCGACCCATCCCCATCCAGCTCATGACCCGTTAACACGCAATTAATAGTTATGTTGGTGAATGGTGATTAAAATAAGATTTTATTTAAAATTTTATATCACGTGTATTGTTTACCTCGGACTTAAATATTCGTCCATTTTAATCGTTCAGACAAATGTGACCGTCGATACCAAATCGAGGGACAAAATCTGTGAAGAAATCATGATGGCCATTTGTCCGCTATAGTTTGGCATAACCTCTCAAATTAATAAATATCTCAAATTAACCTCTCAAATTAACCTCTCAAATTAACCTCTCAAATTAATATTATCTCTGAACGTGCTGCCCATTGTGCTTGCTGACTTTCCGCCAGTTTGGTATAACCTCTCAAATTTCAGCTATATATATATACACACATGACAAATTCCTGGATATTCTGCCACATGTCATTGGATGCTTGGCGATTTGTTCGCTAGTTAGGTAGTAGTCTAAGTTTCCTTACACGTATAAACCAGCTAGTGAAATCGGTATATAGGACAATGATAGTTTACGTCGAAGTACGATTACCTGGTTTATGTCGAAATATGATTGCCTGGTCGACTGGTTTATGTCGAAATATGATTGCCTGGTCGACTGGTTTATGTCGAAATATGATTGCCTGGTCGACTGGTTTACGTTGAAATATGATTGCCTGGTCGACTGGTTTACATTTAAATATGATTTCCTGGTCGACTGGTTTACGTTGAAATATGATTGCCCGATCGACTGATTTACGTCGAAATATGATTGCCTGGTCGACTGGTTTACGTTGAAATATGATTGCCTGGTCGACTGGTTTAAATTTAAATATGATTTCCTGGTCGACTGGTTTACGTTGAAATATGATTGCCCGATCGACTGATTTACGTCGAAATATGATTGCCTGGTCGACTGGTTTACGTCGAAATACAATTGCCCGGTTGACTGGTTTACGTCGAAATATGATGGCCCGGTCGACTGGTTTACGATGAAATACAATTGCCTGTTCGATTGGTTTACGTCGAAATACGATTGCCTGGTCGACTGGTTTACGATGAAATACAATTGCCCGGTCGGCTGGTTTACGTCGAAATATGATTGCCTGGTCGGCTGGTTTACGTCGAAATACAATTGCCCGGTCGGCTGGTTTACGTCGAAATACAATTGCCTGGTCGACTGGTTTACGTCGAAATATGATTGCCCGGTCGACTGGTTTACATTTAAATATGATTGCCCGGTAGATTGGTTTACGATTAAATACAATAATTATTGCCTGTTCGACTGGTTTACGTCGAAATACGATTGCCTGGTCGACTGGTTTACGTCGAGATATGATTTCCCGGTCGACTGGTTCACGTCGAAGTAAACTTGGACTATGGCATATCTTGCGTTCAACTTTTATATAGTTAGATAATAACCAATGTTCAGTTATTTCTGGAATGTATGCCCCGTTGTCCCTGACTTATCGTACGCTCCTGTTTGAAATTGAAAACTACTAAATGAACTTACGTTAACACTATTGTTACCCATATATTCTCGACGCCCATAGTCCCCGAATGGCGACAAGGCATGTCGGTTTAGACATTGGATATAGACGACGTCTTGTTATAACTTCCATCCGGTTTCCCCGCTGGTAGCTAAACATCATCCGTAAGTCCATAACACATTTAAGAGGGTTGTCGTGCTGCGAAGGTTTTTACTCAAATTTATCATGGAAAAGACATTTAACAAATATCTCAATGGTGGAGTAATAGAGTACCTGTAATTTGTAACGTGATCTACGCTTTGTTGTGTGTAGTCAGCGAGACCAAAGTCATACTCGATTCGCCGCGCATACAATGCTTCGCGCAGCATGAGAGTCCATGT